>CM041296.1:143657142-144162142 GCA_023052935.1 Piezodorus guildinii | reverse complement strand
GTAGCCGAAATGATGGCGATCTTGATAATATTAATATTTCAGGGTATAATTTTGAACACGTAGAGAAATTGAAATAAGAAAAAATGAAATCCAGGAAGAAATAAAGTCCCGGTTAAAGGTGGGAAATGCGTGTTATTATTCAGTTGCTAAATCACTTAGCTCGCGGCTTCTGTCTAAAAACTTAAAGGTTAGAATTTATAAAACTATTATTCTTCCGACGGTTCATTACGGATGTGAAACGTGGCCGCTTACTTTGAAGGATGAACAACGGCTTAAGGTTTTCGAAAATATGCGTAACTGCGTAAAATATTTAGTCCGAAGAGAGATGAGGCCACTGGGGGGGTTTAGAAGGTTGCACAACGCGGAATTGCGGAGTTTGTACCCTGTGGATATAATTGAGTTGATAGCATCGCGGAGAATCAAATGGGCACGTAAAGTTGTTGAGCTCGTCGATGGGATGATTGCATTAAGGCTGATCTCGGGGGCTTGGGCTTGACCGGCGAACATTGGACGAGTCTGTGCAGGCGATGTTTGGTGGTATCGGCATCGAACCTTCGGGTTCGGTAAACCTATTATTATTATTATATGAGCTTACAACTTTATATTAACTTGTACGATTTATTTTATTTCCCTACAAGTCCCGAAATAATGGTGAAAACCGTATCAAATTCCGTCTTGGGATTTAGAAGGAGTTAGCCGAAACCAAAATCGCGTTATCATTTTATATATATAGAGATGAACTTAGACCACTATATATACTGTTATGTATTGAGGATTCTGAGGGATGTTGATGCATCTTTTGATAATTATTATTATATTAAATCAATAATAATAGACCATTGACGGCAAAAGTTCAAATGGTGTTTAATGTAACTCCCCCCTCCTCCCGGTTTTCCCATCGGTCTAGGATACCAGAGACTCCAGAAACATTTATAAAGCATATTCCTAAATGTTCGATCTTGGGGATACAAATGGCAGGTCCATAAAAAAAAAATTGTGCTATGCATGGTATACCGCCAACTTATACAGTCTACAGTCACATTCATATTACAATCGCATAATTCAAGATGAAATATTTCTACAAAGGGATATTTTTTGCAATAAAACAAAACAATAATAACAAAACATGCATTCTCAATATAATCTTATTTTACAAACGTACTCTTCTATCCAAAGAAATTCCAGTGCTAATCGTTAATTAAAAAAAAAAAAAAATCATTTTTATCGGCAGTCCCTATGACTGCCTGAATTTTATTTTATTTATTTTGACATTAAATTTTACCCGACCATCTAGTAAGATAAAAAAAAAGCAGTGAAAAAGGAAATGAAATAGGAAGCTTGTTATAGGAAATAAGGATTAAGCAATACAATAAAATAATTGGCTCTCCGATGCATTCATACGGTTAATGAGTCAACTATTGTGTTGTAATGACCTATTAAGGATGAAATCCTTTTTCATTCTGGATAATGAATATTATTTTGAAGTTTTAGTCCTCCTTAGCGATAAACAAACAATTGAACCAAAAAGAAATACGCGATGTCGCTGCTGCTCCGGGAAATATGCAAATAATCTAGATATAATACTGTTACATCTCTCTCAATCGAATTTTACAAGGAAATTTGACGATAATTTTCTTTGATAAGTTTATCTTTTATTAAGGAGTCACATGTGGTTTCATGGTTTGTGTAATAGTGTTCTAGAGCCAAAATCGCAGATCCGAACCCGAAAAAAAAAAAAAAAAAAAAACCTGAACCACTACAACCCATGAAGGGTTGGCACATATAAAGATTTGTACTGTTTATAGGAGAAACAGTGTCTGCAAGGAGGTAATTAGGCCTTGATCACGCTCATCCGCCAGATTGTGTTCCTAAATTTGGTTACCCACTTTAAAGAGGCTGGGTCTGCCCCAGAAGTATCTCCATACCCTAGAGTCGCCCCCGGGCCAAATTAACGGAATAAATAATATTCTGTCATAGCCAGGATTCGAACCCAGGACCCGGAGAACAGTAGACTAGCGCTCTATCCACTATACCAAGCCGCTCCCTCAGCATATTTTAAACGGAGTGAAGATTTCTGGTTGTACGGTCTTTCGGAAGGGACGTAAAATGGTGATTCCGAGCCTGTGCGATGTCAGGTACTCGTTAAAGATCCTTATCCTAATTAAACCTGGATAAGCAAAATTTAGGTGTTTAACTGTAGCATCGTCCGATTAGCTAAAGTAGCATTAAAATGACGTTAAAAGAATAAACAAACAACAATGTTATATACTTATATTATTTAATCTAAAACATAGGTTTGTAGCGAAACTCAATATTTTTTTTTGGTTTATTTATTGCAATTTACAACTGTATAATGGAATACAACTAGTAAATTTGAGAAAATATATAAAGGCTTGAAACGCATGGAGAGAAGCTTCCCAGTGGAAGCACTCTAAATATATTATCGAGGCCATCTCCTTTTCAGACGCCTCGGAGGATTGTCGGGAATCGAAGAGGAAGAAAGGATTGAAACTAGAGGATTAGGGTGGAAATGGAGTTTGTCATGAAAGGATTGATACCTGGTCCGGGCCAAATCAGCAACATACGGAATATTAAGGTCTTTGTGGATCAGTTATTAAGGGACAAAGTAAGGAGCATTGAGGATTTTACGAAGGATTTTAGATTGTAGGGATTGGATACGGGAAGAATTTGATGGTTTAGTAGAGCCCCAAAGCTCTACTCCGTAAGTCCAAACTCAATGTTATACTTCAACCTTTGCCCATCTCTGACTTTATTCAAAAGTTTTTAAATTGATTTTAACGATTGTGATAAGTGAAAGACGTGTTTTGCGCTCACAATTTTTTTTTTTTTATAAGTGAAACTTTAAATTAATTTTTTAAAATTTTAATATTAATTGATTTTGATTAACTTTCTAAAATAGATATATTTATTACTGATGATGAGTAAGTAATAATAAAAAAATCCAACCAATCTTTTCTTCCCAACCTCCCCTTAAACTTCCTGAACCTACCACCTCAAAATTAATTCACCCTAAGGATCCAGCAATGATTTAGTATTCCTACTTCTTACCCTGTTTAGAAGAAATAATGAGGACTAGAAACGAGAATCGATTTCCAAAAGATTGCCTTCATTAGTGCATTTATTGGAAATGCGAAACACTTTTCTTTTTGTCGAAAACTTTCTTCAAGAAAGAGACTTTGATAGGACGGAGGTAGAGAATGGACCACTAAGCCATTACAATTCTCCATTGAATTTTTCACTTGCTAACATTAGGGCTAAAAGGAAAGTGCTCCACGGAACAAATCACTTTCCACCAACTTTGATTAAGCTTTACATTACATTAAGCTTACTTTGTTCAAGTGTCTAGAGGATTATTAACATTTGGTATTGCCATCCATTTTAGCTAGGTATATATAATCAAGAATTGAATAAAAAAACAAGTAATTAAACCTAGAAATCTCTTTGTGGAATATTTATTATATTAGGGGTACTCACTACGTTTGCTATAGCATGCTATTTGTGCTATTGAGCTAAACCCATCAATTTTATACAGGAAATAACTGTAGAAACTCGACGTGTTTAGCAAAATAACACAAATAGCATGCTATAGCAAACGTAGTGAGTACCCCTATTTTAAAAACCCTGGAAATGGATTATAAACAATGGTTTATTATTTCTTAATAACTATATTAGGGTATAATAGTTTATTTGTTTTTATATACAGTTTAATTAAGTAAAATATAAAGCGATCAATTAATCAAAGAAAAATAGTTCATCACCACTGCTAGGTTCAAAATGCTTCATCTCTGCTATTTCTTAACCGATTTCAATATTTCTTGTATTTATCTTAAGGAATTTGTTTCTTCATCGAATAAGAAGTTGTTGGTATTGATAAATATCTTAAGGAGGACAGGCGGGTCCTGTTTTTATTATTAATTTTGCTTCTACGCATCTTTAGAATAAAAGGGTAATTATTATTTGTATTTATTTTTTATTTTTTTTAATTTACAAAGGTTCATTATGAAAAAAATCTGGTGTGGGCAATACACATATACCTCCATTTTAATAAATCAATAAAAGCATTTTCAAATACACTTAAAGATAAAACCGCTTGAAACTATTAAATAATCAGTTAGTTTTATCAGCTTTTCATCACTCTTTATTACCTATTATAAGCTCTTTTGTATTAGATATTATTTTTTTTCTAAAATCTTCAGCTTTCCAATGGTATATTACACATATACATGTGTACATGAATACATAAATACTGTTCTTATGTTCAAAAACAAAAAATTGCATTAAAAAATATTTTTTCAGTTTTCTCCTTTAGTTGTTTTTCAAATTCACTCAACTTGCATATTTAGCTGTTAATTATCAATGGTTACAAGATAATATAGTTATTTTTATAGAATCTACAAAATTAAAGGTACTTTAGAGGAAGAAAATTTAAAATAACGGTATTTAAGCCCTGTCAAACCATTTTAATCAGAATGAAACCTACATGACGTTTGAGCCTATTAAATTTTACATCGATATAGCGAGTTTAATCAAAATCGTTGGAACCGTTTTCGAGAAAATCGAAAAATGTTTCAGAATGTATAGTATAAAGTGGCTCTTCTAGTGAGCTCATTTTGATGAAAAAGGTTTTGTAACGTCTCGGGCGTATATTTGTCTTAAATTTTAAGTTTTCAACGGAAATACACGTTTTAGGTCCCCTGAGTCCAAATAACCAGTCCCCCAAAAAGGTGTGTGTGTGTGTGTGTGTGTGTGGTGACCCCCGGGCGGAAACGGTAAGTGCTATGAAACTGAAATTTCATATTTAAGATAGATATACGCCCGAAACGATACAAAACCTTTTTCATCAAAATGAGCTTACCAGAAGAGCCACATTATACTATGCATTTTGCACCTTTTTTCGATTTTCTCGAAAACGATTCCGTCGATTTTGAATATAATAATTTTTTTAACGAAATACATGTTTCTATAGAAATTTAATTTAATTAATTCTTTAATGGTTTCATTCATTTTTATCTCTAACTGTATTTGAAAATTCTTTAATCGATTTTAAAAACGGAGGTAAGAAAAAGTCGTGTGTTGCCCCCACCAGATTTTTTAAAATAATTTTCTTATGTGCAATGCTACTGGCCAATCGCTCCCAACTCTAAGTAACTAACTATATACATATTATTAATCGTGATGTTTTGATTTCAAAACATTCTCTATTTTTTCTATTAAGGTAAAATATTGTTTATTTTTTAATGTTAGTGTAGGCTACTGTGACTAATTGGACGAAGCTACAGTGGGAATCATAAATGTTGCCTATTCAGGAGCACAGCCTATTATAATTAAAGATTTTTTAATACCTTTGGCCAACTGCGGGTTTAAACCCATGACCTTTGGCATAGAAGGCTGTTATGCTAGCAATTATGCTACAGGGGACACTGAACTAAGATATTGGCATAAAACATATTTATTTACCGTTAATTTTCAAACACAAGTGTGTTAGTAAAAACCGGTAAACAAATAGGTCTCGAATTAAATACCGATAAGACGAAATATATGATTAGTTGCAGAAATGGTGGCGATCTTGATGATATTAATATTTCAGGTCATACTTTTGAACACTGATAACAAGAAAAAATGAAATCCAGGGAGAAATAAAGACCCGGTTAAAGGTGGGAAATGCGTGTTATTATTCAGTTGGTAAATTACTTAGCTCGCGGCTTCTGTCTAAAAACTTAAAGGTTAGAATTTATAAAACTATTATTCTTCCAACGGTTCTTTACGGATGCGAAACGTGGCCGCTTACTTTGAAGGATGAACAACGGCTTAAGGTTTTCGAAAATAAGGTATTGCGTAAAATATTAGGTCCAAAGAGAGATGAGGCCACTGGGGAGTTTAGAAGGTTGCACAACGCGGAATTACGGAAATTGCATCCTGTGAATATAATTGAGCTGATTGCATCGCGGAGACTCAAATGGACGAGTAAAGTTGTTAGGCTTAGTGAGGAACGGATTCCGAGAAAGTTGGTATTTGTTGAACCGACTGGTAGGCGTCCGAAAGGTAGGCCGAAGCGTCGATGGGAGGATTGCATTAAGGCTGATCTCGGGGGCTTGGGCTTGACCGGTGAACTTTGGACGAGCCTGTGCAGGCGAAGTTTGGTGGTATCTGCATCGAACCTTCGGGTTCGGTAAGCCTATTATTATTATTAAATTATTATTAATTTTTAAACTAATCGGCTGGTGTTAACGCCGATATGCTAGGCTCATCAGGAGGGTGCCCTGCCTAATTTTGATAAACATCGGTCCAGTAATTTTGGAAAAATTCTCGGATTTCGTACAGCGTACGGTGGACAGGCGGAGTTTTTATTTTATTCATCACTACATATATTCTTAGTATCTTGAATGACTTTTTTTAAAAATAATAACTTAAAAAATGATAATGGGATAATAACAGGTAGATTGTTAATAGTTATTTATCTGAGTGGTGTTTACTCATGGGTTTTGGCGATTCCTGTTATAATAACTAAAATAACATTAATTTCTTACAATACCTCTATTGACTTAGTGTACTAAGAAAATATCCTATTAAAATTAATATGAAAGAAAAAAGTGTAGTCCGAGCACAGAGGTTTTTTCTTTCTTAAACAAACTTATTAAAATGTCTTTAATCCGGTCTGAAATGTATACCTATGATAATTATGTATACAGAGCAGGCAAACTACCAGACTACGTACGACTGAGGGATAATAAATGTTTAACTTTTAATCCTGTTTAACATACGAAACGAAATAAAAATTAAACACTGTAATTAAAAGAGGGAGCTTTGTGAATTAAGAAGGACATGTGGTTTAATTTGTATTAGTCAAAGTATATTTATCCCTGTCTCTTTGACGGGATAGGACCTCGAGTCTGTTTCTAATTAAACTTTTGTGGCATTAAATCTCATGGGGAGTAAGTTTATAATGAGGGTTCATCATACAGCAATCGGGTCAGGAATTTTGATTAGATGCTGTGGAGTTCAGCCATTAATAGTGTTCAGTGAAAATTTCGAGCGAACATTGCACAGACCTTACGCCGAACACTGGGCAAAATCAGCAATTTAGATGGACAATAGGCAAGTCAAAAGCGTGGAATTTTCCAGTGCTTCAAATTTTTATTATTAGTTGGCAAGACCCTTAATACTAATATTTTCCGCCATACCGTGTTTACAAAGAAATAGTAAATGAGTGAATCATTCCTGATTGAACAAGTGCCTAATAACCGTTAGTGGGATTATCTATATTCGATGGCCGTTTATTGTGTTCAAAATGTGTGTAGAGCAAAGTATTTTTGCTTTTATTTAACAATGGACATTGCTGAGACAGGTGAGACATTATATTTCCACACTTGTTATTGAATATACATTGCAATCTACCTGTAGAGTTAATTTAGCAATTTGTAAATGTATGCCCCTATTTAATACCAAAAAACTATATAACTACCCAAATTACCCTAAGGATTTGTTTCATCAATCCCTCTAGTCTTTAGATATTACAAAGAATTTTTGCGAATTTTCGCGTTTGGGTGATACATAATTTTTTCCAGACACAACACTCCGAATCAAAAGTTTTACAATCTATAATTTGAAGTTTCCTATGACATAAAATACATCTATTAGCAGGTTTCAGCATCTCCGAGCCATAATTAGAATTTTTGTATTATTTTTCCCGTATTCTGGGACTACGTCAAATGTAAAATGTAGGGTTTTATATTTTAGCAAATATATTTGATGTTTGACCACTGTGCGCCCGCCAATCGTGTCAAAAAATTAATTAGTTTTTGTAATTTTTTTCATATATTTTTTTCCGTGATCTGGGAATCCAAAGGTTAAATATGGGCAAGTTTCGGAATTTCGTCCACCTAAATCGGTCATATTTTCCACTGTCCACAGGCCTCAAGTGTTGAAGTAGCCGAAAACGTCGAGCAGTTTCAATCTTATTTGAGGGTTCCAAGTAAGGCGTTTGTCAAGGAGGAGTTCTGGATACGTGATCTGTTCAACAGGAACTTGCGGAATGTCAGTGAAGGATATCCTAGACCAGGATGTCATAGGTTTACGACGAAGGGTAAAGGTTATCTAGCGGATTTAACTTTTTAAATGTTTGAGCCTGCGCATTAATTTCATTTTCTGTTTGATTTGCGTGGAATCCAAAATTAAGCTAAATTCATTAAAATGAAACGATATATTAAATATTATTTAAATAAGCAGTGAATATTTATATTTTGTATATATACAATAGTAGGTATTATTAAATAATTTAAAAAATTTACTAGATTGCAATAGCTCTAACCGTAACAAATAACATGACAATAATAAAAAACAATAATTAATGTTTATTCGAGGACTGTGTATGTCTAACAATATATTTTTTTCTCAAAAATTATGTTTTATCTCTGGATGTTTATATTTCGTTATTTCTGAGGAAAGGGAGAATTTCCGAGGGTTCACCCAGCCTCTTTGAAAGTGTTCACCAAAAGTTGTGTAGGTTCCGCTAACTCCTTGCACGACCGTCGGTCATGAATATTGGGTTGATGCAAAATTAATGCAGGTTTTTAGTAGGTATTGTAAATACGCCATATCTTTACTTTAACCATATATATTTAATCAAAATAATTTCCATCTGAATCAATGCACTTTTGCCAACGTTCAACAAGCTTTCTTATTCCACCAGAAAAAAAATCCGAATCCCTGGACTCAATGAAATCACGAAAAGAATTTTCAATGTCGTCCTGGTTTTGAAAATTTTTCTCCCTCAAAAAGTCCAGATGCCTGAAAAAGTGGAAGTCTGTAGGAGAGAGGTCAGGTGAATAAGGCGGATGTTGGAGAACTTCGTAGCCCAACTCGTGCAGTCGTCGAAGCGTTGGTTGTGCAACGTGTGGTCTGGCGTTATCGTGGAGCAGGATCGGCCCCTTCCGATTCATCAATGCTGGGCAAAGACGTTGCAATTTTTGAGTTCCGAGTTCCGCCGCCATTTCTCGTGTGGTTTTGGTTGGGTCTTCTTCCACTTTTGACCTCAGCTGGTCGTTGTCCAGAGCAAGATGACGGCCCCGACCTTCCTTGTCTTCGAGGTCGAAATCTCCTCTGCGAAACTTCTGGAACCAACGCTGCACCGTGCACTCATTAATAGCCCCCTGACCCCACACTTCATTAATATTACGAGCCGTTTGCGCAGCGCTGCGCCCTAATTTAAATTCGTAAAAATAAATTTGACGAAAATCGCACTTTGACATTTTCGATTCAAGACCTTTGAACACACTGAACAAAACGATTTTACTAAACAAATTCATGGTGAAAGAGAGGGTATTAGATAAGGTTTGTTTTGGTATAATAATGATCAATGTTAGGATTAGCTTTGTTTACACAATTGGAATTAAGATATTGCAATAGAGGAAACCTGCATTAATTTTGCATCAACCCAATAGTACGAATTCCTAATATACTGAAACCAAGATCCTTCAAGGGTTGTTGAGGTTCACAGCATTCATTATTCCTAAAATCTTTAGCAACGGTATATCATATATCTATATTAGTATCCAACTGTAATTTGCTAAAAATTGGTCATGAAATTCTTTCATATACATTTTCTATCAACGCTAACGTTCAGAACTGGTTCGTTCTTTTTAATTAAAAAAATATTTTTTTTAAATTAAGAGGAAGAAATTTTGAAAATTTGGCATTTTCGCTCTGACAGACTATTTTAATGACAATAAAAAGTAGATGAAAATATAGTTTATATAATATTGCATCTGTGTAATGAGTTTATTCATAATCGTCTGAGTAGAAACTCTGTTCGGATATTCGGGACTGGGACCGATTTCGCTATGGCATAGTTAAGACAGTACACCGTATGTTGGGTGAGCTAGTTGTAAATAATAACTAGACTACAAAGGTACACAGACCAGATACAGACACTAAAGCTTGTAAGCCCCGGCTAATTACCGCCGAGCTTACCACCACACAGGTTACCTGCCGCCTCACCGCGAATCGAATTACCTGCTTATGATGGTTATTATCACACGTCTCTGGCACAATTAATCAGGCTCGTGATGCTAGCTTGGCAAATACAAAGGTGCTTGTATTATTTAACTATTGTTTTATTGCTATTAGATACTATTCACTACTAATTATTTAATCTATAAAAAAAAAATTGGAATATAGGATGCCATTGATTATAGTTACCTAAAATACACTCGCGTTTCTCCATGAAATGTTCAGGGAAGGGTCATCACTGACAATGCCTATTTTTGTGAGTGACCACCACTTGGCTGACGGTTCCCACATACCCCGGGGAGAGGCGATGAGTGTATCCCAATTTAATTAAATGCTTGAAACATTCCCACAGAGATTAGGATTCGGACTCAACCTTTGGCGTGGGAGATTAGCGCGCTAGCCACTAAGCCACAGGCTCCCTCCTATTGTTATTACAGTTACCTAAAATTACCTTTTTTAATCTGTTAAGGTGAACTTACAAGATCTTTCATTTAGTCTTTCTAGTCTATCCTAAAATTATTGGGGAAAAAGCCGTCGATTTGAAACGAAACCGATGCACACTTACACCATCTTTCTTTTTCATACTGCCCAACCGTTGACAATCGGGCTATGGGTCATATAAACATTTTCGTTCCTCTGAAGGTCTTATTTCTGCTTCCACAATATGACGAGACATTTATGTGGCACCCTGTATAACATAATTGTAAAATTATAATGAAATAACGGACTATTTTTTAAATAATTTGTTCCCTTTTCTCTAAATATAATGATTTCTTAGATATTTATATAATGATATAAATATCTGAAATATAATAATTTCATTAGATAATTTACTCCTTGTATTCACAACTGGCGTTGATGACCTTTGGGTTCTACTCCTTAAAGCATGAACTAACTTATATATATATATATATATCAAGCCACTATAAAAGAGCAGTTAGTGACAATACACACGTACCCGCCCTAGACTTATCTGCGGGTCCTTAAGGGTCAATCATTACAACTACTTTATTTCATATCTATCCTAAGACCAAATTAAATGATTTATTTTAAACGGTGGTGTTCATTTAGATTAGATAAAGCATAATGGAGATAATGGTTTAGTAAAGGTATGATCTAAGGAAATATTTTCTGCAAAGAGTGGGGAAGGAGCCACTTTAACGTTCAGTATAAGTGGGTAATATGAGAACTCTTTGAAGTACTGAATACATATCTTATAGAAATGTTCATGATTCGCTTCAGTCTGTTTTCAGTCATAGCTGATAAGTCACCATACACCACAAAGCCATAGTCAAAGTGGGAAAAAAAAAACCCTGTACCACTACAATCCATGAAGGGTCTTGAGCTCAGTACATATAGAGATTCGTATTGTTTATAGTTCAACAGAGGTATGCACTCATGTGACTAGGTCTTGATTACGCTCAGCCGCCAGGTTTTTCCCCATTTGGGTACGCACTTTATTGAGACTGGGTCTACCCCAGGAGGGTCTCCATGACCTTTTTCTAACATTATGAATACATAAAGTTATAAAGATTTTTTCCACTTTTAGGGCATGAATCTCACGGCTTTTATCTAAAAACCTAAAGGTTCGAATTTATAAAAACTATTATTCTTCCGACGGTGAAACGTGGCCGCTTACTTTGAAGGATGAACAACGGCTTAAGGTTTTCGAAAATAAGGTAGTCCGTAAAATATTTGGTCCGAAGAGAGATGAGGCCACTGGGGAATTTAGAAGGTTGCACAACGCGGAATTGCGGAACTTGTATCCTGTGAATATAATTGAGTTGATAGCATCGCGGAGACTCAAATGGGCGAGTAAAGTTGGGCTCAATGAGGAGCGGATTCCGAGAAAGTTGGTATTTGCTGATCCGACTGGTAGGCGTCCGAAAGGTAGGCCGAAGCGTCGATAGGAGGATTGCGTTAAGGCTGATCTAGGGGCTTGAATGGTGAACATTGGACGAATAAGTGTAGGCGGAATTTGGTGGTATCAGCATCGAACCTTCGGGTTCGGTAAACCTATTATTATTTATTATTTAAGGCATGAATATGAGAATAAATTTTCGAAACGTGGCCTAAATACAATTGCTTATTTATTGATTAAAATACAAAACACATAGATAACTTATATTATTACCAGTCGAGAATTAACAACAATACTATACGTATATATATTGCTATGTTTTTAACCTGCTGCTTTTCTAAGGCAGCGGTAGCTTCAAAAACTAGCTTACTTACTATATTTAGTCAATATATAAACTATATTTAATGATACCATGGATCTCCTTTCCAAAGGTATCGTATTTACCAATCCAATATGTGGCATGCAGGGTAAGATTAAAGTAAACAAGATTCAATTAATACATTACTATAATTATTATTTAATACAGATCCATTATATTAACACATTGCCTAGAACTCTGATTGAGAATACTGAGGGACATTTTACTACCTTTGCCATACAATATTACAAATAACGATATACCTTTCAAACCCTTAACCGGCTGGCGAAGGTGAAATCAGTCTTAGGTCCCCTTTCTTGGCATCATCCTCCAGCTGCTCTCAGAACCCCGACGGCCACCTCCTCTTCTTGTAGATGGAACCCGACTCACTCTTCTTGAGGATCAAACTTGACTGACTCTTCGGTTCTTCTCTCTCATTCTTGTCACCTCGGGTGGGCCGAGATGGGAAGTGCCCCGGTTGGCGGTATAGCCTTTGTTCTATTATTCTTATCTTTTCACCAATCTTAATATTCTTGTTGGCCGCCGCTGGGGGGAAACTACCAGAGGTTTCTGGTACCGCTGGGGGGCCCATACCGATGGGAAATCTAGGGGGCTAGGTAAACACCTTTTGATGTTTTGCCGACAAAGGTTCGTTATCATTAATTGTTTAATATTAAAATTATTTAATTATGAACTCCCCTCAGTATCCTCAATACATTACAATATATATATATATATATATATCTTCTTTTTTTTTTTAAATGTAATTATTTATAAATCCTTTATTATTTATTTCAGTTATAGGTAAGTGAAAGTTAAAATTCCAAAAACGATGAGGTAGAACATGGCCGAATGGCTAAATTATCCCTTTGCCTTAATAGTGCCATCTGGAAGGAAAGCTATTTCAGTAAACTAAATAAAATATTGTCAACTAGTGAAAAGAAGAAAAATCTATTGGATGGAAATAGATTAGGTTAGACTTAGCTTTAGAACTCGACCAAGTGTTGCCCTGCCTGCTAACTGAGGAAGCCAAACACCTTTAAGAGGTCCTTAAAGGTCCCTAAAAGGACGAATTGACATTGGATAATGTAGATGTATTCTCCTCGCAGAGTATTTTATTTAGGGCTTGTGTCACTCTCACATTTCATTACTCCCACCGACCTCCGCACAATCAGGGTAAGAGGCCCACATTTGTAGCTCGCTAAAAGCTTCTCCATTCAAGATAGCTCTCGACTGAAAACCTTCGCTAACACATCTCCAATGCCTCTGGTTACACTTTTCCATTTCCAATTGGCTAGGATAAATCGTTATATTTTTAGATATAAACTTCAACTGAGCGACTGAAAGTACTATACTCTCTTCGATCTAAATCATCAAAACTGAAAATCAGACAGGAACTAAATACATTTACATACGTACTTAAGTTCTGTTTGTATGCTTTGTAAAATTATTCAAAAGGGACTTGTCCCAGAATAAATAAAGAATTTATTATTATTACTTAAACCCAAATGGACTCGCAGATTTAAGCCTCACCATAAATGACTCACATGAAAAAGAATCTGGCGTGCACAACACCCGACTTTCACTTATGTTAAAATCCATTGGGTATTTTTCAAAAAAAGTTGTAGATGAAATAAGTTTAAAGCATTAATTACATTGAGTTTCCCTGGAAATATGTGTTTTATTAATTTTTTTTTATCCTCAAATTTTTTTATTTACACCTGTCAATAAATGTTGGCAATCAGCGAATGTGATGATGAAGGAATGATAGTTGGCGCGGTAGGCATGATGGAGAGAAGATGCCCAGCGGCGTGCTTCCTATTACGGATTTAGTTTAGAAGGTCCCTCACCCAACTTCTTTTCATTCTTCTGCGAGTATTATCCGGCATGTTACTAGTGGCCATGCTTCGTATTAGATTGTTTGTATGTCCGTGTAAGTTGTTGTAAAAACGTTTGTAGAGGGTCCGAATCTGTTCGTTGACTGTTGGCATGTGAAGGTCTACATGTAAAGAAGTGTTGCTAACGTACCCTGGTGAGTTTGTGATAGTTCTGAAAGTTTTGGATTGAAAAATTTGAATTTTGCGTATGTGTGTCTTTTTGTCAGTCCTGTATACCTGTGAGGCGTAAGTCCAAATGGGCTTCAGTAGGCAAGTGTAAGGGTTTAGTTAATTTTTACTTTCACTTACTATATATATTAAGGGGAAACTACTTACTATATATAGTAAGTGAGTCCAAATAACCAAGTCCCGCAAAAAGGTCTGTGTGTGTGTGTGTGTCTGTGGTAACTCCCGGGCGGAAACGGTAAGTCCTATGAAACGGAAATTTTATATTTAAGACAACTACACGCCCGAGACGAGACAAAACATTTTTCATCAAAATGAGCTTAGCAGAAGAGGCACTTTATACATGCATTTTGCACCTTTTTTCGATTTTCTCGAAAACGGTTCCGACGATTTTGATTAAACTCGCTCTATCGATGTATAATTTAATAGTCTTTAATATCATTTAGTTTTCATTCTGATTAAAATGGTCTGACAGGGCTTAAATGCCGATATTTTAAATTTTCTTTCCCCAAAGTACCTTTAATTTTGTATATTCAATAAAAATAACTATATTATCTTGTTAACGCTGATGAAAAAACAGGTAAATATATTGATTGAATAAATTCGATACCCAACTAAAGGAGAAAACAGAAAAAATATTTTTTTAATGCAATTTTTCGTCGATTGTTTTAGATAATAATATAATAGATTTTTTAATGAAACACATGTTTCTATAGAAATTTAATTAAATTAATTTTTTAATAGTTTCACGTATTTTTATCTCTAACTGTATTTGAAAAATCTTTTATTGATTTTAAAAATGGAGGTAAGTGAAAGTCGTGTGTTGCCCGCACCAGATTTTTAAATTTTAATGTTGAACGTCTTGAGAGTAGTGAGTATAAAAGTTTTAGTCTTTTGTTTAGCGTTATCTGTTCGTTCTTGATGTGTGAGCCCCATGTCATTCTTCTGTCGAATGTCAAGCCAGATATTTTAAAGTGTCTGTCTGTGGAATTTGGATGTTGTCAAGATATACTGGCGGGCAGGCGTTATGTCCAAGAGCGAAAGTAATATGTTGGGATTTGTCCTGGTTGATTCGAATTTTCCAAAGGTTGCACCAGTCATCTGGTGTAGACCAATCAGAGAGGCCGCTAAGCAATGAGTTAATCAACTTCAACAGCCTCCACAACTTTGCATTGGAAACAGAACTCATATACTAATTGTACAAAGGTTCACAATATAGCGCACAATAGACCAGTTACGTCGAGGTGTACTCTTGCCATCCTTAAAAAAAAAACAGACCAAATGACCAACTCTCGCAAAAAGATCTCTGTTTTGTGTGTGTGTGCGCGCGCGTGTGTGTATATGATAGGTCTAGCTCGAACGCGATAAGTTGTATAAAAGTAAAATTTCATATTTTCGAATCATATAATAATAATAATAAAAAAAACTTTATTCTGTGACTATGTCCCTTAAGAATAAAAGAAATGAACAGTAGATATTCATATATATGTCTGGTCAAGAAAACAATAAACTTAATTTTTATTTACAAATGAGCAAAAAGGAAAAATTAAACACTGCCTAGACTTATATACATTCATGTACAAAAAGTATCGATAATAAACACACAAGATTAGAGACAAAAAAAAAGAAATAAAGAAGAGAAATCTCCTAAAGGCTACTGATAGGGTTGAGGGAATTATAAAAATGCAAAACAAACTAATTATTCCACACTAGCTTCAGGGTAAAATAGATAATTATAACTTGTATTAAAATTAAAATAAGTCAGTTGCAGATTTACATTTGTTGTGCATCTATTTGGGATGCCAAAAGATGTTGGAAAAGGTGAGATTTGAATGAGAGAAAGGAAGATGCATGGCGAATATGAGTAGGTAGGGAATTCCAGAGGGTTGCAGAACGGATATAAAAGGAGTGATCAAAAGATTTAGTTCTATGGGTGGGAATGTACAGGTCGGAATGGCGGGATCTGGTTTCGAGAGAGTGGACTGAGGATTTAAATTTAAGGATGCTGTGAATGTATGGAGGGTGCTGGGAGTTTATGATTTGGTATAGGTATGATCCGCGAAAATATTTCCTCCGTGTAACAGGTAGGAGCCACTTCAACTCGCTGTATAAGTGGGTCACTGAAGACCTCTTCGAGGTGCCCAACATAAATCTTATGAACATGTTCATGATACGCTTGAGTCTGTCTTCGAGCACCTTTGGGAGGCCACCATATACCACACATATACATATACGCCTAAGATGTTTATTCGACAAAATCGAAGAACCACTTCATACCATTTTGCAATTTTTAACGTTTTATGAAGGTTTTAACGACTTCGATTAAACTCAATATACCAGTATAAACTTTATAATAATAGGCCTACCAGAAGGCGATATCACTAAATACTGCCTACAAAGATTGGTCCAATGATCATCGCCAAGACGAAGCCCCTGAGATCAGACTTAACACAATCCTCATTAGATAAGCCGATATAAACGACTGTTCTTTATCAACTGGATGACACCTGCAACGGCCATGGCTTAAAAAAATATAGTTTTAGTTCTGAAAATGTTGATAGAAAGGTTTTCATTTTATAATGATGGAGTTTTGTTGACGTTGAGAAATTAGATGAGGAAGATGGTTGGGGGTGCGGTCATAAATTAAAAACACACATTTAAAATAAGTGTTATTTTAATTATGTGCCGACGTTTCGGCCTACAATGTGGGCCTTCATCAGGGCTAAATTATTACCTTATCATCATTCATCATTTATCATCGTCATCCGTTATTACTTAAAATCTTTTAATCTTTACCTCGTCACTATTTCTTACAATTTTATCAAATACTCATAAGTAATAACTCAAGTATTCTCAAGTAATAACTTTTGGCTATTTTTTAACAATCGAATCAGTAAACATAACTTAGCTTCTTGGAATTTTCCTAACGGACATTCTAGTTCTCATATTTTCCGTTCCACGCAATGAGCGTTTTCAAACTGGGAAACATCACTCCTGTAGGCAACGCCTTCATGTCGAGTCACGTATTTATTTTTTTCTTATTGATAAGGGTCTTTTTTCATCGCCCATTTCTTTCTCCTCCTTTCCATACTCATATCTTTCTCCGTTACATATCCTGACATATAATTATTAGTTTAATATTACATTATTTTAAAATTTAAATTATTTTTATTCATACTGTTTCTCTTTTGTAATGACTATATTCTTTTTTTTATATATTACCTATACTCTTAACTATGTTTTTAATATATTACCGTCATATATCAACTCAAAATTGTTAATATTTAAAATTTTAATTGTTCACATATTTTTCCTTTATCATTTTTTTCATTAACTTAGTCTCTCTTTATATATTCTCATTACAATATTATCATCTCAATTATGTTTACTTCCATACTTTATAACTATCATCTTAATTTTGTTTATTTCCATACTTTATAACTGTCATCTTATTTCCATACTTTATAATTGTCATCTTATTATCATTTTACATTTAATATTATTTATGTTCCCATAATTTGTTACTGTCATATTATTATTATATACCTAACGCATTATTAAGTCTATAATTACATTGGTTGTTATCTTGTTTCTTTTAGCCCTGATGAAGACCCATATTGTAGGCCGAAACGTCGGCACATATTTAAAATAACACTTATTTTAAATGTGTGTTTTTAATTTATGACCGCACCCCCAACCATCTTCCTCAACTGTTTTCATTTTATAGTATTTTAAATATTTTTTTTTGTTTGGATATCCCGGATATCTGTGGCTCGAAAGTCCAAATGTGATTCAGTTTATATGTATTAAATTTACCTTATTCTTATTCTTTAAAGTAACTATCGACTGCCAGCCTTCGACACCGCTAAGTTGGAAATATCCGAACTATCACTATCAGCCCGACCATGACTATCAGAGACAAGGATGAGCCCCACCTCTCCACAACAATTATTTAGACTAATTACCCGGAAGCTGTCAAGGAGGTCCAACTTCTCCTTTACGAAGCCCTCTCAGAGAAAACCATTTCCATTTCCGTTCATTTCTACCGGAAGTAGAGTCTGTGCTAACAGATCCATAGTTTAATAAACTGTCATAATTTTTTTAATTGGAGACTTTTAATTAAACGCTTCGTTTAAATGAAGATTTATTATTGATGAATATCATTAAAGGTTTTCTTTAATATTTAAAATAAAGTGTAGAGAACTAAAATTATATTTAATAGACACTGCAAGACTAAGTAATTCTTAATACATTTTTAACTCCCGACCATCAACTTTTCGGCTTTATTTATAGTCATACTAGCTATACCTCGCGGCTTTGCACGCGACAATTTTATTTTTTTTAATTGCTGCGAATTAAGAAAGTTGTTAATAATAACTGTGTTAGGTGAACTTATACTATATAAATATATCTGAGATAGCAGTGAGTTAAACTTTAACCAATGTCTATGTATGACAAATAAATGACTATTGTTGATTGTCAGATATTAATTTTATTCAGTTCAATCTACAATAACATACCAGTAGCAAGTAGCCATTCCCTTATTATCTAATACTGACATTTTTGCTTTGAAACACTATCATTCTATACCATCGTAACTTCTATGTAACATAAATGCGTATTGTTTCCACTCGGGGGTGTACCCTTCCAACTGAATAAGCTCGCATTTTGTTTTAAATTTCAGAACTAAATTTTAAAAACTAAAAGTTTTTTTAGCATATTGATCACTTTAAAAAACCAACAACAACGAACCATATGAATTTGATAGAAACCTATGTACACAAGAAACGAAATATACCTAAATATATTTGTTATAAGTATTTTAATATCTTTGCTATTACTGATCACATTAAGACGATTTTGCTTCTAGGAAGTTAGAAATTTGATTGTCATTCAAATGAGTACTTATAGTTTTTGAGAATGCGTGTATTTTTTGTGTTATTCGAAAACCAATTTTGTTTTACGTTTTAGAAAAATATTTTTTTAAATCACTTTGAGGACGAATTTTTCCAATCCCAGTCTTATTGCACACCTGCAAGACGAACCTCCAGGAGAAATTTCAGCTTCACAACCATAGTCGTTTTTGAGTAACCGCGATGACCAGAATCGAGTGAAATGGCACTTTCTTTTATAAATATAGATAATCACGTTATCTTAGTGACATGCAGTTATTGTAAATACAACGATAGCTTTCTATGCCTAAGTTCGAGGGTTCAAACCCGGAAGATAGGATACGATTTTTTTAAAGAGAGTAGAAAAGCCTACGTATAAAAAAAAAAATCCTTCACAGGGTCGTCCCATGAATGAAGTAACAGAGGAAATAATTATTCATTCAGGTTCGGTTGATCCTTTGCGAATACTTTTCAGTCTCACTTTCAAAGTCTCTGATGTGGGATTGAAGAGTTTGAGAGGCAAAAGTAGGATCGTTCTTGACTCATAGCACACAAGTGTAATCAGCATAGATAGAAAGGAATGTATTAGGGATGGGTTGGGATATCAGGTTTATAGACTGTGTAAAGGATAGGTCCTAGGACACTGCCTTGAGGAACACTAGCAGACTGAGCAAAAAGGGATGAATAGGAACTATTTTTTTTTAATTTGAAGGATCTTCCAGAGAGGTAGGACTGAATAATGAGGTAGTATGTAGGGGGGGGGCGGAATGTACGGAGTTCGTACTCCAGTCCTGGGTGCCAAACTTAGTCAAAGCTCTTGTAAATCGAGAAAGGCTTCCGTGCAGTACAATCCGCGCATTGCATAACATTGCCGGGTGGTGGAGTGGGATTCGGAAAATCCAAACTGGTGTTCTGGGATTATGTGAAAAGACTTTAGGATTGGACACAGTCGTTTAAAGATGGGAAAAAGATATAAAGAGAGAACGTAAGAAGAAGGAAGCTCTAGGGGCTTTTTAGGTTTAGCGATTGGTAATTACCAGGGTTCAGGTAAATATGTGGTAGGGAGTATGGCATTGTAAATATATGTGAGGAACAGGATGACTTTGGTAAGAAATTGGTTAAGATATTAGGATTAATTAATTCAAACTTAAAATTTAAAACAAACTGAATTCCGTCATTGATATCTATATTCCATCCTGCTTAGTTATAATAGATATGGGAAGAAAAGGTACACGTGGACCCGATGCTAGCGATAGGCGAAAATAGGCGGCCTATAAAGGGGTGAGGAGGAATATGTTTGCTGAAGAGAGAAGGGTCCTAAAGTTGTTATTATACTCCGAAGGATGTTGTTAGGAGGCCAAACCACTCTACATCTCGGCTCACGAATATAAAAAGCCTGGCTGAGGATATGGCACGAAGTGTATTCTCTCCGCAAAGTGGGTTCTGTACCGAGGGAAAAGTCTAGATCAAACAGCATTTCTACCATTTATCGGATATGTGCTTTTTCTAGAGCTTTTCAAACTCGTATTCTTGAGAACGTTTTGACTAAAAAGATTTTTGATATCCACTTTGATATCGGATTTCCTTGTGTTATATTCGTCCTTATTCAACACTACTCCCACCAGCTGTGAAATAAACTAACTTTGTTTAAGAAAACCAGGGTCATTTTGATAAGCTTTAATAATATTATGTTTATTATTTCCATTTCTTAGACCGAAACGTTTGCAAATACAGTGAAACAAATACATCAACAGTCAACAATATTTATTTCCATTGTTTTCATATATTTTAATCGATACATTTTTTTCTTTTTTTTTTTGTTTCTTTTTATATCTATATTCACGCCTGTCAGAATGTATCTGACAATCAGCAAATGTGCTGTACAAATTGAGATGAGGCATGGTAGGCATGAAGAAGGAAAATGCCCAGCAGCACCCCTTCCATGGCTTTATTTTATCCGAGGAGGTCCCTCATCCAGCTTCTCTTAGTATTGCGATCGTGAAATTTTTCGAATTCCAGTTTTCAACGCAAATACACATTTTAGGGTCCCCTGAGTCCAAATAACCAAGTTCCGCAAAAACATCTGTGTGTTGTGTGTGTGTGTGTGTGGTAACTCCCGGGCGGAAACGGTAAGTCCTATGAAACTGAAATTTCATATTTCAGACAAATATACGCCCGAGACGTTACGAAACCTTCTTTATCAAAATTAGCTTACCAGAAGAGCCACTTTATACCTTGCATTTTGCAATTTTTTTTTCGATTTTCTCGACGATTTTGATTAAACTCGCTACATCGATGTAAAATTTAATGGGCTTTAATATCATTTACGCTTCATTTGGATAAAAATGGTCTGGCAGGGCTTAAATGCCGATATTTAAAATTTTCTTTCTCTAAAGTACCTTTAATTTTGTTGTTTATAAAAAAAAAAAAACTATATTATCTTGTTACCACTGTAACAATTTAATTGATGTATTTTAATGAATTCGATACCCAACTAAAGGAGAAAACAGAAACAATATTTTTTTAATGCAATTTTTCGTTTTTGAACATTAGAACAGTAATATACATATTAAAGAAAACATATTATCTCATACACAAGCTTTTAAAAGTTAATAGAGAGTGATGAAAAGAAGATAAAACTAACTAATTATTTGAGATAATAATAGAATAGATTTTTCTTTTTTTATTTTAAAAATGGAGGTAAGTGAAAGTCATGTGTGAAACTAAATATAATGTTTTTAACTTTATGCTACTCTATCTTCATTTAATAATTCTTGAATTTATTTTATTCATTTATATAACAATTAATAGGCCTAATTGGGCCTATAACATTGAGCTATGGGGGTCTCCTAAACCATAAAATTCCTCTAGTGTCCAATCCAATCCTTGCAATCAACATTCCTTCGAAAAATCCTCAGTTTCTATGTTACTAATAAAATCATCCATAGAGACCTAAATATCCCATCAGTTGAAGACAGCCCTTGATAGATATGCCTTTCTTCATTCCAAACCCTGCAGCACAAAAAAAATATCCGTGGGCCCCTCACTATATGTATTCCTGACAAACCACCGAGGCGCCTTAAAAGAAGATGGCCAAGAGACCTCCTACCGTAAATTAGACAAGTGCTACCAATAGGTGGTTTCTTCATAGGACTATCATGTGTTTTAACTAGGGATGGCATAATCGAATAATCTGACTTCGATGTTTTCAATAATCGAATGATCGAATGATTCATGTATTCCGAAAGACAATATGGTACAATTCCCCCTTCTATGATTACTGAGCTTAGGTGCAAGTATGCATATAATTTATATGATGAGCAAAAAAAAAAAAAAAAAACTTTTCTTTTAATTGTCTCTACAAAATTTAAACAAAATAATAAAATATATATATGTATATATATATATATATATATATATATATATATATATATATATATTGTTAAAAAATTGAGTTCGAATGATCATCCGTTTCTCCAGACCATGATTGAATGATTGTAATAATCGAATGATCTGATAATCGTCACTCAATTATGCCCACCCATAGTTTTTACCATAAAAAAAAAACCTGTACCACTAAAACCCATGAAGAGTCTTGGGCTCAGTATATATAGATATTCGTACTTTTACTGTAAGCCAACGGCCGTGCAAGGAGGTGATTCGGCCGAGATCACGCTCAGCCGCCAGGTTTTTTCCCCTTTTTTTTATAAGAGAGCTCATTAAAAAAATTATTCAGAATATTGTTAATATAAAGTATATATTTTCAAAGCCTCCTTGACCCTCCTCAAGAAGAACAATACTAATTAGCAAGTTTGAAATTATTTACAAACACTGACATAATTAGCACTCTCCGGAAGGTTCTTTAAATGTTTTAATTAATTTGTTTTATTTATATAGACTTGAAAACATTAATTAACCAAATTTATATTCCGCCTCGCTGAGCTTTTTGACTTTTGTCTCAAAACAAAACGAATCATTTCTCTGGATCCCTGGCGTGAATTTTATTTTGATTGTATAATTAACTTTTATTTTTATTTCGTATAGAAACATTTAAAAACTTTGATGAAATGTTTAGATAAACTATAGCCTGCTATATCTGTGGCGGTCTTGAAAAACTGGATAACTGGAGTAATATCCAAAATGAGTTAACTCCACGTATAGCTCCATCAGACCGTCTCTCACGACGTGTTAAATTGGTTAAAGAAATAACTTTTCAGGTGGAAAGTAAGCTGTATGTTAATACTCTATTTTGGGTATTACGTAAAGTTTAAGTCGCTCACCTATAAAATGAAAGATTTTGACTTACCCACTTATTCACGACCGCCACAGATATTATACACTGGCTGTTGCCCGCGACTTCGTCTGCGTCAATTTTTGTTATTCTGATCGCGATTAAGAAGTTTTTAAAATAATATAATATATTCTTTTAAAAACTTCTTAAATATTATTTTAAAGTACTTCTACGTAAATGATATTTTTAGTTTTATTTTCTTGTGGCCGAAGAACATACTGATTTTCTTCGCAACCCGATCTTGACAATGCGACATATAGTCGGCCGTGTGAAAAGTAGTCTTGACTTAAATCGATTCCTATGTGTTTAAATGTTTGCCCCTGTGATTTATTAATTATTACGGCAAAAGATAACTTAACGGGGAATGAAATTATTTTAAAATTAAAAGGTAAATGATTTGGAATCATTCGGATGCATTGTTAATTTCCCCGTTTTTCTCTTATTCCCACTGATTCTTCACTGCTATTCGTCACAGTGTGATGCTATGTAGCCTAAAGCATTCCTCGATAAATGGACTATTCAACACAAAAAGGATTTTTCAATTCGAACCAGTAGTTTCTGAGATTAGCGCGCTCTAACAATCAAACAAACTTTTCAGCTTTATAATATTAGTATAGATAATTGTTTACAGAAAATATTACAATTGTTGCAGATAATACACGAATATGAATTGCATTAGGTAGTAAAATAAGTTTTTTACTTGTGATTTGAATAAAAACTTGAGATTCTTGTAAATATCTTTAATCCATTATACATGGCTCATTTCGATCTATTACATGTTGACGTCTTTCCTGGTTTTGGTTTGTTATTTTGAACCTTTGTAATCGACCAAAAAAAAAAAATAATAATAAAATTAACCATGCTCAAAATTTGAGAGCTTACTTTTCAAGATGCTTAGAATCCGAATAAAAAAAAATAAAAAAATCCTTTTCTCCTAGTAAATAAATGAATAAATACCAAATGCTTTTAGTTGCATTTGATAGATAATTAAATTTTGGACCAAATGAAAAAAGAATCATCGAATTTGGATAACAACTAGCTTAGATATTGCGTTTTGAAATCATTGGTAGTGTTATAATATGATGCTTTGAATTAGTACTTATCATATTACTTAATTTCCTATCAACAGCTATATAAACAGTTATACCCCAATATTGTTATTTGGAAATAATAAACCATTGTGTAATAATTTTCAGCGTTTTTTTTTTTAATTTCGTTAATTTTAAAACAATTGAATGACGACCCATGTCAAAATTTCCGGTTCTGAACCGAGCAAACTACTTACGGACGTTGCTTTCTCATAAAACCTTATATAATCATCGCCATAGACCCTGCAAATTTTGTTAATCGTTCGTGCAGCGGATTATCTTTTTCGGAAATGAAAAATCATTGAATGAGGAAAATGAATTTTTTTTCTGTTCCATTTCGAGCTAGCAAAATAATACTTAAAAATAAGGAATCTCGGTTAAAACTGAGGTATAAAACAACTGTAACTAATCCTTTTGGTTTATTGTTTTCAATAATTAATGTTTGTGGTCGATCAAAAATTATAATATCTGTTATCAAATTTATAAAAATATCAAAATTTTATGGCTAACGTTTGAAGATACGTATGAACAGAAAAACAAATCAAATTAATAAATGGTTGTTAGATTGTTTTGGTTATTTATTTAACGTCACTTTATGGTACTGTGGCTAATCGGATGATGATACAGTGGGAATCATAAATAAATAATTGGCTACCCAGGTTTTATACGGATAGGAATCTTTAACGAGTACCTGACATCGCACAGGCACGGGACCACCTTTTAACGTCCTCTGCGAAGGACGGCATAACTAAGGATTTTTTACTCCCATTAAAAAATCCTAGGATCATCTGCGGGTTTGAACCCGTGACCTTTGGCATAGGCAACTAGCTACTAATGATCCATGGCAGTTAGAAAACGGATCCGAAATAGAATAGGTGATAGACCATTTTCCTTTAATTTTTTTTTTTTTTTAAATCCTTTTAAAAACAGTTATACCCTAATATAGTTATTGGGAAATAATAAACCATTCTGTAATCATGTGCAGCGTTTTTAGTATATCTAAACATTATTGACTAAGTAAACATATAGTCGATCAAAGGTAACAGGCTTTAAAGTTGTGTTTTCGAGTGCTACTTTCGGGCAGGGCTTGGTCATTTAGAATAACGTGCTTTCTACTAAACTCCAACACCAGAAATCCATAGAACTCTCCATAGAAAGGCGTTTAATCTGAGAGATCCATTGGAGTCAGACCTGGTGGAAGTCTAAAATCTAGGCTGAAACGTCAACACACAAATAAAATAAGTTTTAGAATAAAAGTGATATATTTGATGACCACACCACACTTTACTTTAATTACCCAAATGACATGTTTTTCTAGGATAACAATCACTCCATGATAACTATGTATAGCTTCATCAGCGATAAAATATAATTACAAGTTGCTCTCTGTGCCACACAAAACTAAATAAATTAGAGAGCAGACTATATTTGACTTAACGACGTACGAAGTTGGAGATATGAGTGAAGTTTAAGTTGGACTTTGAGTTCAATAAGTAGCATTATGAAGGGAAGTTACCCATGACCTTAATGCTCCAGTTTAATGTCCCATCTTGGTGGTGAGAACAAACTGCTAGTTACCCGGCTTAATAATTCCTTTGGAGTCAGTGTTGTCTACGTAGTATGCACTCGCTTATATCATCTAGTCTATATATAATTTCCAATTATGTAGGATTAGAAAAAAAATCTGGTGCGCGCAACATACGACTTTCACTTACCTCTGATATTTATATCAATTAAAGGATTTTTAAACAAATTTAGAAACGAAAATAAATAATTAAAGAATTGTTTACATTGGATTTAAATAGAAACATTTATTTTATTAAATAATCTATTATATTATTATCTACGGCAATCAGTAAGTTTTATCGGCTTTTCATCACTCTCCATTAACGTTTCAAGATAACATTTTTTTCTAAAATCTTTAGCTAAAAATACGTGAAACTGTTTAATAATTAATTAAATTGAATTTATATAGAATTTATTATAAAAAATCTATTATATTATTATCTAAAATAATCAGTTGGTTTTATCTTCTTTTCATCACTCCCTATTAACTTTTAAAAGCTTGAGAATAAGATTATATTTTTTCTAAAATTCATAGCTTTACAACGGTATATCATACATGCACATTACTGTTCTTATGTTCAAAAATAGAGAATTTGCATTAAATTTTTCAGTTTTTTCCTTTAGTTGTGTTTTAAATTCGCCCAACTTACATATTTACCTGTTTTTCATCAGTGGTAACAAGATAATATAGTTATTTTTATAAAATCAACAAATTTAAAGGTACTTTAGAGAAAGAAATTTAAAATATCGGCATTTAAGCCATGTCAGACCATCCTAATCAGAATGAAACCTACATCACGTTTAAGCCTATTAAATTTTACATCGATATAGCGAGTTTAATCATAATCGTCGGAACCGTTTTTGAGAAAATCATAAAAAGGTGCAAAATTTATACTATGCATTGGCTCTTCGGGTAAGCCGATTTTGATGAAAAATGTTTTGTCACGTCTCGGACGTATAATTGTCTTAAATATGAAATTTCAGTTTCATAGGACTTACCGTTTCCGCCCGGGAGTTACCACACACACACAGACGTTTTTGCGGAACTTGGTTATTTGGACTCAGGGGGCCCTAAAAAGTGTATTTCCGTTGAAAACTACAATACAAAAATTTTCACGATCGCAATACTTTCCCTTACTATATATAGGTAAGTGAAATTAAAAAATTAGATTCGAACTTTTTCACTATCATGTTCTTTTATCTAACGATATATTTCATATATGCAAGTAAAGATACGGGAAAGTACGTGAAAAATCGTATAATTATTAAATATTTGTTTGTACAGATATCGTTTATTTGAATTCAATTTATATATACGGCACATCGATTACTACAAAATAAATGAGAATTAAAGTGATTTGATTAAAATATTTGTTGGAATGGAGATGGAATGACAGTTCTCAATTATCGAAAAGCGCCGAGACGTGTCATTTATTTAGGGCTTTGTTGAATATTCAAAAGGTTATCTTTAATTTCTCTGTTTATTTTATTTAGTATTTGAACAGTACAAAGAGAATTTTTATAAATCATTATCACTGACCGAGACACCATGGTGTATTCCTATCGCTAGGCTAGTTTTACTATTATATATGTGAAATATATAGGGAATAATGAGATAGTATTATCATATTGCAAAAATTAAATTCACATTCGAATTTTCAACGAAAATACATTCTTAAGTCTCCTAAGTTTAAATAACCGACCCATGACAAAAAATCTAAATTTTGATTCTATAATTAAGAATATTATTCCTCAAAACAAGTACAAAAATCTGTTGCGGGCAACACACGACTCTCACTTACCTCGACTTTTAAAATCAATATAAAAACTATTAAATATAATTCAATTTGAAATATCATAAGTTGAATTTAATAAAAAGTGTATTCATTCCTTTTATTGATCTGTTTATTTTATTTTGTACTTGAACAGTAAAAACAGGATTTTTATTTTTTTTTATAATAATAATAATAATAGGCTTACCGAACCCGAAGGTTCGATGCCGATACCACCAAACTTCGCCTGCACAGTCTCGTCCAATGTTCACCGGTCAAGCCCAAGCCCCCGAGATCAGCCTTAATGCAATCCTCCCATCGACGCTTCGTAAAGATCCGTTGCAAGAATAATAGTTTTATAAATTCTAACCTTTAAGTTTTTAGACAGAAGCCGCGAGCTAAGTAATTTAGCAACTGAATAATAACACGCATTTCCCACCTTTAACCGGGACTTTATTTCTTCCTGGATTTCATTTTTTCTTGTTATCATTGAACCTAAATACTTGAATTTCTCTACGTGTTCAAAAGTATGACCTGAAATATCAATATCACCACGATCGACACCCTTTCAGCTACTAATCATATATTTCGTCTTATCGGTATTTAATTCGAGACCTATTTGTTTACCGGTTTTTATTAACACACTTGTATTTAGTTGTATAGTTTACGTGTCTTCACCTAGTAGTACCAAATCATCGGCATACCCAAAAAACCGGAATCTTGTCACCCATATTTAAGCCTTTCTCGGTACACATCACATTTTCTATAATATATTCTAAGGCTATATTAAACAAAACAGATGAAAGAGAGTCACCCTGTTTCAAACCCGATCGCACCTCAAATCTCTCGGAGTAATTATGACCGATTCTAACTTTATGGAATGTTTCCGACAAACACATCTCTACTAGGTTTACTAACTTTCTAGGTATTCCCTGTTCAATCATGATGTTATATAGCTTCTGACGGTCTATGGAATCATAAGCCTTTTTAAAATCTATATAAAGTTGATGGACTACGCCGTTGTATTCCAGCTTCTTCTCTAATATTTGACGTAAGGAAAATATTTGATCAATAGTCGAGCGATTCCGCCTAAAACCACATTGGTAGTCTCCGATAATTTCTTCACTGTATTCCGTGATTCGACTAGTTAGCATTGACGAGAATATTTTATAGCATACTGGGAGAAGAGAGATCCCACGATAGTTGTTACAATCCGTCCTCGGTCCTTTTTTGTGAATCGGAATAAGTATTGAAGTAATAATATGAATTTTATTTTTTATAAATAATTATTACTGACCGATACACCAAAATTTTCGGTCCGATATTGGCGAAGTGGTTCTGAAGTTAATTTTACCAGAAGAGATAAATAAGATATTATCTTGTTTTGTGCTTACGACATTATTATTATTTATTATTTTAGTGTGAATGACCTTCATAAGGTTACTTCTATTAAAGTTTCAAATATTAAGCGAATGTTCCGTAACCCACGCACCAGATTTTATTTCCAAGTGGCGCCAAAGCCAGCGGAGAAATAGATAAGCCAATCCATCTCTAGCTTTGTGCCGGATGGCCCTCGATAGATTTCTGTTTCTGATTTATCGAAAGCCATTAGCTAATATTTATGGCCATTGGACTTTATTGCACAATAATAAATAATATAAAGAGGTCAAGTGGGCGAAATAATCTGCCTGCGAACAATTAAACTGTCATTCGATCAGGGAGATGGATTTGAATTGCAGATTGCTGGCCAATACCTGCTCATCTATTCACAAACTTTAATTTTTTGGGGGGAAAAATAGTTGTTTATGGGATCTATTTATTCCAGTTACAGAAGGGAATGAAATACATTATTTTCCTTATGAAAACAAGCTCTGTCTTGCTTCTTTAAAGATTGTTATTGGGTTGTAAAATAATTTGTGTTTTTATACTGGTTTGTTTATTTATTTAACGTCACTTTATGCTGCTGTGGCTAATCGGACGATGCTGCAGTAGGAGTACTACATTTTGCCTATCCAGGTTTAATATGGGATAGGGATCTTTAACGAGTACGTTAACGGGGTTACCCGTAGCATGTTGGTTAGCATAACAGCCTCCAATGCCCAAGTTCCCTGGTCAAACTCGCAGGTGGTCCTGAGATTTTTTAATGGGAGTAAAAAATCCTTAGTTATGCCGTCCTTCGGAGGGGACGTTAAAAGGTGGTCCCGAGCCTGTGCGATGTCAGGTACTCGTTAAAGATCCCTATCCTAATAAAACCAGGATAGGCAAAATTTAGGACTCCCACTGTAGCATCGTCCGATTAGCCACAGGCTCGGGACCCTTAACGTCCCCTCCGAAGGACAGTATAACCAAAGGATTTTTTTAATGGGAGTAGGGCCACATGCGGGCTTTAACCCAGGACCTTTGGCCTAGAAAACTGTTATGCTAGCCAATATGCTATAGATTTTAAGAAGAAAAGAAAATTTTAAGAATGTCCGAGAAAAATGATTATTCGGAAACACTGTTCTGATCTTTATCAAGTCTAACTTTATTAAAAAAATCTTAAATTGATTTTAACAACGCAAGTAAATAAAAGTCCTGTGAAGAGCGCAGCAGATTTTTTTTTATATTTTTATAGTAAATTTTTTTACCTACTTTTTGTACATTTTTTTGTTTAATAAAAAAAAATTAATAAAAGCTTTAGAATATGTCATAGAAAAGATGATGTGTACCGAGAAAGGCTTAAATATGGGTGACAAGATTCCGGTTTTGGGGTATGCCGATGATTTGGTACTGCTAGGTGAAGACACGGAAACCATACAACTAAATACAAGTGTGTTAATAAAAACCGGTAAACAAATAGGTCTCGAATTAAATACCGATAAGACGAAATATATGATCAGTAGCAGAAATGGTGGCTATCTTGATGAAATTAATATTTCAGGGCATACTTTTGAACACATAGGTTCAACACATATTTAGGTTCAATGATAACAAGAAAAAATGAAATCCAGGAAGAAATAAAGTCCCGGTTAAAGGTGGGAAATGCGTGTTATTATTCAGTTGTTAAATTACTTAGCTCGCGGCTTCTGTCTAAAAACTTAAAGGTTAGAATTTATAAAACTATTATTCTTCCGACGGTTCTTTACGGATGTGAAACGTTGCCACTTACTTTGAAGGATGAACGACGGCTTAAGGTTTTCGAAAATAAGGTACTGCGTAAAATATTTGGTCCGAAGAGAGATGAGGCCACTGCTGAGTTTAGAAGGTTGCACAAAGCGGAGTTGCGGAGTTTGTACCCTGTGAATATAATTGAGTTGATAGCATCGCGGAGACTCAAATTGGCGCGTAAAGTTGTTGGGCTCGATGAGGAACGGATTCCGAGAAAGTTGGTATTCGCTGAACCGACTGGTAGGCGTTCGAAAGGTAGGCCGAAGCGTCGATGGGAGAGTTGCATTAAAGCTGATCTCGGGGGCTTGGGCTTGACCGGTGAACATTGGAGGAGTATGTGCAGGCTAAGTTTGGTGGTATCGGCATCGAACCCTCGGGTTCGGTAAGCTTATTATTATTATTAATTTTTTTTACTGGTGATTTAAATAAAGTCTTCTGATTCTTGTAAATATTTTTAGTTAATTATTAATAATTATGAATATTTTTGATCAATAATGCTTGGATTTGGTGATCATCAAAAGTTAAAGGACGACCCTATCACTTTGCATATTTCAAGTCAAAATATCCGTTTCTGAATCAAGTAAATCACTTACGGACTGGTAAATCACGGTGCATTCTCCTGAGGCATCGTATTAAAAAAAAAATTAACTGTCCGTGCAGCGGATTTTCCTTCTTGGGAATAAAAAAATCATTAAATGATAAAATTTAATTTTTTTCTTTTTCATTTTGAGCAAGCACAATAACATTTAAAGATAAGGAATCTCCATTGAAACTGGTGCATAAAAGCACCTTTATTAATCCGTTTATAGAATACATAAACAATATTGACCTAGTTAACATGCTTTCATAAAAACAGAGAGGATTAAACTCAAAAATGCTTCAAACTTATTTTACGACCCATTAAAGTCATTCCGTGTAAAATTTCTATCGAATTTAGGTTTTATATTTTCATTAATAAGCTATTGTAAAACACAATAAGTTATTAATAAAACAAATCTACAGACATGTAAAGATCTGGTACCATTTTAATACAAATGTTGTAAACTCAATATAACTCTAACAATCTATTTCCGATATTTATGTATATTATATTATACAGTCGTGGTTATAGAAATTGCATCTCTCAATAAAAAAAAAAAAAAATGTTTCCAAAATTAAACATATATATATATTATCGGGGGAGCCAGTGTCTGAGTGGCTAGCGCGCTAGTCTCTCATGCTGCAGGTTCTGAGTTCGAATCCCAGTCCCTGCGGGACTTTTATAAGGATAGAAAAAAATGTGGATTCACTCACAACCTCTCCCCCGGGTATGTGAGACCCGTCAGCCAAAGGGTGGCCACTCACAAAATTAGTCGTAGGGAGTGATGACCCTACACTAAAAATTGAATCATGAAACGTGAGTGTCAACTTGCAGGAGTTTACACCGCGAGGCCCAGGACCTACACGGCCTATCGTGCCCCTGGAAGAAGAAGATATATATATTATCATTGTCGTTTCGAAGTCTTGTACTTCACCTTCAAAATATAGCTATCAAACTAAAAACAGTTATATAACATCAAAATTAAGCATTCATTAAACTACAAGATTTAAAAACAACCTACATAAAATTTACATCTATATCCTAATCGTGTTTTAAGATTCCAAAACTGTATATTTTCTTACATACCTTCTATATTTCAGAAAAAAAATATTTGTCAAAATAATTTATCCTTGTTTTACGCAATATTCATTTGATAAAATGTGTCACTATATATTTTTTATATAAATGCCTATTACATTATGGGTATATGAATTCATTGTCACACATTAATGTAGCTATTTTATCTGTTATACTAAAATGTTGACCGGTAAAAAAGAATTCTATTATTTTTCATTAAACAATATATTTTTTTCGTGAGTTAAACTCATTTTTAAAATAGATCTATATATGTGGATTTAACATAGATAATCTCAGGAGCGTTGAGTGAACAGCGGTACTGTTATACATCACAATTTTTAAGTATAAAATATCACACGGTCACTAAAATATAATTAAATAACAGGGATATTATATTATATTCCTAGAGAGAAGTAAGTTGTTGGCGCAATAGATCCCTCACATAAATGAAAAGCACCCTCCCTAAATCAGTAAACCCAGAGAAGGTGTTTTGGATTGGGAAGATATGTTGGGTCTTAACCTAAGACAAATCCGGATGAGGAGACATCACTATTTGAACCACGTTCTCACCGACAGCGGTCTTAATTCCCTTCTATATCCACTCTACTTTTATTCCATATAGACCTCTTAGGTTAATAATATAACTATTTTTATATTTGTTAAAAGGAAATTATGTTATATAAATCATTTATAGAGATAGTTTGAATGTAGAGATGAATATTTTTTTTATTTAATTCATTGTAATTTACAACTGTATTTAAGTAAATATGCAGTATGAAGAAAAGTCATGAAAATGTCTTGAGAAAGAACTACCCAGTGGTTGCACTTCACTAACTACTTAAGGCAATAAAGGTCCCGAGGCCACCTTCTTTTCAATCGCCTCTGAGGGCTATTATGGATATCTAAGAATGATGAATTACTGACAAGTGGGCTTGTGTGGGCTGGGAGCTTAGAATGAAAAGAGGTGTATCTATGACGGGCTATGTCTGCAACAAATGGTATGTTTAGGTCATTATAGAGGAGTTGAATTTTTGTATGTGTGAATGGTTTAGGAAGGAATTAGATGGTTTACTAGAGCCCCAAAGCTCGATTCCATATGTCCAAATAGGTCTGATAATTCTGATGTAGATGAGTGTTTTGTAATATAGAATAGAATAGAATAGAATAGAAAAAAAAATGTATTCTGGGACTAGGTCCCCTAAGAATAACAGGTTTGTACAGTATATGGAAATATACATGTCTGGCCAACAGACAGAAGGAACATAATTAATAAATAATTACAATTATGGGTTAATATATGTGGGCATATCATAAACGCATATACACACATATATCCAAAAAAATAAATACAATGATAAAATTAAAATAAAAACAATTCTTAGAAAGTATTTTGTTGAACGGAATTAAAAATTAATTAATAGATAACAGCATTTAAATATAGACAATGAACAAAATTATTCTTCATTCAAAGTGTGATGTCAGAAATAAAAATGTTACAGTTTCTGAGCGTCTTTTTGGGATAATAAAAGGTATTGGAAAAGTTGGGATTTGATTAATGAGAGGGAAGCAGCATGGCGGATATCAGTAGGTAGAGAATTCCAGAAATTAGAGGAGCGGACAAGGAACGATCAAATATTTTAGTCCTATGGATAGGCAAATAAAGGTCGGAATGGCGCGATCTTGTTTCAAGTGAGTGGACTGAGGATTTAAATTGTAGGAGACTGTGGATGTATGGAGGGTGTTGAGAGTTAATGATTTGGTAAAGGTATGATCCTAGGAAATATTGTCTGCGGATTGGGGGGAGGAGCCACTTTAACTCACCGTAAAAATGGGTCACATGAGACCTCTTCGGAGTACTGAGGACAAATCTTAAAAATATGTTCATGATTACTAGATGTTTTGAACGTTTGTCTAGTAAGGTTTTAGTAATCGGTATCTTCGTGCAGTTTCTTGTCGTTCAGTCTTGTTTGAGAGTAGATGAATAAAGAAACAAATTTACATACATTTGTCTAATAACATTTTAATATTAATATTGTCTGTTTATTCATTTAACGTCAGTTAATGCCACTTTAGCAAATCGGACGATGAATCTTACCAGATAATATAAAGTTGCTGTAAGCCCATAAACTTACGAACATATGTTATTGGAAAATAAAGAGATTATTGCTTAAATAATGGGATTCCTAATGAAAATTATTAGTTTTTTTTTTTATATATTGATATTTACAACTGTATTGGTAAATAAATAAAGTAAGCAATCTGTGAGATAAAATAAAAAACCTGTACCATTACAACCCATGAAGAGTTTTTTGTTCAGTACATGAAAATATTCGTACTGTTACTAGTCCAACGGCCGTGCAATGACGTGATTCGGCCAAAATCACGCTCAGCCGCCAGGTTTTTCCCCTATTTTTGGGTACCCACTTTATAGAGGCTGAGTGTGCCCCAGGAGGGTCTCCATGCCCTAGGATCGCCCCCCGGCTGAAATAACAGAATAAATAATATTCCGCCACAGCCGGGATTCGAATCCAGGACCCGGACCACAGTAGACTAGCGCTCTACCCACTAGACCATGCCGCTCCCTGAGATAAAATACATTTTAAAAAAATTCGAGGAGAGACTACCTTTTGGCAGTCCTCCAAAACCTATGCTAAACTAAAAGGTCTTGAGGCCATCTTCTTTTCAGACGCCTCGGAGGTTTTGCAGGAATAGAAGAGGAAGCAAGGATTGAAACTAGTGGATTAGATTGGGAGTGGAGTTTGTCATGGAAGGATTGATACCTGGTTCGGGCCAAATCAGCAACATATGGGATGTTAAGGTCTTTACGGTTGAGTCTATTCGTGACAAAGTAATGAGCGGTGAGGATATTGAATTGTAAGGATTGGATGCGGGAAGAATTTAATGGTTTAGAAGAGCCCCATAGCTCAATTAGAGCGTTTGTCCAGTAAGTGTTGAAGTAACCGAAAGTGGCGGGCAGTTTCTTTCCGTCTTGTGTGCGGGTTCCATGGAAGACGTTTGTCTAGCAGGAGCCCTAGATCTGTTAAACTGTTACTAGCGGAATATTATTAAAGGATATTGTAAGGCAGGATGGAAATTTAATTTACATTTTTTTTATTATTTATTTAGTAATTTACAACTGTACTAAAGAATACAATAAGTAAATATGTAGAATGAATATAAAAAGTCATGAAAATGTCTTGAGAAAGAACCACCCAGTGTATTCACATCACTATTTTAATACAGTAGGTCCTGAGGCCATCTTCTTTTCAGTCGCCTTGGAGGGTTATCAGGGATATCTGAGGAAGATAAATTACGGACAAGTGGGTTTGTATGGGCAGGGAGTTTAGAATGGAAAGGAGTATATATCATGGGCTATGTCTGCAATAAATGGGATGTTTAGGTCATTATGGAGGAGTTGATTTGTGACAAAATAAGGAGCATTCAGGATTTTGCGAAGGATTTTGGATTGTAAGGACTGGATGCGGGAGGAATTAGATGGTTTCGTAGAGGCCCAAAGCTCGATTCCATATGTCCATATAGGTCTGATAATTGTGATGTAGATGAGTCTTTTGTAATATACTGGAAGTTTTAAACGTTTGTCTAGTGAGTGTTGTAGTAATCGATATCTTCGAGCAGTTTCTTGTCGTTTCAGTCTTGTGTGAGGATTCCAAGTAAGGCGCTTGTCAAGATGGAGACCTAATTTACATTTTAAAATGTAAATTAAATAGTTCATTTAAATTACATTTTCATCCGGACATTTAAAAAGCTGACCAAGCAGCCAACACTGCTAGAATAGGAGAAGGGAGTGGAATTGTCCAAATTAATGAAGTAACTGTAGAAGATTGGATGCTCCAATCGAAAAAAGGATTGCTAGCGGATTGGACGGAAAAGTGGTAAAGAGGGCAGACAAAATTAGGAGCAGTGAAAGCTGATTGCAGTAAATGGTAATATAGCTCCAGAAAGTCTAGGAGGGAAGAAATCCTACTGTGCAGATTGAGAATTGGTCATTGCCAATTTACCCATGGGTACCTCCTAAAACGGTCAGAAGCACCCATTTGCACGAAATGTGACAACGTCATACAAAGTGTGAACCATTTGTTATTAGAATGCAAAAAATACAAAAACTTGGGATTGCCACTCACGCTTAACCAAATACTCGGCGACGAAGAAAAACATATATTCAAACTGTTTGAATATTCAATGATTGTAGGGAACTACAACAGGGTATAATGTAATGTGATGACGCCAATAGCCCTGTAGGGTAGAAGCGGATAACATATAAAAAAAAAGTTCATTTGAAATATAAGATAGTAATAAACCTAATAAAATTTGAACTGATGTGATTTTTATGTTTTTACTTTCACTTACTAAATATAGCAAGGGAAAGTATTGCGATCGTGAAAATTTTCGAATTCCAGTTTTCAACGGAAATACACGTTTTAGGGTCCCCCTTGTGTGTGGTAAGGGAAAGAATTTTCAAAAACAGTTAGAGATAAAAATACGTGAAACTATTAAGGAATTAATTAAATTGAATTTATATAGGAAACATGTGTTTTATTAAAAAATCTATTATATTATTATCTAAAATAATCAGTTAGTTTTATGTTCATATTATCACTCTCTATCAACTTTTAACAGCTTGTGTATGAGATAATATTTTTTCTAAAATCTTTAGCTTTCCAACGGTATATCATACATGTATATTACTGATCTTATGTTCAAAAACGAAAAAATTGCATTAAAAAAATATTTTTTCTGTTTTCTCCTTTAGTTGGGTATCCAATTTTTATATTTACCTGTTTTTCATCAGCGTTAACAAGATAATATAGTTATTTTTATTGAATCTACAAAATTAAAGGTACTTTATGGGAAGAAAATTTAAAATATCGCCATTTAAGCCCTGTCAGACCATTTTAATCAGAACGAAACCTAAATGATATTAAAGCCCATTAAAGTTTACATCGATATAGCGAGTTTAATCATAATCGTCGTAACCGTTTTCGAGAAAATCGAATAAAGGTGCAAAATGCATGGTATAAAGTGCCTCTTCTGGTTAAGATAATTTTGATGAAAAAAGTTTTGTTACGTCTCGGGCGTAAGGTCTGTGTGTGTGTGGTAACACCCGGGCAGAAACGGTAAGTCCTAAGAAACTGAAATTTCATATTGAGGACAAATATACACCCGAGACATTACAAAACCCTTTTCATCAAAATGAGCTTACCAGAAGAGCCACTTTATACCATGCATTTTGCACCTTTTTTCGATTTTGTTTAAACTCGCTATATCGATGTAAAATTTAATGGGCTTTAATATCATGTAAGTTTCATTTTGATTAAAATGGTCTGACAGGGCTTAAATTCCGATATTTTAAAGTTTCTGTCTCTAAAGTCCCTTCAATTTTGTTGATTCTATAAGAATAACTATATTATCTTGTTGCAACTTATAAAAAACAGCTAAATATGCAAGTTGAGCGAATTTGAAAAGCGTCTGAAGGAGAAAACTGAAGAAATATTTTTTTAATGCAATTTTCTGTTATCGAACATAAGAACCAGTAATAGACATCTATGATATACCGTTGGAAAGCTAAAGATTTTAGAAAAAATATTATCTTATACCCAAGCTTTTAAAAGTTGATAGAGAGTGAAGAAAAGAAGATAAAACTAACTGATTATTTTAGATAATAATATAATAGATTTTTTAATAAAACACATAATTCTAAATAAATTACATTTAATTAATTCTTTAATAGTTTCACTTATTTTTATCTCTAACTGTATTTGAAAATTCTTTAACAACAATTAAGTTTTCATTTTATATATTTAAAAAAATCCGTTTTCTGTGCTTTAATTTAAAATATCAAACAAATAAATTATTAATTTTGATTGATGTTTTTCATTAAAAACCTGCGGATGATTAAATATAATAATGAATAGACGTTATAAAATAAAAATATTTTCTTGCTAATTGCACATTTCTTACGATAAACTAAAGCCCCCTAAGCTATAAACTCTAAATCGGTCAGACAGAGATTTTTAAAATATAAATGACAACTCATTCGAAATGCAAACGTGCGAAGCATATATTTTGTTAGATAAAAGAAACTCATTGTAAAAAATCTGGTGCGCGCAACACACAACTTTCACTTACCTTTGATATTTATATCAATTTGAGAATTTTTAAACAAATTTAGAAACGAAAATAAGTTGTTAAAGAACAAAAGGTTCTTCTGGGACTTTGATGAGGGTCTTAAATTTGATGGAAAAGATGGAATAAGGATTCTGGAAGAAGTAATGGGAACTACATTTTCCGAAGAAGTGATGAAGAGCATGAAAGCAGTTCTTGAAGAGGATCTCCGTAGCGGTGAGGCGGCCCCCGATAACAGTCAACCGTCTACCTCCAATGCTTGTTCAAAAAACGAAGGAAAGTTAGTGTAAACAATTATATAAGTGAGAGTGATAAAGCTATTATTAATAATTTAGGTGAGATAAATATTTTATTTTATAATATAAGGGGAATTAAATCTAAAGAAAATTTTTGTTTTTTTTAATTTGTCAAAAAATTCGATATTTTTCTGTTGGTAGAGACATTTCTAGTAGAAGAAAATGCGTTATTTTATAAACAAAAATTTTTAGATTTCGAATTGAAGTTTATAGGTGCTAAAAAGGGAGGGATAATGGGAAGAGCCAGTGGGGGATATATATCTATATGGATTTAATAAAACAAAATTCAATAAAAATCAAGTTGAATACTGCATTATTCAAAACAAAATTTGTACTAAGTTAAAAATTAATGAAAAAATAATATATCTGGTTCGAATCTATTTAAATACCAGTAATTGGAATAGTGAATTTGTAGTATATGAAGTAATATAATTAATTGAATTGACTAAAAATTATGATGTTGTTCTTATCGGTGACTGGAATGCTCACACTGGAAAATTGAAAATAAGTCCTAATGGAATTTTAGAGGGAACTAACTTAACAACTGAAATCAGAAATTCAAAAGACAGTAAAATAGATGAAAGAGGAATTAAAGTCGCGGAATTTTGTGAAGATAAAATACAGAAATTTTTTGGTACAGCATTTTAATTATTAAATCTTTGCAATCAATAAAAATAAATCAGAACGTTACTAAAAAAAATATATATATATATATATATATATATATATATATATATATATACTCTGTCTGACCGATTTAGAGTTTATAGCTTAGGGGGCTTTAGTTTATCGTAAGAAATGTGCAATTAGCAAGAAAATATTTTTATTTTATAACGTCTATTCATTATTATATTTAATCATCCGCAGGTTTTTAATGAAAAACATCAATCAAAATTAATAATTTATTTGTTTGATATTTTAAATTAAAGCACAGAAAACGGATTTTTTTAAATATATAAAATGAAAACTTAATTGTTGTTAAAGAATTTTCAAATACAGTTAGAGATAAAAATAAGTGAAACTATTAAAGAATTAATTAAATGTAATTTATTTAGAATTATGTGTTTTATTAAAAAATCTATTATATTATTATCTAAATTAATCAGTTAGTTTTATCTTCTTTTCTTCACTCTCTATCAACTTTTAAAAGCTTGGTTATAAGATAATATTTTTTCTAAAATCTTTAGCTTTCCAACGGTATATCATAGATGTCTATTACTGGTTCTTATGTTCGATAACAGAAAATTGCATTAAAAAAATATTTCTTCAGTTTTCTCCTTCAGACGCTTTTCAAATTCGCTCAACTTGCATATTTAGCTGTTTTTTATAAGTGGCAACAAGATAATATAGTTATTCTTATAGAATCAACAAAATTGAAGGTACTTTAGAGACAGAAACTTTAAAATATCGGAATTTAAGCCCTGTCAGACCATTTTAATCAAAATGAAACTTACATGATATTAAAGCCCATTAAATTTTACATCGATATAGCGAGTTTAAACAAAATCGAAAAAAGGTGCAAAATGCATGGTATAAAGTGGCTCTTCTGGTAAGCTCATTTTGATGAAAAGGGTTTTGTAATGTCTCGGGTGTATATTTGTCCTCAATATGAAATTTCAGTTTCTTAGGACTTACCGTTTCTGCCCGGGTGTTACCACACACACACAGACCTTACGCCCGAGACGTAACAAAACTTTTTTCATCAAAATTATCTTAACCAGAAGAGGCACTTTATACCATGCATTTTGCACCTTTATTCGATTTTCTCGAAAACGGTTACGACGATTATGATTAAACTCGCTATATCGATGTAAACTTTAATGGACTTTAATATCATTTAGGTTTCGTTCTGATTAAAATGGTCTGACAGGGCTTAAATGGCGATATTTTAAATTTTCTTCCCATAAAGTACCTTTAATTTTGTAGATTCAATAAAAATAACTATATTATCTTGTTAACGCTGATGAAAAACAGGTAAATATATAAATTGGATACCCAACTAAAGGAGAAAACAGAAAAAATATTTTTTTAATGCAATTTTTTCGTTTTTGAACATAAGATCAGTAATATACATGTATGATATACCGTTGGAAAGCTAAAGATTTTAGAAAAAATATTATCTCATACACAAGCTGTTAAAAGTTGATAGAGAGTGATAATATGAACATAAAACTAACTGATTATTTTAGATAATAATATAATAGATTTTTTAATAAAACACATGTTTCCTATATAAATTCAATTTAATTAATTCCTTAATAGTTTCACGTATTTTTATCTCTAACTGTTTTTGAAAATTCTTTCCCTTACCACACACAAGGGGGACCCTAAAACGTGTATTTCCGTTGAAAACTGGAATTCTAAAATTTTCACGATCGCAATACTTTCCCTTGCTATATATAGTAAGTGAAAGTAAAAACATAAAAATCACATCAGTTCAAATTTTATTAGGTTTATTACTATCTTATATTTCAAATGAACTTTTTTTTTATATGTTATCCGCTTCTACCCTACAGGGCCATTGGCGTCATCACATTACATTATACCCTGTTGTAGTTCCCTACAATCCTTGAATATTCAAACAGTTTGAATATATGTTTTTCTTCGTCGCCGAGTATTTGGTCATGCGTGAGTGGCAATCCCAAGTTTTTGTATTTTTTACATTCTAATAACAAATGGTTCACACTCAGTATGACATTGTCACATTTCGTGCAAGTGGGTGCTTCTGACCGTTTTAGGAGGTACCCATGGGTAAATTGGCAATGACCTGTTCTCAATCTGCACAGCAGGATTTCTTCCCTCCTAGACTTTCTGGAGCTATATTACCATTTACTGCAATCAGATTTCACTGCTCCTAATTTTGTCTGCCCTCTTTTCCACTTTTGTCAAAAAATTCGATATTTTTCTGTTGGTAGAGACATTTCTAGCAGAAGAAAATGCGTTATTTTATAAACAAAAATTTTTAGATTTCGAATTGAAGTTTATAGGTGCTAAAAAGGGAGGGATAATGGGAAGAGCCAGTGGGGGATATATATCTATATGGATTTAATAAAACAAAATTCAATAAAAATCAAGTTGAATACTGCATTATTCAAAACAAAATTTGTACTAAGTTAAAAATTAATGAAAAAATAATATATCTGGTTCGAATCTATTTAAATACCAGTAATTGGAATAGTGAATTTGTAGTATATGAAGTAATATAATTAATTGAATTGACTAAAAATTATGATGTTGTTCTTATCGGTGACTGGAATGCTCACACTGGAAAATTGAAAATAAGTCCTAATGGAATTTTAGAGGGAACTAACTTAACAACTGAAATCAGAAATTCAAAAGACGGTAAAATAGATGAAAGAGGAATTAAAGTCGCGGAATTTTGTGAAGATAAAATACAGAAATTTTTTGGTACAGCATTTTAATTATTAAATCTTTGCAATCAATAAAAATAAATCAGAACGTTACTAAAATATATATATAATATATATATATATATATATATATATATATATATATAAATTATTATCAAAACTGAAAAAAAAAGAAGAAAAAGGGGCAACTCGACAGACGGCTTAACGCCATTGTCTTGTGGGCTTTGATAAAAAAAAAATGTATATATATTTTGTATATTTATAAGAATGATATACATTGGATTTTAATAGAAACATGTGTTATCAAACATATCAAATAATCTATTATATTATTATCTACGGCAATCAGTTTGTTTTATCGGCTGTTCATCACTCTCCGTTAACTTTTACAATGGTATGTATAAGATATTATTATTTTTTAAATATTTAGCATTCCAACGGTATATTATACATGTATATTACTGTTCTTAAGTTAAAAAAAAAAAAAAAAATACATGCATTTTTCTAGTTTAGTTATTTATCAAATTCGCTCAGCTTGCATATTTAACCGTTATTTAGCAATGCTAATAAGATGATGTTACAATTTGTTTTAAATCTAAAAAATTAAAGGTACTTTAAAATAAGAAAATAAAAAATATCGCCTTTTAAGATCATACTGTTTCAATCAGAATGAAACTTACATTACGTATTAAATTATTCATATTGAAAGTAAATTGATTATGTTTCAAAAAATAGTCATTAAGCTATGTAACAGTCATTTATGAAATATAATAAATTATGTTGAAGGAAATACCTTAAAAAAAATAAAAACAATTATCATGCATAATTTTAAATTCTTACCTTTATGTCGAATGATCTCAATATGGCCTCCTATCTTCAAGTTTAAGACTGCCTGTCTTTTTCTTTAAAACATAGTTCCAAAAGAAAATAAATAATAAAATGACAGAGCCATTAAGAAACTTAAATAAACCACTGTTTTCACATTTATTGCACACGTTCTAAATAAATTTGGTTACCTTTAAAACATATATAAAATAAATTAAAAGCAAGTAAATTACGGAATGGTTGTGGATTCCGAATACTTTTTACACTCACTGTATATTTTGTAAAGAGAAATAATGAAAAATATTAATACCTGAACTGAATTCAACATGGCGTTTATCACCCTAATTTATTAACTAAGTAAAAAAGATAACTTTATAACTAAAAAAATATTTAAATCAAGCGAATATTATTAACAAGATAAAATAATTATTTAAAATCAACATATTAAAATAAATACATAGTAGGCTTTAAGATGCTAGTTAAAAAGTTCAAAATTTGACGGATTCTTAATTATGCTAGTTTTGAAATATTTAAAATTATCTGGTACTGAATTTTAAATGTCTTATAGCACGATTTTATATACCTTAATCAACGAAACATTCAGATCGAACACGTTTATTAATAAAATGCTAGAAAAACTATTTAAAATAAATATATAATAAGGTTGGAGATGAATGTAATAAGTTAAATGTGCTGGCTTTGGTGGCTTTTAATTTAGCTATTAGCAGTGTTGCCAGTTCCACCACTTATATTGAGACAGTAAGTTAAACTAAGTTTTAATATTATATATTTTCTCCTAAACATGTTAATATTTTATATAAAATGAATAATTTTTATATTTATTAACTTATATAGGTTTTAAGATTCTAGTACAGTATTTAGTTCTGACTTTGTTGGTTCTTAATTTCGCTATTAGCAATGTTTGCCAGATCTGCAAAGTACTGAGACTATTGGCGGAAGCTGATATAGGAGGCCAAGATTCAAAACCATTTTTATTAAAAAAATATGATTAAATTTTTTTGAAATCTATATATTGAAACAATAATGTATATATTTTTAAATATATAAAAGTATATACAGTTATAACAGGGTTTGAGATGAGAATTAATATATACAGTGCACAGCTCTGGCTAAGGTTTTTTTTTTTTTTTTTTTTTTTTTTTTTTTTTTTTTTTTTTTTTTTTTTTTTTTTTTTTTTTTTTTTTTTTTTTGTCAATTTTTCTATAATCAGAAATATTCTCTTACTTGGAACTGTTCAAATATTTCATATTCCAATGTAAAATTTTTAATACATACCCGAATATTTATATATAACCAAACTTCCAAATGTATCACCTATTTAATATTCAATAAATCTAATAAATATGTTTATTAATATAATAAAGAAAAATATAACGATACTGTTACAGTTAAAATTTCATGGTCTATAAATTATATTAATAAAATCGAAATAAAAAGAACAAACCTTGGTTCGACAGGGATTGTCAAAATATGTGCGAAAAAAGAAAAACCGCTAAACTGAATTCCTTAAATAATCCAAGCGATAATAATGTGGCTTATTTTCGGTTAGTAAAGAATGAAACTTCAAAACTATTAAAAAATAAGAAAAGAGAGTATCTTAAAGACAAAATAATAGAAATAGAAAAACACAGAAACGAAAATAACGTAAGAGAGATGTACAAAGGTATAAAACAAATCGCGTAAAAGATTTGAACCTCTATTGAATGCGGTTAAAGATGCAAATAACAATATAATTGCGGATCCTTCTGAGATATTAAATAAATTTAAACAACACTTTGACGGCATCTTAAATACGGAAAATAATAATCAATCTCCTCTCTCTGAATATCAGAGCGCTGAACCATGGATAGACGCTCCGAGTAAAGAGGAAGTCGAAATGGCGATAGGAAAATTAAAACGTTATAAGGCCGCAGGAAATGATAATATCACGAGTGAATTAATCAAGGCGTGTGGAGAAGCGGGCGTTTCCAAAATACATTTTTTAGTTAAAAAGATCTGGAAACTGAAAAAATGCCAGAAGAATGGAAAGAATCAATACTTATTTCCGATTCACAAAAAAGGACCGAGGTCGGATTGTAACAACTATCGTGGGATCTCTCTTCTCCCAGTATGCTATAAAATATTCTCGTCAATTCTAACTAGTCGAATCACGGAATACGCTGAGGAAATTATCGGAGATTACCAATGTGGTTTTAGGCGGAATCGCTCGACTATAGACCAAATATTTTCCTTACGTCAAATATTAGAGAAAAAATTGGAATACAACGGTGTAGTCCATCAACTTTATATCGATTTTAAAAAGGCTTATGATTCAATAGACCGTCAGAAGCTATATAACATCATGATTGAACAGGGAATACCTAGAAAGTTAGTAAACCTAGTAGAGATGTGTTTGTCGGAAACATTCCATAAAGTTAGAATCGGTCATAATTACTCCGAGAGATTTGAGGTGCGATCGGGTTTGAAACAGGGTGACTCCCTTTCACACTGTGTTTATTTAATATAGCTTTAGAATATGTCATAGAAAAGGTGATGTGTACCGAGAAAGGCTTTAATATGGGTGACAAGATTCCGGTTTTGGGGTATGCCGATGATCTGGTACTGCTAGGTGAAGACACGGAAACCATACAACTAAATACAAGTGTGTTAATAAAAACCGGTAAAGAAATAGGACTCGAATTAAATACCGATAAAACGAAGTATATGATTAGTAGCAGAAACGGTGTCGATCTTGGTGATATTGATGTATCAGGTCATACTTTTGAACACGTAGAGAAATTCAAGTATTTAGGTTCAATTATAACTAGAAAAAATGAAATCCAGGAAGAAATAAAGTCCCGGTTAAAGGTGGGAAATGCGTGTTATTATTCAGTTGCTAAGTTACTTAGATCGCGGCTTCTATCTAAAAACTTAAAGATTAGAATTTATAAAACTATTATTCTTCCAACGGTTCTTTACGGATGTGAAACGTGGCCGCTTACTTTAAAGGATGAACAACGGCTTAAGGTTTTCGAGAATAAGGTACTGCGTAAAATATTTGGTCCGAAGAAAGATGAGGCCACTGGGGAGTTTAGAAGGTTGCACAACGCGGAATTGCGGAGTTTGTACCCTGTGAATATAATTGAGTTGATAGCATCGCGGAGACTCAAATGGGCGCGTAAAGTTGTTGGGCTTAGTGAGGAACGGATTCCGAGAAAGTTGGTATTCGCTGAACCGACTGGTAGGCGTCCGAAAGGTAGGCCGAAGCGGAGATGGGAGGATTGCGTTAAGGCTGATCTCGGGAGCTTGGGCTTGAATGGTGAGCATTGGACGATTCTGTGTAGGCGGAATTTGGTGGTATCGGCATCGAACCTTCGGGTTCGCTAAGCCTATATTATTATTATTATTATTATAAATTATATTAATATACATTATTATGTTTTTAATTGGCTTTTTTCCTAGTAATAACTAAAAGGAAATTAATAATGCAGATTAGACACAAAAGAACAGTGGTATATAATACATAATTTAAATATAATTGATTTAATTGATTATATTTCAAATAAGTCATTAACATTGTCAACAGTCATTTAGAGAATAATATCATAAATTATGTTAAAGAACATTCCTAAAAAACAAAATTATTATCATGCATAACTTTAAATTCTTACCTTTATGTCGAAAGATTTCAATATGGCCTTCTATCTTCAACTTTACCACATCATGTCTTTTTCTTTAAAATATATTTCGAAACAAAATAACTAATAAAATGACACTTATAAAATATATTTATGAAAGGTAATATATACATACATAAGCTTGATTAAAAAAAAAAAAAAAATTAAATAATTTAATATGGAGGTGATACCCGAATAGTTTCATATAGCAACTGAATCATAAACTAAGCACTATGAGATAACTTTTTTTATAAAATATTATTTTAAAATCAAAGTAAACTGAATAATGTAAAGTTAATTAACAATAATTAACACTGTAACAATTTATTTATAAAATAACGGACAGAGAGTAGACCTAACCGCACAGACACCAGTTCTCAACTAAATGATGCTAAGGCAGAGAGAAGGGCGACATCTATACTGCAAAATGTAAACATTCTATAATTTGATTAGGAAGTTATTGGCTACGAGGATATTAAGTTGGCACGTGTGGACATCATTATTAGGTTTGTCTTCACTTTAATAATATTGGTTTCAACAGTTTGAATTCTTATTATCATAACCCAGCATCTTTTTGTTATTTATTCATTTATTTTTCTATCTTTTTTTTCAATTACTGCCAACTTGGGACCATACTACTACTGATTTCTTTTGACCCAGTATTGCCTCATCTTATCTATTTAAGTAGTAATTAAATTTAAAAATCCCAGTACGTGTAAACGATTGTCCCTTTCTCTTCCTCGCTTAAATAAATAAATGCCTTGCCTATAATATGGTAATATTTATATAACTAAATAAATGCCAATGGCTTAATCTATACTAACCGTCTAAAATCTGTGAGAATTCCATCCTGAAATTAGGAGCCGAACTTCTAGAACCACTATAGAAAACACTTCAGTTTTCTCCTTAAGTTGATTTTCAAATTCGCACAACTTACATATTTAGCTCTTATTTATTATTGCTAACATGATAATATGGTTATTTTTTAAGAATCTACGAAAGTAAAGGTACTTTAGAAGAAGAAAATTTAAAATATCGACATTTAAGCCCTGTCAGACTATTTTTATTCAAAATGAAACCTACAAGTCGTTAAAGTCTATTAAATTTTACATCGATATAGCGAGTTTAATCAAAATCGTCGGAACAGTTTTCGAGAAAATCAAAAAAAGGTGTAAAATGCAAGGTATAAAGTGGCTCTTCTGGTAAGCTCATTTTGATAAAAAAGATTTTGTAACGTCTCGGGCGTATAGTTGTCTTAAATATGAAATTTCAGTTTCATAGGACTTACCGTTTCCGCCCGGGAGTTACCAAACACACACACACACACACACACACACATACAGACACACACACACAGACCTTACGCCCGAAACGTAACAAAACTTTTTTCATCAAAATGATCTTACCAGAAGAGACACTTTATACCCTGCATTTTGCACCTTTTTTCGATTTTCTCGAAAACGGTTAGGACGATTTTGATTAAACTCGCTATATCGATGTAAAATTTAATGGACTTTAATATCATGTAGGTTTTATTCTGATTAAAATGGTCTGACAGGGCTTAAATGACGATATTTTAAATTTTCTTTCTATAAAGTACCTTTAATTTTGTAGATTTAATAAAAATAACTAGATTATCTTGTTAGCGCTGATGAAAAACAAGTAAATATATAAATTGAATAAATTCGATACCCAACTAAAAGAGAAAACAGAAAAAATATTTTTTTAATGCAATTTTTCGTTTTTGAACATAAGAGTAGTAATATTATATTATTATGATATATCGTTGGAAAACTGAATATTTAAAAAAAAAGATTATCTTATACTTAAGCATTTAAAAGTTAATAGAGAGTGATAAAATGAACATAAAACTAACTGATTATTTTAGATAATAATATAATAGATTTTTTGATTAAACACATGTTTCTATATAAATTCAATTTAATTAATTCCTTAATAGTTTCACGTATTTTTATCTCTGTTTTTGAAAATTCTTTCATTGATTTTAAAAATGGAGGTAAGTGAAAGTCGGGTGTTGCCCGTACCAGATTTTCTCCTATTGTATTTAGAAATTCTTTAATTGATTTTTAAAACGAAGGTAAGTGAATGTCGTGTGTTGCCCGCACCAGATTGTTTTTTAATATTTTGATAAATAATTACACATAAATTTAAATTAAAAAAATTAAACAATAATATGGCGGTTATACCCGAATAGTTTCATTTAACATAATTATAAACTAACAAATAAGCACTATAAGATAACGTTTCATGTTGTAAAATAAAAGTAAACTAAAAACATGTAAAATTAATAAACGATAATTAACACTGTAACAATTTATAAATTACAACAGACAGAGACCAGATGCCAACTAAATGAAGTTAAGTTAATATAGAAGACAGACAGACATATGGTACTGCAAAATGTAAACATTCTATAATTTAATTAGGAAGTTGTTGGCTATGAGGATATTGGGCGAGTCCTGTGTGAATGTAAACATCCTAATTAGATCTGTCTTAACTTTTATTATTGATTTGAAAAACGTTCAAGGAATTGTATTTCATTTGTTTGGAAACATACGTTCTATATTTATTTATTATGGCTTTTGTTTTATATTAAATAATTCAACAATATATATTTTAACATACCTAAATTAAAGAGTATATTTATTATTAATAAAATATTTAGAACCTTCTCTTCCTTTATTATATTTTTATTTATTTTAATATAAATTAACCGATAAGACGAAATATATGATTAGTAGCAGAAACGATGTCGATCTTGGTGATATTGATATATCAGGACATAATTTTGAACACGTAGAGAAATTCAAGTATTTAGGTTCAATTATAACAAGAAAAATGAAATCCAGGAAGAAATAAAGTCCCGGTTAAAGGTGGGAAATGCGTGTTATTATTCAGTTTATAAGTAACTTAGTTCGCGGCTTCTATCTAAAAACTTAAAGGTTAGAATTTATAAAAACTATTATTCTTCCAACGGTTCTTTAAGGATGTGAAACGTGGCCGCTTACTTTGAAGGATGAACAACGGCTTAATGTTTTCGAAAATAAGGTATTGCGTAATATATTTGGTCCGAAGAGAGATGAGGCCACTGGGGAGTTTAGAAGGTTGCATAACGCGGAATTGCGGAATTTGCATCCTGTGAATATAATTGAGCTGATTGCATCGTGGAGGCTCAAATGGGCGAGTTAAGTTGTTGGACTCAGTGAGGAACGGATTCCGAGAAAGTTGGTATTTGCCGATCCGACTGGTAGGCGTCCGAAAGGTAGATCGAAGCGGAGATGGGAGGATTGCGTTAAGGCTGATCTCGGGAGCTTGGGCTTGAATGGTGAACATTGGACGAGTCTGTGTAGGCGGAATTTTGTGGTATCGGCATCGAACCTTCAGGTTCGCTAAGCCTATTATTATTATTATTATAAATAAATGTTTTATAACGTTTCGAGTTACTTTTTACCTCATCTTCAGATTAACAAATAAAATCGAAAACAATTCAACAGAGTCATATCTACAACAAAAACAAAATAATATTAAATATTTGCGATTCAATAGTTATCAATATCATATTATAATATTTGTTTCAACATTTTAATCGTACTTACAATTCTTGTTTTTCCATATCGCACAAATAAAGGTCATTTGTAGTTTGTTTGTTTGTTTAACGTCACTTTTATGCAACTATGGCTAATCGGACGATGCTATAGTGGGAGTCCTAAATTTTGCCTATCCAGGTTTTATTAGTATAGGGATCTTTAACGAGTGCCTGACATCGCACAGGCTCGGGACCACCTTTTAACGTCCCCTCGGAAGGAAGGCGTAACTAAGGACCACCTGCGGGTTTGAACCCGTGACCTTTGGCATGGGAGGCTGTTACGCTAGCCACCCCGGTCATTTGTAGTAAAATCATTTCAGTCATATATATATTAATAATTTCGTAATATAATTTTTAAAAATGTATTTACTTTACTATCACATATTACTTTCACTTACTATATATAGTAAGGGGAAGTATTGCGATCGTGAAAATTTTCGAATTCCAGTTTTCAACGGAAATACACTTTTTAGGATCCCCTGAGTCCAAATAACCAAGTCCCGCAAAAAGGTCTGTGCGTGTGTGTGTGTGTGTGTGTCTGTGTGTGGTGTGTGTGTGTGTGTGTGTGTGTGTGTGTGTGTGTGTGTGGTAACTCCCGGGCGGAAACGGTAAGTCCTATGAAACTGAAATTTCATATTTAAGACAACTATACGCCCGAGACGTGACAAAACTTTTTTCATCAAAATGAGCCTACCAGAAGAGGCACTTTATACCGTGCATTTTGCACCTTTTTTTAATTTTAGCAAAAACGGTTCCGACGATTTTGATTAAACTCGCTATATCGATGTAAAAATTATTGGGCTTTAATATCATGTAGGTTTCATTTGGATAAAAATGGTCTGACAGGGCTTAAATGCCGATATTTTGAATTGTCTTCCTCTAAAGTACCTTTAATTTTGTAGATTCAATAATAATAACTAGATTATCTTGTTAACGCTGATGAAAAAACGGTAAATATATAAATTGAATAAATTCGATACCCAACTAAAGGAGAAAACAGAAAACATATTTTTTTAATGCAATTTTTCGTTTCTGAACATAAGATCAGTAATATACATGTATGACGTATCGTTGGAAAGCTAAAAATTTTAGAAAAAATATTATCCCATTCACAAGATTTTAAAAGTTAATAGAGAGTGATGAAATGAACATAAAACTAACTGATTATTTTAGTTAATAATATAATAGATTTTTGAATCAAACACATGTTTTTATAGAAATTTAATTTAATTTATTACTTTCACTTACTATATATAGTAAGGGGAAGTATTGCGATCGTGAAAATTTTCGAATTCCAGTTTTCAACGGAAATACACTTTTTAGGATCCCCTGAGTCCAAATAACCAAGTCCCGCAAAAAGGTCTGTGCGTGTGTGTGTGTGTGTGTGTCTGTGTGTGTGTGTGTGTGTGTGTGTGTGTGTGTGTGTGTGTGTGTGTGTGTGGTAACTCCCGGGCGGAAACGGTAAGTCCTATGAAACTGAAATTTCATATTTAAGACAACTATACGCCCGAGACGTGACAAAACTTTTTTCATCAAAATGAGCCTACCAGAAGAGGCACTTTATACCGTGCATTTTGCACCTTTTTTTAATTTTAGCAAAAACGGTTCCGACGATTTTGATTAAACTCGCTATATCGATGTAAAAATTATTGGGCTTTAATATCATGTAGGTTTCATTTGGATAAAAATGGTCTGACAGGGCTTAAATGCCGATATTTTGAATTGTCTTCCTCTAAAGTACCTTTAATTTTGTAGATTCAATAATAATAACTAGATTATCTTGTTAACGCTGATGAAAAAACGGTAAATATATAAATTGAATAAATTCGATACCCAACTAAAGGAGAAAACAGAAAACATATTTTTTTAATGCAATTTTTCGTTTCTGAACATAAGATCAGTAATATACATGTATGACGTATCGTTGGAAAGCTAAAAATTTTAGAAAAAATATTATCCCATTCACAAGATTTTAAAAGTTAATAGAGAGTGATGAAATGAACATAAAACTAACTGATTATTTTAGTTAATAATATAATAGATTTTTGAATCAAACACATGTTTTTATAGAAATTTAATTTAATTTATTACTTTCACTTACTATATATAGTAAGGGGAAGTATTGCGATCGTGAAAATTTTCGAATTCCAGTTTTCAACGGAAATACACTTTTTAGGATCCCCTGAGTCCAAATAACCAAGTCCCGCAAAAAGGTCTGTGCGTGTGTGTGTGTGTGTGTGTGTCTGTGTGTGTGTGTGTGTGTGTGTGTGTGTGTGTGTGTGTGTGTGTGGTAACTCCCGGGCGGAAACGGTAAGTCCTATGAAACTGAAATTTCATATTTAAGACAACTATACGCCCGAGACGTGACAAAACTTTTTTCATCAAAATGAGCCTACCAGAAGAGGCACTTTATACCGTGCATTTTGCACCTTTTTTTAATTTTAGCAAAAACGGTTCCGACGATTTTGATTAAACTCGCTATATCGATGTAAAAATTATTGGGCTTTAATATCATGTAGGTTTCATTTGGATAAAAATGGTCTGACAGGGCTTAAATGCCGATATTTTGAATTGTCTTCCTCTAAAGTACCTTTAATTTTGTAGATTCAATAATAATAACTAGATTATCTTGTTAACGCTGATGAAAAAAACGGTAAATATATAAATTGAATAAATTCGATACCCAACTAAAGGAGAAAACAGAAAACATATTTTTTTAATGCAATTTTTCGTTTCTGAACATAAGATCAGTAATATACATGTATGACGTATCGTTGGAAAGCTAAAAATTTTAGAAAAAATATCATCCCATTCACAAGATTTTAAAAGTTAATAGAGAGTGATGAAATGAACATAAAACTAACTGATTATTTTAGTTAATAATATAATAGATTTTTGAATCAAACACATGTTTTTATAGAAATTTAATTTAATTTATTACTTTCACTTACTATATATAGTAAGGGGAAGTATTGCGATCGTGAAAATTTTCGAATTCCAGTTTTCAACGGAAATCCTATGAAACTGAAATTTCATATTTAAGACAACTATACGCCCGAGACGTGACAAAACTTTTTTCATCAAAATGAGCCTACCAGAAGAGACACTTTATAACATGCATTTTGCACCTTTTTTCAATTTTCTCGAAAACGGTTCCGACGATTTTGATTAAACTCGCTATATCGATGTAATAATTAATGAATAATTAATTAGATAATAATATAATAGATTTTTTAATGAAACACATGTTTTTATAGAAATTTAATTTAATTAATTCCTTAATAGTTTCACGTATTTTTATCTTTAACTGTATTTGAAAATTCTCTCATTGATTTTAAAAATGGAGGTAAGTGAAAGTCGTGTGTTGCCCGCACCAGATTTTCTAGAATTGTTGTAACATTTACCATATTATTTACATGTAAGTATGAAGTGAACTGTATTTTGTAAATAACAATATACAATTTTTATGTGCAATTATCACTTAAGTTTATGCCATATTTATAATTTCTTATTTGAAATAACATTTTTTCTCATACTTAAAGATTTCCAACCCAATATTGTACTATTCGTATTATATAATAAGAATAGTATAAATATTACTATTCTTATATTTGAAAAAAATAATTCACCTGAAATTTTTTTTTTTATCTTTTCGCCTTTAGTTGGTTTTTAAATTCTTTCAAATAATACACTTGGTTATTTCTTATCAATGCTAATAAGTCGATATCGTGATTTTTTTTTTTAAATATTGGTCCTTTATTTCACGTTCTCTCCGAAGGGCGGCATAACCAAGAACTTTTTACTCCATTTAAAAATATCCTAGTGCGATCTTGGAAATATAAGGCTGTTATGTTAGCTAATACGCCACAGCTGACCCCAGTTCCGTTAGAGACATGTGTTTTAGATTGGATTCCTCCACTTTGTATATAATATAATTTTTTTGCTAAAATCTTCAGCTTTCCAACGCTATATTATACATCTGGATGACTATCCTCCAGTCCTGAAAAAAACTAAAACTTATAATTTCGGTAAAAAATTGAATTTGAAAATTTCCCTTACAATATATATCATATATAGGTAAGTAAAATTAAAAATTTAATATGGTTATTAACATTTCTTTATCTAAAAAAAAATAGGCTTAAATTTATTACACAATGGTTTATTATTTCCAAATGACTATATTAGGGTATAACTGTTCACAAACAATTAACTATTGGGTTGTTTCACATGAAATGTCCGTTTTTATAGTTTAAGGATTTTGCAGGTCTCTGTTGTTTTCTTCCGAATGTTTACATATTTAAAGTAAACAGTTACCAATCATCTGCCTTTGTATTATAAACATCAGCTTCCCAATCAATTACCCACTTTTTAGTATACCTCCAAATATGAACATGGAAACACACGATTTTCGAGCAATATTTTTGTACGAGTTTAAACTCGGCCATTCAGCAGCTGAGGCCGCTAGAAATATTTGCAAGGCGTTTGGGGAAGGGAGTGTTAATGAACGGACCATTCGCCGTTGGTTTGCTAAGTTTTCAGCTGGGGATACCGACTTGGAAAACTTGCCCCGAGGAAGACCTCCGTCCGCAATAGACAACGATGTCCTCAAACATGCAGTAGAAGGAAACCCCTACCAAACAGTTAACGGACTTTCAGCACAACTAAATGCAAGTGCATTTACCGTTTCCAGACATTTAAAATGTATTGGGAAAGTAAAAAAGCTCGATACATGGGTACCTCATGATCTCACTGAGCGGCATGTTTCAAAACAAACCGTGCGAAAATTGAAAGAACAGGGCTACGAAGTTCTTTCGAAATTTTTGAGATCTATATAACCTTAACAGTTGGAAGTCGAATACATTTTTTGAACTGTTAAAAGTTAAACTTTACGTCACTAACTACGGTGTTATATTTCTTCAAATGTCATGTACATGGGATTTATTTCAATTCTGATTTAGTACGAATTCCAATTAAAAGCTTTCCCCTATGCCCGTCACTTCTCCTAGACATGAAACTGACTAAACCAACCGATACATAAAAAAATATGTATATTTCAGTTGAGGTTCCGACAACTCAGCAAAATCAGAAATACCTCGAATCCGTTTTATTGACAGTTTCCACCACCTCCAACTCTCAGTTACTTGGTTGAATCGATTCTAAAATATCTAAATATAAAGTTTACCATCCAAATATTTAAAAAAGTAAAAATTCTGCTGTGCGCGTCAGAGGACTTTCACTTACCTACGTTGTTAAAATCAATTTAAGAATTTTTAAATAAAGTTAGACTTGATAAACGTTAAAAACTGAAGTTCTACATTTTATATATATATATATATATATATATATATAGAGAGAGAGAGAGAGAGAGAGGAGAGAAAGGGGGAGGGGAGGGGGGCTAAACCGTATCACTTATAGCCATCGAAACTTAGTATAATACAAACGGCCAAGTAGGGTAATCATAAACATTTTATTACTAAAATTTAGATCTAGTGCAATAATTATTTCTCCAAACACTCTTTAAAAAAAATCGAATATTTGGGATCATCTATAGCATGAGGGCTAGTAGTACCATAACAGCCTTCTATGCCAAAAGTCACGGGTTCAAACGTGCAGGTGGTCCTAGGATTTTTTAATGGGAGTAAAAAATTCTTAGGTATACCAATAAAAAAAATCTGGGGCAAGCAACACACGACTTTCACTTACCCCCGTTGTTAAAATCAATTGAAGAATTTTCAAATACAGTAAGAGATAAAAATTAGTGAAACTATTAAAGAATAAATTTAATTAAATTTCTATAGAAACATGTGTTTTATTAAAAAATCTATTATATTTTTATCTAAAATAATCAGTTAGTTTTATCGGCTTTTCATCACTCATTATTAACTTTTACAAGCTTTTGTGTATTAGATATTTTTTATAAAATCTTTAGCTTTCTAACAGTATATCATACATGTATATTACTGCTCTTATGTTCAAAAACAAAAAATTGCATTAAAAATATTTCTTTTAGTTTTCTCCCTTAGCTGTTTTTTAAATTCGCACAACCTACATATTTAGCTGTTATTTATCAATGCTAACTGGATAATATGGTTATTTTCATAAAATATATAAAATTAACGGTACTTTAGAAAAAGAAAATTTAAACTATCGGCATTTAAGCCCTGTCCGACTATTTTTATCAGAATACAACCTATATGATATTAAAGCCCATTAAATTTTATATTGATATAGCGAGTTTAATCAAAATCATCGGAACCGTTTTCGACAAAATCGAAAAAAGGTGGATAATGCATGGTATAAAGTGGCTCTTCTGGTAAACTCATTTTGATGAAAAAGGTTTTGTAACGTCTCGGGCGTATAGTTGTCTTAAATATGAAATTTCAGTTTCATAGGACTTCGTTTCCGCCCGGGAGTTACCACACACAGACACACACACGCACACAGACCATTTTACGGGACTTATTTGGTTATTTGGACTCAGGGGACCATAAAACGTGTATTTCCGTTGAAAACTGGAATTCGAAAATGTTCACGATCGCAATACTTTCCCTTACTATATATAGTAAGTGAAAGTAAAAACTACAATTAAAAAAAGTTTTTTTTTTTTTTGGTACCATTGAATTCTTCTCGTATCTAAGCCTTTCAATCCAAAATCCTCAATTGTCGGGAATTTATTCATCCATAAAGGCCTTAATTTTCCATATGGGACTCGAACCAGACACCATTCCTTCCATGACTAACTCCATTCCTAATATAAACCCCTAATCTACCTTCAATCCTTGCTTCCTCTTTGATTCCTTATAATCCTCCGAGGCGTCTGAAAATTATTTACAATACTTATAGCAGCACTCTACTAACGTGTAGTTTTTCTACATTTGTATAATGCTATTTTTAATTGTTTTCAAGTTTACTTGATTTTTTTATTAATGTAAATATTAATAAATATAAATTTATTTAGATAATAGAGGTATTTTTTAGGTTGCTTCAATGATTAATTAAGAATTTGATTGAAAATCAGAAAGAAAAAAAAGCTGAATCGAGAGAAAGTTGATTCTGTTCAAATAATGATAAAATGCCCTTAGTTACCTGTCTTTTTTTTTTCTACCATCTGCTTTGTTTATTTTCAACTTGACAGTTAATTCATTTTTAAATATCATTTTAATTTTTTTAGAAGCTGTAAAAAAAAATATCGATGAGATCCTTTGATAAGAAATTTTCTCCCGAAAATTAATCTGATAAAATTATTAATTGGTCCTGATGAATTCGCGTCCTCGAACCCCCTTTCTCACTTTTATATTTTTACTTTTTCATCTTTTCAAAGGATATTTATGAAAATTTAAGTAGTATTAAATATTCAAAAGCCTTTTTATGAGTAGGTAATCGCCTGGAAACAGTAAGAGCCTTACTATATATTAAACTTAAGAGCCTTCATGGTTTCTAGTGTTTTATTAAAACTTTTTTTTTTAATTCTGAAGTGGTATACACCACTGGTTACCTTTATCTGGATCCCAGATTCGAATCCGGTTGTGGTAGAATAATTATTTGGTCTGTTATTTCAGCCGTGATACAATCATGGGGAAATACTACGCCCGAAAAGGACTAATTTACTATTTCAAAGGATATGCACGATTTTCATATTTTAAGGACTGTTTTAATTTTTGTATTTTTTCATTCTAAATTTTAGTGCCTGGGCTAAAAGTTTAAAGAGTTGAGACGTTGATTTCCAAAAGGTACGATACTATATCCGTGCTAGGAAATTTTACAGGAAACAAGAAAAATCTCTCATTACTATATTAATAAATCAATTCATTTGATTCTTTTCGCATTAAAGTTTAGGGTTGTTTTCTTACTATAATAACTACATCATAATAAAGTTATGGCATGAAATGTTTTAGTATGATTTGGAACGAAAATAAATGCATAATCTGTACATTCAGAAAATAACTGCATTTCTAAATTTCGTTTTTAAAGGACTTGGGAATGCATTAGATAAAATCAAATTAAAGATTTAGGTAAAACTAACTAAGATACAAATATGTAAAAATATAAATTTCGTGAAAAATTCCCTTCAGCACCTTTTGGAAATCAACGTCTCGATTGTTAGCTCGATCACATCCTTGCACTTCGAAAAGCTACCTGGCTCTATATGCCTATTTATGTATATGTATACCTATATACCCAAAAAACGTAATGTTTTTCAGTTATAACGTTTTTTTTTTTGTTTTTTTTTCCCAATTTTTTTAATTAAAACTTCTTTAAGCGAGAAAAGGAAGTAACTGACTGGTTTGGTGACGTCAATGTAACGGAAACGCGTCACGCCTATGACGTTTATACAGCATCTGCTTTTTAAATATTTACGCAGTATGTATACTGTATACTCATAATAATAATCGTTTTATTAATTAATGACTTACCTATTCAAATATTTGAGTACTCTAGCACGAAACGATGTCATTGGAATCTGAATTTTCTTATTTGAGATAATGATACGCCCGAGATGTTACAGAAACTTTTTCATAAAAATCAGTCAACCAGAAGAGCCACTTAATACCATAGCCATTTTGGACCCTTTTACGATGTTCCCCAAAACGGATCAAACGATTTTGATTAAACTCGTTACAACGATGTAGAATTGAATATGCTTTAATTTGATGTAGGTTTTATTCTGATTGAAGTAGTTTGATAGGGCTTACATGCCGATATTTAAAAAAAAAAATCTGAAATACCTTTGATTTTGTGTATTTCAAAACATTAGGCATATCATCTTGTTAGCATTGATAAGAAACTGCTAAATATTTAAGATGAGCGAATTTGATAAACTATATATATATATATTTATATATAATTTATGCTCATCATAATAATTGCATTATTATTAAATGACTTAGCTATTGAACTATTTTTGTAGACTAGCACGAAAAGGAAAACTCATTCGAAACTAAAATTGTTAGGACAACGATAAGTCATAGATGTTACAGGAACTTTTTCATCAAAATCAGCGAACCAAAGGAGTCAGTTTATACCACGCATTTTTCACTTATGTTTCCGATTTTCTCAGAAACAGCTGTAATGATGTTGATGAAACTAACTGTATCGATGTGATAATTTAATGGGCTTCAATATGATGTATGTTTGATTCCGATTGAAATAGTCTGATAGGGGTTGTAACCCAGTAAAATAGGGATATTTGTGAGAATTAATTCGGACAAAGCTAGAAATCGTTTAATACCTCTTAATGGTCCTAAATAAAAGTAATCTGAATTTGTATCATCACAGGTGGTGAGCTTAACTTTTTGGAGCCGAAAAACCTCAAATTTTTAACAGTTTTTTCAGTTCTTCACCTATAAATCGAAAACGGTACTTCCAGCTGAAATCATTTGTCTTTTTAAAATGAAAGAACTTTAAATTTCCTTTCTAAAAGCTATCTTAGTTTTTGAATTTAGTATAGTAACATACCCGCAATCGTTCGTCAGAAATAGGCAAATGTTTTCCATTTTTGTTGAAAAATTCAATTTGGTCACTAAAAGACGATTGCGGATTATCACTGAACAAACGTCAATGACTAAGGTGGCTTTTTTTTTTTTTTTTCATTTTAAACATATTTATTGATATTTACAACTGTATACAAAATACATAAAGTAAATGTGATGGACATATGCTAAATTGACATGAAATACATGTAGAGACACCACCCGTTGGCAGCACTCTAAATATATCCTAAACTAGAAGATCTCGGGGCCATCTTCTTTTCAGACGCCTCGGAGGGTTGTCAGGAATTGAGGAGGAAGACAGAATGGAAACCAGTGGATTAGAGTGGGAATGGAGTTTTTCATGGAATGAATGATACCTGGTTCGGGCTAAATCAATAACATAGGAACATTAAGGTCTTTATGGATAAGTTTATTAGTGACAAAATATGGAGCATTGAGGATTTTACGAAGGATTTTGGATTGTAAGGATTGGATACGAGAGGAATTCGATGGTTTAGTAGACCCCCATAGCTCTACTCCGTAAGTCCAGATAGGTCTTATGATGGTCATGTAGATGAGTCTTTTGTAGTTAAGAGGAAGCTTTGACCGTATGTCAAGTAAATGTTGAAGTAACCGAAAGCGTCGAGCAGTTTCTTGTCGTTTCAGTCTAGTGTGGGGATTCCATGTTAGCCGTTTGTCAAGTAGAAGTCCCAGGTAGCAGATCTGTTCAACCGGAACAAGCAGAATATTATTAAAGGATACTGTAGGGCAGGATGTCATAGGTTTACGACGAAGAGTAAAGGTTAATTGGTGGGATTTGTTGGAATTTATTTTAATTCGCCAATTCTGACACCATACCTCAAGGTCTCTGATGTGGGATTGGAGAGTTTGAGAAGCAGCAGTTGGATCGTTATTGACTGATAACACACAAGTGTCATCGGCATAGGTAGAAAGGAAAGGTGACTTTTAAAAATAAATTTAACGCTCATTTTGGAAATAAAAATAATTTCTGTAGGAGGTAGCGGTTTTTAGTTATAGATGAAGAAAGTTAAGCTCACCACCTGCGATGGTACAAACTCTTATTAATTACTTTTATTTAGGACCATTAAGAGGTATTAAAACGATTTCCAGCTTAGTCCGAAATAATCCCACCAAATCTTGAGTCTTTATGTATATCTAGCCTTATTTTACTGGGCTATTAACTAATAGACGAATTTGAAATAATAGTGCTTTATTGAGAAATAATACAATCCGCCACTATCTTGGGCAATAAGTATTAGAGATAAAAGAAGTCATTTATTCCATATGTACAAACAAAAATAAAATACCTCAATAACAAATGAAAAATAAATAAAAATAAAATAAAAGAAAATAATTATAATCTTGGCCACATTCATAACTATATACAATATTTATATACTGCCCCTGGGAACTCCGAATCGAACCTCTGCATCCAGAAATGGATGCCGAGGCACAATGTCAGGAGATCCCAGCGCCTCTCAGTCAGCCGCCTCACCAATCTAGCCAGTGGAGACTGAGTGAGGGCGCTAGAGCCACACACTCTCAGGCATGAGTGGAGAAGTTGGCCATTGCCAGCACTCCAGTTGATTATTTATAAGAGATCTCTCGGCCACTGCCGCCTCAACCTACGAGGAGGGTTGTAAGGATGGTTGGTACTAACTAGATAGGGATTGTGCCAGGGGATTAGGAAGAAAAGTAAGTTTGGTGGAAAGTTGAGAATTTAGATGGGATGAGATCAAGGACGTAAGGGATCTTGATGTCATGATGTCTTGATAGCACTTTTAAGAAATTGATGTGAAAACACCAAGTCCCCTATCTCACTATATCAGTGGGATTTTTCGGGTGGATCCTCTTTCTTACTTCACAACGTATCAAATGATGCAAAAAAATTCCTGCTAAAAGAGTATTTTCAGTCAGAATTTAGCATCTGTATTTTTAGCACTCTTAAGAAATTGACGTGAAAACACCAAGTCCCATATTTCACTATATCAGTGGGATTTTTTAAAATTCCGTCTATTAGACAATATTTTATCAAAAATCTTTAACTATTCAATGGTATATTATACATCTATATTACTATTCTTGTGTTCAAAAACACAAAAATTGCATAAAAAAATATGTTTGCACTTTTCTCCTTCAGTAGTTTATCAAATTCGCTCTCGCATTCGCCGTTATTTATTAATGCTAACAAGATGGTGAGGGGGAGCCCGTGGCTGAGTGGCTAGCGCGCTAGTCTCTCATGCTAAAGTTGTGAGTTCGAATCCCAGTCAAGCCGGGGCTTTTATTAAGGATGTAATTAAATTGGGATTCACTCACAGCCTCTCCCCCGGGTATGTGAGACCCGTTAGCCAAATGGTAGCCACTCACAAAATTAGGAGTAGGGAGTGATGACCCTACACAACAAATTACATCGTGAAAGGCGAGTGTAATCTCTCAGAATATTACACCGCGAGGCCCAGGGCCTGCACGGTCTGTCGCGCCATTGAAAAAAAAACAAAAAACGAATTTAAAAAGACAAACATGCTAATGAGTCTATTTTTTTTAAACCAACAAAACTAAAAGTACTTCAGAGAATAAAAAATTAAAATATCGGCACTTAAGACCTGTCTGACTATTTCAATTAGAATAAAACCTACATAATATTATATCAATATGATATTTAGGATATAATTTGTAACTGTATCTTTTTTACTATATACCAATAAATATATTTACTAGAATTATTGAATATTAAATAGATGACCATTTGATAAATATGAGTGACATGATGATTCGAATGGCGGTCAAATATGATTAGGAAATAGATAATAACTATTTATTAATTAACATTTCTCGGGACTCCATCAGGGCTTATCCGTTGAGGTATGGAAGCTGATTGATTTCAAGTTTCCTACTTCAAAGGTGATATTTATCAGACCTATATTTTAATAAATAAAACTCGATTATAAACTAGTTATCTTTAGTAAATATTTCTCACATTAATTTATAATTATGTTCATCTAGGCTGATATATTTCCAATTATTTCCGTATATTTTTCTGACATTTGGTAATAGAAATATTTAATCTACGTATTTCAAATTTTACACTTAAAAATGAAATATTTAAACAATTCCAAGTTTGTATAAGATTTCGATTGTTGAGGTTTTGAAAAAAAACAACATAAACAGAGCTGAGATTTTTTTTTGTTGTCACGAAACGGCCTTTAAGACCACGCGAATATCATTGGCTGAGATTATTATCATTATTATTATTAATTTTCATCCCAAAGCCAATGACAACTATATATTATTTTATAAATTTAGAAATATATATAAAACGTCACTTATTATTTGAATATATTGATTTAATATAATGTTATTATATCAATATATTCTAAAATTTCAATAGATGCTGATTAAATTCTTCCATAAAACTTAATTTTTTTTCTTTTGAGGATGTATAGTCGACTGTAGAAACTATTATAGGTGGAATAGTCAGGAATCAGTCATTTTTTGAAAAGTTTTTAATTTTGCCAACGTTTCGGCCAGAGCTTGTGAGCCATCATTAGGGTATTACTGAGCCATGTCCAAGCATAAACTCCTATAATAGTTTCTACAGTCGACTATACATCCTCAATATAATTCACTCTACTTGGGACCTCAGTTTATGCTTGGACATGGCTCAGTAATGCCCTGATAATGGCTCACAAGCTTGGGACGAAACGTTGGTAAAATTAAAAACTTTTCAAAAAATGACTGATTCCTGACTATTCCACCTATAATTAATTTTTTTTGCTTACATCAAAATTTGACGTTTCGGGATCTTCTTCCATCTTCATAAATCTGATTTATACCATTTTGAACTTCAATAATTCCATCAAACATTTTCACTGATGCATTAATCAAAAAAAGAAACTCAGTAAAAACTAGTCAATTAGGTAAAATCATCAGATCTGGGCAGGGTAATGCTTCATTTGTCCATTATAACACTGAATTAGCATTTTAAAATTTAAATAAGTTATTAAATATAACAGTTATATGTTTTGTATATGAAATAATCATATATTTAGAAAAAATATATTGATTTCTATATATCAATTTAAAAGTAACTTAAAATTTAAGTGTTAATACAAATGGTAGATCTCTCAGCATTGCTAATAGCGAAGTTAAGAACCAACAGTTCCAAATATGAGTATAATTTCGATTATTGAAAAAAAACAACAAAAGCAGAGCTGAGTACTGTACGTATTATCAATTCTCAACCCAAAGGCTATGGCAACTACATATTATTTTATAAATTTAGAAATAAGGGACTGCCTTAGAGACTTGGCAATAGATAGGCCGACCACACAGCTAGAGCCCACTCAGCCAGCGGGACTGTATTCGTTGCCCGTATCCTCCGCTCACATGATTACTGTCGGCCCTCAGGACTCGATGGAATAACATTGGAATTGGAATTGAGCGGTCCTTAGATTAGCGAAGAATTAGCGATGGCAAGGACGATTCAATAACGAAACCAATCGTCCTCTCCTCCTTCCTTCAACGCTCGTTCGCTTTCACTTCAAACATTCGTTCTATCATTTCACTCATCTCTCTCTTATTAAGATGTCTACTCTTTCAAGGGAACGGAGTCTAGTCGATAGAGTATTGGGCTACATTTCTTCAGATGTCAGGTTAGAACCCTAGCTGAGGCAGTATATTATTTAGTCCGCTATTTCAGCCGTGGAGCGATCCTTGGGGTATGGAGACCGTTTTCACACTCTGCGTCTATAAAGTATACACCTAAATTCGGGGATAAACCTGAAGGCCAAGCTTGATAATAGGTCTAATCTCAACCTTAAATTGCCGGTGACCGCGAAATAGAACGAATTTCTGTAAGTACTGAACCGGAGACTTTTCATAGGTTGTTAAAGCACAGGAATGTTTTTTGTCAACCCTTTCATCTCATACTTCCTTTTTGATGTAAGTATCGCAAACCATGTTAAAAAAAAATAAAAACGATATTTTCATTGAAAAGATAATTTATTCTGGAACCATTTATATTGTATTGAGATCACGTTTAGGCGATTGATTTTCCCCCGATTTCCAGTACCTACTTAGAGCCTAGGTGTGCCCCAATAGAGCCTCGTTACTCCAAAGTCACTCCGCAGCTTAAATAACAAAATCTTATATATATATATATATATATATATATATATATATATATATATATATATATATATATATATATATATATATTTAAAACATAGCAGTAATAGAAGATAATTAATTGTTTGCATTTTTCTTCTTTGGTTACGAAATAACTAAATAAACAGAAAAATATATAAGTAGAAAAATAATATAAACTTAATTTAATTATATATGTATATATATATATATATATATAACACACACACACACACACACCACACACACAACACACCACACACACACACACACACACACACACCCAACACACACGGAAGGTTTAAGGCGTTCTGATACTATTTTGCAAAGCTTAGAGGTCAGTAGGAATAGTAGCTTAGGTAGGAGGAAGGAGGCAGTTTGGTCACTCAGAATTTTGTTTTTTATTTTGTCAGTTGACAATCAGTAGATGTAATGGGGTAAGAGTTTGATCTTGTGGAGTGGTAGGGTACGATGGCTAGGGTAATAGGCGATGTAGCACCTCTGTCTGGTTTCATGTATATTTCTTAATTATACATCATATCATATAATTAAATTGATCATATTTTACGGATTTGCGGAGTTTGTACCCTGTGAATATAATTGAGTTGATAGCGTCGCGGAGACTGAAATGGGCGAGTAAAATTGTTGGGCTTAGTGAGGAACGGATTCCGAGAAAGTTGGTATTCGCTGAACCCACTGGTAGGCGTCCGAAAGGTAGGCCGAAGCGTCGATGGGAGAATTGCATTAAGGCTGATCTCGGGGGCTTGGGCTTGACCGATGAACATTGGACGAGTCTGTGCAGGCGAAGTTTGGTGGTATCGGAATTGAACCTTCGGGTTCAGTAAGCCTATTATTATTATCATATAATTATCGATGGAGTAAGTTTAATCGTTTGTGAGAATATTGTAAAAAAGTGCAAAATGCATGGTAAAAAGTGGCTCTTCTGGTTGGCCGATTTTGATGGAAATGTTGCTTTAACATCTCGGGCGTAAACACTTCTAAAATATGAAATATCAGTTTTATAAAAATTATCGTCTTCCTTGAATTTTGACTAGACCACAAACCCTAGTACACTAAGAAATCTTTTTCCAGGACTAGGTCATTTGAACTTTGAAATTTTTATTTACGGTGAAAACTTGAATTAAAAAATTTTAACGTTTTTTTTTTAGCGATCAAGTTTTTATTATTTCATTTATATCTAAGTGTAAGTAAAAAAAAATGTGTACAAAATATTACAAGTATATAAAAAATTTAGGTTATTGTATATTTATTACATTATGTTAAAAGTATGTGAGGGTATATGATAATTGATTACATCACATCAAACTATCACACATTTTCATATTTTACTTTTCTCTACGTTCACCGTGTAGCGCGTCCTTAACATCATCTTTGTATTTAGAGCTCCCTCTAGTAGCAAGACTAATTAGGCCTTGAGGAACCTACATTCTAAGATTCAACTTTAGCAGATGACCTTACTGATCATATTGAAGTGAAAACTTCTTCTTAAGGCGTGTTATGCAATTTTTGGCAGGAGTAAAAGCTTGGATTTAGCAACAATGGTGACCAACATGCTCTACACTGGCGCTTGCGCAGCGGTTTTTTTTTTGTTTTTTTTTAACTGTATTTTTAAGTATCTTTATTTTTCATTAAATTATATATAAGAAATAAAGGGGGAAGATCCCCACCTCTGAGTCATAAGTCCTGTTGTATTTGTAAATTTTCATAGGAGAAAAATAAAATTAGGTTTAAGCAATATAAGGATAAAAAGAAAAATTATAAAATAGTCTAATCAACAAATTTCTACATCAACAAACAAATTAACAATAACGGTTAAAGAGAAGAGAAAATTAAGTGTCCTATAAAAAAAAAAAAGAAAAAAAAGGCCTTATTGATATAGAAAACAATTAATCTATTTTAATTTTTTTTAAATTTATTTATCTTCTAATAAATAATAAATCGAATTATAATGCCGAAATTCAAGATGAAGATAAAATTAAGTGCCGTCAATATCAACAGGCAAAAAAGGCAACGACAAAGACAAAAAAAGAGCGATTAATTTTCACTTCATTCTTCAATTAATTCATTAATTCTTTCACAGATGGATCAATCTTTTAAAACAGTTATAAAGCATATTCCTAAATTCCTGAATTTCCGTGATACAGTTGGCAGATCCATAAAACAAAACTTGTGCTATGTATGGTATAAAGCCAACTCATACAGTCTACAGTCACATAGATGTTTTACAATTAAATAAAACAATAATAACAAAACATGCATTCTCTACATAATTTACTTTTACTAACGTACTCATCTTTTCAACGGAATTTTAGTGCAAATCTATATATATATTTTTTTTTTATTTATTTATTTATTGGAATTTACAACTGTATACAGGAATACAAATAGTAAATTAGATGAAATATATAAAGGCATGAAACACATGTAGAGAAGTTTCCCAATGGAAGCACTCTAAAAAATTTTTTAAACTGGAAAGTCTCGGGGCCATCTCCTTTTCAGACGCCTCGGAGGATACTCAGGAATCGAAGAGGAAGAAAGGATTGAAACTAGAGGATTAGGGTGGGAATGGAGTTTGTCATGAAAAGAATGGTATCTAGACGGGCCAACTCAGCAACATACGGAACATTAAGTTCTTTATGGATTAGTGTATTCGTGACAAAGTAAGGAGCATTGAGGATTTTACGAAGGATTTTGGATTGTAGGGATTGGATACGGGAAGAATTTGAAGGTTTAGTAGAGCACCAAAGCTCTACTCCGTCCTTATCTGTCTTATGATAGTCATGTAGATGAGTCTTTTGTACTTAAGTGGAATGTTAGAACGTTTGTCTAGTAAGTGTTGAAGTAGTCGAAAACGTCGAGCAGTTTCTTGTCGTTTCAGTCTTGTATGAGGGTTTCAAGTGAGGCGTTTGTCGAGGTGCAGTCCTAGATATCGGATCTGTTCAACCGGCACAAGAGTAAATCTACAATTTAAAATAATTTTCACTTCTATCGGCAGTACCCTACGACTGCTTGAATTTTATTTATTTTTATGGTTAGTGTAAATTATAAGCTTATGTTCAGAGTATCCAGGTCATCCTTTGTTATATGTTAGTTTCAACCTCTTGAAAATAATAGTTTAAACAATATATTTGGAATGGTGTCAGAACTGGAGGATAAAATAAATCCTAACAAATCCCACCAAATTACCTTTACCCTTCGTCGCAAACCGATGACTTCCTGCCCACTGTATCCTTTAATAATACCCCACTCATACCTGTTGAACAAATCCGTTACCAAGGACTCCATCTTGACAAACGTCTTACATGGAATCCCCATACTCGACTTAAACGACAAGAAACTGCCCGTAGATACCGACTACTACAACACTTACTAGACAAACGTTCAAAACTTCCAATTTATTACAATAAGCTCGTTTATGTTACCATCATCAGACACATCTGGACGTATGGAATCGAGCTTTTGGGGCTCTACTAAACCATCTAATTCCTCTCACATTCAATCGTTACAATCCAAAATCCTTCGCAAAATCCTAAATGCTCCTTATTTCGTTACAAATAAAATCATCCATAAAGACCTTAATATCCTGTTTGTCGCAGAACTAGCCCGAAACAGATATGCCTCTTTTCATTCCAAACTCCCAACCTACACGAATCCTCTTGTACGCAACTTATCATTCCCATCTATTCCTGACAACCCTCCGAGGCGATTGAAAAGGCGATGGCCTCGAGACCTACTGTGATTGAATTGACATTTAAGTGCTACCACTGGGTAGTTTCTTCACTAGACATTATCACGCCCATAAGTGTAAATTAGCCCATTTACTTGTTGTATATATTATATGTACAGTTGTAAATATCAATAAAATGTTTTAAAAAAAACAATATATTTATTTCAGAGCACAGTAAAAATGTCCCTTTCCCCCATACTATTCCACTTAACCTCGGTGCTATATAAAATATTACAAAGCCCATTAAACCATCCTGTTTCTGATTTTTTTTCTTAAAATTAGCTTAAATTTATATATTTTTCTTTTTCCAACTATTATTTTTATATAGCAAGTACCCTTTTCGCCCCTTTACGAAGCAGAAAAGGCAGACACAGCCTATCGCAAGAGGCTGAGGTGAAAGACTTACATAAATGGAGACGTTGGTCCTGAGATTGGCAGCCAGCTCTACCCTCTCCTTCAACTTAGTGGAAAATAACACTGTCAGTCCCAGTCAGGCTTTCTTCTTGCGTTAGCCTTACATTCGACATTCTCCTTCCAATAATTCCATAGTTCTTAGCTTGATAAATATAATTATATACCGTAAGACATTAGTCCAAGTGGCGTTCAGTTAAAATAAACAATTAAATAGTTTTACCTATAATCAATTCATTTCTTGTCAGCTCCCTCCTACAATGCGTCCTGCTGCTGACCCACAATATGGACCTACAAACGTTGGCTAACTATAAATAGTTAAAACTATTTAATTGCTTCATTTAAAGACCGCTACCAGGACTGACTGATATATTCCGGTAACTCTCAACAGTCAAACAATTATATCCTTAATAGTTGACCATTTATGATCCTTTTCATTTATTCGACTTGAGGAAGATCCATTGTATTTTTTCATATTTAAAAAAAAAAAACCATTTACCACTACCATAAAATTATTTATTCTTTTAACATTTTATTTAAATAGTTCATCCATTTATTCTTTAAAATGTAAAACATTGTTCATCAGATAGTTAATGTTTCTCTCCATAGAATGAATAAAAAAAAAAAAAATTGATTAAAATATAGAGAGTAGCATTAACCATATAATGGACAATTGAGACGTTGATTTCCAAAAGGTACTAAAGGACATTTTTTTACGAAATTCTCATAATTTAATTTTATCGAAATCTTCTACTTTATTTTATCTAATGAACACTCAAGTTCTTGAAAAACGCGATTTAGAAATGCAAATATTTTTTAAAAGTATTAATTACACATTTAGTTTCGTTCCAAATCATACTAAAACATTTAACTTCCTAACTTTAATATGGTTTTATTAATAGGTATAGTAAAAAAGCAATTCTAGGTTTCAATGCGAAAAGAATCAAATAAGTTGGTTTAATAATAAAGTAATGAGAGATTTTCGCTTAAAATAAACTTAAACTATTGAGGAAGATTTGAGAACCATCTATTTATTATTGTAAATCTTAGTTAAATTAATTATTTATTTATTTTCAGAGGACAAGGCTGGGAGCCGGATCACGAATAAAACGAACGACCGAACACATTATCAGAGGTAACATGCTCATTTTTATCTTTTCTTTAAAATATTTACTCTATGGTTTTAAAATATTGTATATATTAATATTGTATATATTAATATTGTATATATTTATGAAAGAAAGTACCATTTTACTAACTATTCTGGTCATCCTAGTATCTCAGAAAAGATTTTGAAGCTGAAATATTTCCTGTAGTTTTGTCTAGATGTGCAATAAAGCTGGGATTGAAAAATTCTTCTGTTTATTTGATGAAAAAAAGTTTATTTCTGTTCCCTCCTCTTACCCGAGGCTCGTTGTTTGGAAACGAATAAGCGTAGTGTGGTCCCATCTGGAGGGCTGATGATTCCTGTGCCTGGAGTTGGTGGTTCCAGTAGCTGGATTGGTGGATCCAGTTGCTGGAGTGGTGGTTCCAGAGGTTCGAGTTTTGGTCGCAGTTGTCGAGCCTGAGCTCACAGCTGCTGAACTGGCACTCTGTACCATTATACTCAGCTGGTGGCTGCATTGGTATGTTTGAACGAAGATGCGAATTTATGAAAATTTAGTAGTGGCGGATGAGGTTGTTAAGAGCGGTATGTTCGTGAAATTGGTTGAATCCTCAACTCCTTCAGAACTTGGCACCCACGCTAGTTAGACGGATGTCCTCCTTGGCAGTTGGCGCATGTCGCTGGTGTTTATCTTTCCTTCGCACAAGTTGTGTTATCGTTGGCTAAGTGCTGAAACAGATGAAAAGAATCGCTATAGAATAAACGCAGCAAATTATTACACAATGGTTTATTATTTCCTAATAACTATGTTGGGGTATAACTGTTTATGTAGTTGTTTATAAGCAATCAAGTAATATGAAAAACAATCAATAATTTAAAGGAAAATGGAGTATCACCACTGTTAATATCAACTGTATCTTTTCTATTTCTGAACCGATTTCAATGATTATTCTTCTTGTATTCATAAATATTTACGGGGGGCAGATGGAATTTGAAAATTCTCAAAAAAAAATCTGTTTTAATATTTAGCTTTCTTTCGAAAATGTATGAGTTAAACAAATTCGATATCCAACTAGAATAAAAAATAGGTATTTTCTTGTTTAATGCAATCTTTGTGTTTTCGAAGATTAGGGCAATAATATAGATGTATAATATACCGCCGGAATGCTAATAGAAGTAATAGAAAGTCATGTGAAGATCTCACCAGATTATTTTAAATACGACGCTGGTACTACAAGCTATATAGTTATAATATTTACAAGGTTTTTTTCTCTTCCTTTAACTAAACAAAAAGTGGACTGGGCTGGCTCCGATTGTGACTAACTGCCTGGCTTTGACTAAAGAGCAAGCAAACTGACCCCCATCATCTTTCTTTGAAGGAATCGCCATCGACAGGAGTGGACAGACTTGAAAAATGTCCTTTGCCCTTCGCAAAAACCTTGAGGGTCATAATTTGTCGGCGCTTTAGAGTTGATATTGTACAGCTTAGGGCAGAGCTCTGGTGGAGGCAATATCATATGGGCCAAGTTTTTTAAATTTCGATCTTTGCATCTTAGTCAGAATCTACCATGAGATCTGAGGTGGTGCGCACGATAAAAACAAAGTTCAGTTTTACTTTCACTTACCTATATATGAAATATTGCGATCGTGAAAATTTTCGAATTCTAGTTTTTAACGGAAATACACGTTTTAGTGTCCCTTGGGTCCAAATAACCAAGTCCCAAAAAAAGTCTATGTGTGTGAAACGTCAAGCACGAAAACAATAAGTGTATAAAACTGAAATTTCATATTTAAGGCAACTTTACCGAGATGTTACCACAACTTTTTCATCAAAATTGGCTGAGCGGAAGTCCTACTTTATCACATGCATTTAGCACGGCTCTAACGATTTTGATTAAACTCCCTACATCGATGTAAAATTTAATGGGCTTAATATGATGTAGGTTTTATTCTGGTTGAAATAGTCTGATGGGGCTTAAATGCAGATATTTTAAATTGTCTTCCTTTAAAGTATCTTCAATTTTGTAGATTTAAAAAAAATAGGCACATAATCTCATTAGAATTGATAAATAACGCCTAAATATGCAAGTTGAGCAAATTTGATTAACAACTAAAGGGGAAAAGACCTAAAACAATTCTTATTCAATTCTAGTTTTTAACGGAAATACACGTTTTAGGGTCTCCTGAGTCCAAATAACCAAGTCCCGAAAAAATTCTATGTGTGTGGTACGTCAAGCACGAAAACAATAAGTGTATAAAACTGAAATTTCATATTTAAGACAACTTTACCGAGATGTTACCACAACGTTTTCACCAAAATGGGCTGAGTGGAAGTGCTACTCTATACCATGCATTTTGCACCTTTTTACGATTTTCTCAACGGCTGTAAAGATTTTGATATAACTCGATACATCGGTGTAAAATTTAATGGACTTTTATATCGTCTAGGTTTTATTCTGATTAAAATAGTCTGATTGGGCTTAAATATTTTAAATTTTGTTCCTCTAAACTACCATTAATTTTGTACATTCCATAAGATCTTTATAACATTTATGAAGAACGGCTAAATATACAAGGTGGACGAATTTGATAACCAACTAAAAGAAGAAAGTTTGTTTATTTTTTCGAACATAATAATAGTAATATAGACTTATAATATACCGTAGGAAAGCTAAAGATTTACGGAAAAATGTTATCTTATACAGAAAGTTGTGGAAGGAAATATAAGATTATGAATAGGTCATAAACATATTTGATTATTATACATAACAAATTTATATTGCTATATTATTTAATCGACAAAATAAGCTTCCAACACAACTGAAAATAATGTTTTATATTTTTTCTGCTCTAACTGTATTTATTAGTTCTTAAAGTGTTATTAAGAACTGAGATAAATAATTCGTGTGCTGTCCGCACCAAATGTTTTGTATCTGTGACACAGGCTCATTACAATCTAGCTATTCATTATAATTTTGCTAACAAGATTAAGTCCACTAATTTTATATTCAATTTCTGAAATAATTAAAATTGATATTTTGTTTGAAAGATATTAATATTATACAGAAAAGTGTTTATTAAACAACGTTAACATGGATCGCGAGACGAAGATTTAACAGGACTCTTTTAAAACAGTTTAAATTAAACTCTACAAACTTTAATGTCCTGAGAACTCGTTTTGGAAGAACAGACGATTTAGAAACTTTAAATTACAAACCACGGGAATTAAATTATTTAATAGTATTTAACCTTTGTAATTAAATATACGAAAACAATTCAGGATAAATTCCCTAAAGTTCTGTGGGACAATTTTTTTTTTTTTTTTTTTTTTTTCTGATAAGTTATGAAACAAAATATGAGTCAAAATACGTTTCTGGCATGTATTCCAGATGTCAAAAACGTATTTAACATAAGGGATAACTAATATAAAAAACGTATTTTTGCACACATCTGCATCTTGTTACACAACATCCACATGGAATCTTAAAGTAAAAATTTATTTTAGGTTTGAAAATATAAAAATCTATTATGGGAGTAATTTTCCGATTGTTACCTGGTCTCCCTACAATGATTTCGTAAGCCAAAAATAAGAAACTGAAAGAATCCGTTTTAATAAATTATTCCAAACCATTAATTCGGTTTCAGAAAACATCATTCGACCATTCGACAATGTCATCGATTAGAAGATCACATTTCGAATGCTTTAGAGTCTAAAAAATATTGCCTAGGTGTTTTTCTCGATATTAGACAAGCATTCGATAAGGTATGGCATGAAGGATTGCTTTCCAAGCTCGAAAATTTGCTTCCTCCGACTTATTACTTAATATTACTCTCTTACTTGACAGACCGACACTTTACTGTAAAAGTAGGAGACGCATTTTCTGGAATAAAACGTGTTCAAGCAGGGGTCCCACAAGGCAGTGTACTGGGACCGTTACTATTTAATATCTACACCTTACTAGCCACTTTTGCAGACGATACAGATCTTTTGACATCCCATCAAAACCAAAATCTGGCATCCATAATGTTGCAAAACCATATTGATGATTTATCCAGTTGGGCTAATAGATGGAAAGTGAAAATGTTTATCGTTTTCACGCTCAATCATGGGGATTGTCCAGCAGTCTATTTCGAGGATAAACCCATTCCGACATCAGACGAAGTACGATATTTGGGACTGTACTTCCACAAAAGACTGACATGGAGGACCCACATTAGACTTAAAATACAACAGCTGAACAGACGATTTGGACTAATATCCCGTCTGCTTGACAAACGATCAAAATCATCAGTGAACACCAAAATTACTACTTACAAAGTACTGATCAAACTATGGATACTGACATATGGAATAGAGCTATGGGGATCTACCAAATATTCTAACATCCAAATAATTTAGTCTCTTCAATCGAAAATATTGCGAAAAATCGAGGATGCACCGTTTTAGGTAACCAACGAATTACTTCACAAGGACTTGGACATACTCATATTTTCAGACACAGCCACAGAATATTATAAAAGATTTCATGACAGACTGACTTACAACATGAACCCATCGACCCCAAACACTTAAATCCACCACGAACCCGTACAACCCACCCAGACGACTTTTGAGGCGGTGGCCTAGAGATGCCTTGATTTAATCGACTTTCGGAAGTTATCATATTTGCTTATTGCAATTTTTTTCTTCTTGCAGGTGGCAAATAACATTGGAGCACAAACAAAAACAATTGTAAATAAATAAATATTTTTTTTTTTTTTTGCGTATCTTTTCTACTGTTGATATTTTGTCATATGTATCTACAATATGTAGTCTACCAGAAAAAAATAATAATACGAATAAGCGGAAACCAAGAATCACGTTATCATTATTATATATATATATATATATATATATATATATATATATTATATATATATATATATATATATATATATACAATAATCTTTATATCAACAATATATATATATATATATATATATATATATATATATATATATACAGACATTACTATTTTCAGAACTTTTTTCTCTGTTTTATGTTGAATTTAGTCCTGCTTATAAGTTTAAAAACCGATACTGTTTTATGATCCTTTTTAAATTAATGAAGATGTATATGAATTATTGTACAAGTTAAAAGTATGAATCAAGTTATCATTTTATATATACAGTTATGACAAAGTAAAAAATGTTGATCCATTCATTATGAACTATTCTGAAATGAATCATATTTCGGAACGTGCATTTAGACCTTTTGAAACAGGATAGATATGCCTTTATCCTTTTAAAGAAGAGAGGATAAAATGGATTTTATAAATTGGAAACGACATGATACTTGCATTATAAATGAGATCAGGAAAGCTCTCAAATACAGAATATGACCTCTCACGTGACCCAAATAAATTGCTTCAGCTTTATCAAATGTCAGTCCTCAATCACAATTTAGATTGCCACTTTAGTTTTTAAATTAGTCCAGCCTATGTACAATCAAATTTTGAAAATATCAATGGTCTGACAGGGCTTAAATGCCGATATTTTAAGTATCGGCCCTAAAGTACCTTTAATTTTGTAGATTCAATAATAATAACTAGATTATCTTGTTAACGCTGATGAAAAACTGGTAAATATATAAATTGAATAAATTCGATACCCAACTAAAGGAGAAAACAGAAAAAATATTTTTTTAATGCAAATTTTCGTTTTTGAACATAAGAGCAGTAATATACATGTATGATATACCGTTGGAAAGCTAAAGATTTTAGAAAAAATATCATCTCATACACAAGCTTTTAAAAGTTGATAGAGAGTGATGAAATGAACATAAAACTATCTGATTATTTTAGATAATAATATAATAGATTTTCTAATGAAACACATGTTTCTATAGAAATTTAATTTGATTAACTCCTTAATAGTTTCACGTATTTTTATCTCTAACTGTATTTGAAAATTCTTTCATTGATTTTAAAAATCGAGGTAAGTGAAAGTCGTGTGTTGCCCGCACCATATTTTTTAATTTCATTTACTATATATATTGTATTTTATAATTATTTGTATTTGTATTTCTTTGGATTATTTGCTTTTTATTCAATATTTTATTATTTCTAACTACAGCCAACTTCTATAAATTCCTCCCTATGGGGGAGGCTTTTGTCAATACGATGCCAATAAAGCTATTTTTATTATTATTATTATTACTTATATATATTAATAATAATGTTTTATTGCTTTAAAGATTTAAATCTTTTAGCTAGAGGTTTGACCTCTATTTCATTTCAACAAAATCATTTTTACTTTTCACAAAAAAATTTCCAACAACCCTTCTGTGCTTCATGTATATATGTATGTATATCATACCAACTCAAATCGAATATCCTGGAAAAAGAACATTGACATTTACAACAGCTTTGTTTTAATGAAGTAATGAGAAATAAGTTGGCCACAGCTAACTTAGACAATGGAACAGTTACAACTGAAAACAATAGGCTCTTTAACATTAAACTTTCCTATTCAAATATCATTTCCTCTTCTGAAATAATTCCTCATACGATCTGAGATTAAACACAATATCAACATGAATGATAAGTATTTAGAAAACCTCCATTTGTGTTAGTAGCTATGTGACTCACGCAAAATATTTAGTGAAAGTAAAAAAAACTTTCTGATAGTCTACTAATTTTATATTTAGTTTTAAAATTAACTATTTATATCCTGTAATAGTTCGGAAGAAATCATCCGTTTTTTACTTTCACTTACTATATATAGTAATAAAAAGTATTGCGACCGTGAAAATTTTCGAATTCCAGTTTTCAACGGAAATACACGTTTTAGGGTCCCCTGAGTCCAAATAACCAAGTCCCGCAAAAAGGTCTGTGTGTGTGTGTGTGGTAACTCCCGGGCGGTAACGGTAAGTCTTATGAAACTGAAATTTCATATTTAAGACAACTATACGCCCAAAACGAGACAAAACTTTTTTCATCATAATGAGCTTACCAGAAGAGGCACTTTATACCATGCATTTTGCACCTTTTTTCGATTTTCTCAAAAACGGTTCCGACGATTTTGATTAAACTCGCTATATCAATGTAAAATGTAATGGGCTTTAATATCATGTAGGTTTTATTTGGATAAAAATGGTCTGACAGGGCTTAAATGCCGATATTTTAAATTTTCTTCCCCTAAAGTACCTTTAATTTTTTAGATTCAATAATAATAACTAGATTATCTTGTTAACGCTGATGAAAGACAGGTAAATATATAAATTGAATAAATTCGATACCCAACTAAAGGAGAAAACAGAAAAAATATATTTTTAATGAAATTTTTTGTTTTTGAACATAAGAGCAGTAATATACATGTATGATATACCGTTGGAAAGCTGAAGATTTTAGAAAAAATATCATCTCATACACAAGCTTTTAGGAGTTGATAGAGAGTGATGAGAAGAAGATAAAACTAACTGATTATTTTAGATAATAATATAATAGATTTTTTAATAAATCACATGTTTCTATATAAATTCAATTTGATTAATTCCTTAATAGTTTCACGTATTTTTATCTCTAACTGTATTTGAAAATTCTTTCATTGATTTTAAAAATCGAGGTAAGTGAAAGTCGTGTGTTGCCCGCATCAGATTTTTTAAATGAAAATGAACAGAAATTGTTAATCACGACAAGAATTGAGACGATCATCAAAAAGGTTCAAATGATATCCGTTTTAGAAGAAAGTTATACTGGATAACGGTCAGTGATAGAAAAAAATTTCTATTTCTATTTCTCTTGCTCTGACTAATATCCATAATCCACAAATTAAGGCAAGGAAACGAAAAAATCCATACCTACATACAACAAGCAACAGTTGACACATACGAACTCTCTATTCGCATCTTCCATAGCAAACTGCACGTGAACAACAGTATACTTATAAAATATATGTCAATAGCTGAAATGCCAGTCAGAAGGAGGCTGAAGAGAAGCTGGATGAGAGACCTCCTCTACCTAAATCAAAGTCTAGGCTAGAGGTGCTGCTGGGCACTTTACTTCCCCATGCCTACCATGTCTGCCTTTAAAATACGCAGGTCTACCATGTTTTCTTCTGCACATTTGCTTGAAAAAATAAAAATAAATAAATAAATATATATACATATATATATATATATATATATATATATAATATATATATATATATATATATATATATTATAATTAAGTTTCTGTTGTTCTTAGGTTTCAGTCAATGAATAAACAATTTTATCTATGCGACGTTTCGAGAATTTATTGTCTCATAATCATGCCTTAACAATGGAAAAACAAAAAAAAACAAAAAAACATTAATTTATTATACAATAATTAATATATGATGTTATTGTTAGAGATATAAAGAAGAGTACATTGAACAATGAATAATCATACAGTAGGTAAATAGATATTTTAAATTAGGATTTACATTAAAGATATTATTAGAAAATTACTTACAATTTTGGACAAAATAGTGTCTTAATTAGACATGTTTAGCCTACAAGCTTTGAACATGTCTAATTAAGACACTATTTTGTCCAAAATTGCATAATTATGTGAACAATAAATTCTCGAAACGTCGCATAGATAAAATTGTTTATTCATTGACTGAAACCTGAGAACAACACAAACTTAAATTATCAACAGTCGAGAACTGATCAAACAATATATATATATATATATATATATATATATATATATATATATATATATATATATATATATATATATAATATATATGTATGTGTGTGTGTGTGTGTATGTATGTGTGTGTGAGTGTGTGAGAGTGTGTGTGTAAGAGCCTGTGGGCTGTATCTTTAATAATTTTTTTGATAAGAACAAAAATAAAAAATGTAAGCGTGTTCGCAAAACGAAAAAACAAAAAAAAAAACTCACCTCTCGTCCCTCTTTTCTGTCCTGGTTCCTAAGGGGGGTCTGGAAATAGGAAAGGATGAGGTTAAAGAGGAAAATAACGAGGATCATTAGGACTGCCTCAGCCATAAGGGTGGGCTTAATCGAATGATCGTCATAATCGGATGATCGGACTTCGATGATTTAAATAATCGAATGATCGAATAATTAATATGCATTCTGAGAGACGATATGACACAATTCCCGTTTCTATAATGGCTGAGCCTAGGTGGTAATAGGCATATAATTTATGTGATGAGCAAAAAAAAAAAAAATTATAAATAAATAAAAGGTCGTTCGATTATCTCAGCTCCTTATAATCCCTCGATTATCGCTAAACAATTCAGTTCAAATGATCATTCGTTTCTCCAAACCTATTAATCCGATAATCGATTAATTCGAATGATTGAAATAATCGAATGCTCCGATGATCGTCATTCGATTATGCCCACCCCTACTCAGCCAGCACCATCAGCTCCCACGACGATCGGGAACTCGCTCTTCTCACGGTCCAGGACGAAATGCGGCAACGTTAATTACTGAGATAAGCTATTAGGGGGCAGCACCTTCCGATATTAACTTTAAATTTAAATAAAAATAATATTATTGCGTGCAACCCGCTTAAACATCATATTTATTGTTTGATCAGTTTTCGACTGTTGATAATTTAAGTTTCTACAATATTATTCTCAGGTTTCAGCCATTGTTTATTCATTGACTGAAACCTGAGAACAATAGAAACTTTATATATATATAAAGAAAATAATTTAAGTTATGAAAGAAAAAGTTTATTTGTTTTGTATTGGTTTATCATTTTTAATATCATTTGGACCTTTGTAATCGAACAAAAAAAAAATCCCCTTCTCAAAATGTGAGGGTTTACGAAGAAACGAAGGATCCGAATAAAGAATAAACTTTTTTTTTTAAACCGCTTGTTGGCAAAATCACCACTTTAGGTGGACAAAAGTTTGCAATTTTCCAGTGCTTCGTCTTTTTATTATTAGTAGGTAATACCCTTAATACTAATATTTCCCGCCATACCGTGTTTACAAATAAATAGTAAATGAACGAATCATTCCTGTTCACACATGTGCCTAATAACCGGCAATGGGATTATTACTTTCACTTACTATATATAGTAAGGGGAAGTATTGCGATCGTGAAAATTTTCGAATTCCAGTTTTCAACGGAAATACACGTTTTAGGGTCCCCTGAGTCCAAATAACCAAGTCCCGCAAAAAGGTCTGTGTGTGTGTGTGTGTGTGTGTGTGTGTGTGTGTCTGTGTGTGTGTGTGTGTGTGTGGTAGCTCCCGGGCGGAAACGGTAAGTCCTATGAAACTGAAATTTCATATTTAAGACAACTATACGCCCGAGACGTGAAAAAACTTTTTTTATCAAAATGAGCCTACCAGAAGAGGCACTTTATACCATGCATTTTGCACCTTTTTTCGATTTTCTCAAAAACGGTTCCGACGATTTTTATTAAACTCGCTATATCGATGTAAAATTTAATGAGCTTTAATTTCATGTAGGTTTTATTTGGATAAAAATGGTCTGACAGGGCTTAAAGACCGATATTTTAAATTTTCTTCCTGTAAAGTACCTTTAATTTTGTAGATTCAATAATAATAACTAGATTATCTTGTTAACGCTGATGAAAAACTGGTAAATATATAAATTGAACAAACTCGATACCCAACTAAAGGAGAAAACAGAAAAAATATATTTTTAATGAAATTTTTTGTTTTTGAACATAAGAGCAGTAATATACATGTATGATATACCGTTGGAAAGCTAAAGATTTTAGAAAAATTATCATCCCATACACAAGCTTTTAAAAGTTAATAGAGAGTGATGAAATGAACATAAAACTAACTGATTATTTTAGATAATGATATAATAGATTTTTGAATCAAACACATGTTTCTATAGAAATTTAATTAAATTAATTCTTTAATAGTTTCACGTATTTTTATCTTTTAGTGTATTTGAAAATTCTTTCATTGAGTTTAAAAATGGTAGTAAGTGAAAGTCGTGTGTTGCCCGCACCAGATTTTTTTTATTTCATGGTCATTTATTGTGTTCAAGATGTATTTAGACCAAAGTCTTTTTGCTTTTTACTTTCACTTACTATATATAGTAACGGGAAGTATTGCGATCGTTAAAATTTTCGAATTCCAGTTTTCAACGGAAATACACGTTTTAGGGTCCCCGAGTCCAAATAACCAAGTCCCGCAAAAAGGTCTGTGTGTGGTAACTCCCGGGCGGAAACGAAAAGTCCTATGAAACTAAAATGGTCTGACAGGCCTTAAAGACCGATATTTTAAATTTTCTTCCTCTAAAGTACCTTTAATTTTGCAGATTCAATAATAATAACTAGATTATCTTGTTAACGCTGATGAAAAACAGATAAATATATAAATTGAATAAATTCGATACCCAACTAAAGGAGAAAACAGAAAAAATATTTTTTTAATGCAATTTTTCGTTTTTGAACATAAGAGGAGTAATGTACATGTATGATATACCGTTGGTAAGCTAAAGATTTTAGAAAAAATGTAATGTAATACACAAGAGCTTATAAAAGTTAATAGAGAGTGATAAAAAGCCGATAAAACTAACAGATGATTTTAGATAATAATATAATAGATTTTTTAATAAAACACATGTTTCTATAGAAATTCAATTTAATTAATTCTTTAATAGTTTCACTAATTTTTATATCTAACTGTATTTGAAAGTTCTTTAATTGATTTTAACAACGGGTGTAAGTGAACGTCGTGTGTTGCCCGCACCAGATTTTTTTTATTATTGTTTCCGTATTCTTGGACTTAACAACAAACGTGAAATATAGGGAAGTATTAGATTTTAGCTAATAAAATTGATGTTTGACCAATGTGCGCTTGTCAATAGTGTAAAAAAATTAATTAGTTTTTATAATTTTTTAAAATATTTTTTCCGTAATCTGGACCCCAAAGGTTAAATATAGACAAATTTCAGAATTGTGTCCACCTAAATCGGTCATATTGCCCACTGTGCGCCGTCTGTGTCATTTCTCCGAAACCACTGAATGAATTCTTTGGAATTCGCCACAAAAATACTAAGGCATGCATCGATGATCCTAACACCATTCGTTGATTTGAGCTGGTTATTTTTAAAATTACGATAGATTAAAAATGGTTTAATTCAATAATTTAGTTATTTTTGAAAATAGAAAAAAAAATATTAGTGTTTTTAACCCAAAAATCCACAAATAATAATAAAAAAAGAGAAAAAATAAAATAAAAAAATTTAAATTTTATCCATCAATACGCCCATAGCTCAGTTATTTTTGAAGATAGAGAAAAATATGTAGAGAGTTTTAGGATCAGTTAAGCGCGAAAAACCAAAAAAATAAAATAAATAGTCGATCTATATTCTCAAGGCATGAATTAAGGAGTGATTCTACCAAAACCCAGTTATTGTTCAAGATATAGAATAAGCAGAAAGATCAAGATCAAGACAAAAATAAAATAAAAACAATCTTATATAGTCAAGCCACGACTTATAAAAGCATTGTCACGTTTATTAAAGTTTGCTTTACTTATTAAGATAGTTTAATTTAGTTTCAGATAAGTACTTGCATATTTTTCTTGACTAATTGACTAAAAAACATTTTGTTTCAAGAGCATAATAAAACTTATTTCTGAACAAAAAAAAAAAAAAAAACACGGATTATTCTGGAGTTAGGCTTCACCCACGATTAGAAAAAATACGCATTCAGGTTGCAAAAAATTTATGACGATATACAACGGGTATTTCTACAAGATAAAATTATGGTATTTGAATAATTTCGATGTGGCTACTTGGTTCTGGTATGTTATTGTAACCTAGAGTGAATACAATTGGTATCTGATATGAAATAATATTCCAGGTGGAATAGTCAGGAATCAGTCATTTTTTTGAAAAGTTTTTAATTTTGCCAACGTTTCGGCTCAAGCTTGTGAGCCATCATCAGGGCATTACTGAGCCATGTCCAAGCATAAACGAGTAAATAAAGTGAGTTTATGCTTGGACATGGCTCAGTAATGCCCTGATGATGGCTCACAAGCTTGAGCCGAAACGTTGGCAAAATTAAAAACTTTTCAAAAAATGACTATTCCACCTATGATAGTTTCTACAGTCGACTATACATCCTCAATACAAAAGAAATAATATTCCGTTCTTTAGGGTAAATCATAGCTATTTCAGATGTATTTCTATTGTTTAAGCCCCGCTTGATATAGTCACAATCAAAATTTTTTTAAATTTGTTATAATTTTACAATTATATTGTTTTATTAATCATATTAAACTTGGTGCACTGCAAATAAAGACATTAAAGTGTAGTTTTGTATTATTTTTTAAATGTGTTTTGATATTAGAAATAATATATTTTTTTGGTATTATTGATTAGTGATGTCTATAGATTAGTTGTGTAATATTCATTAAAAAGAGACTATTTTTAAATTATTAGGTTGTGTCACATGAAATGTCCGTTTTCAAGGTAAAGGATTTTTATTAAAAATACGATATGAAAACAAGATAATTTTGTTCGAAGTATTTACCTTCTAGTTGTGCTGAGAGTCCTTTAACTGTTTGGTAGGAATTTCCTTCTACTGTATGTTTGAGGACATCCAACTCGGTATCCCAGCTGAAAACAAACCAACGGCGAATGGTCCGTTCATTAACACTCCCTTTCCCAAAAGCCTTGCAAATATTTCTAGCGGCCTCAGCAACCTACAAAAATCTTACTCGAAAATCGCGTGTTTCCATGTTCATATTTGGAGGTATGCTAAAAAGTGGGTAACTGATTGGGAAGCTAATGTTTATAATACAAAGGTAGAGGATTAGTAACTGTTTACTTTAAATATGTAAACATTTGGAAGAAAACAACAGAGACCTGCAAAATCCTTTATGTATTTCAGAAACTATAAAAACGGACATTTCATATGAAACAACCCAATAGTGTTTATTTAAAAAAAATAAAATAAATAAATAAAAAATAAAAATAAATAGTTGATCTATATCCTCAAGGCATAAATTGGGGTGTAATTACACCAAAACTCAGTTATTGTTCAATATATAAAAAAATTCGAAAGATCAAGATCAAGACAAAAATAAAATAAAAACAAACTTATATAGTCAAGCCACGACTTATAAAAGCATTGTCACGTTTATTTTAGTTTGCTTTACTTTTTAAGATAGTTTGATTTAGTTTCAGATAAGTACTTTTTCAGAAAATGTATAGTTTCCTACTTAAACTATTAAGAATATTTTACCATCTATATTTGACCAACATAAACATAAAAACAAAATTATTCCTTCATCCCTTAAACATAATACTGGACTTTGAAGAATATTTTATATTTTTATACGTGAATACAAAGCTCTCTGAACTTCGGTAGTAAAGGTAAACTAAAATAGTAGTCATAAAAAAATATATATCACCTGAATTTTATTAAATAAAAGAAAAAATCATAAATAAAATATAGACATCCTCTTCCATATTTCATGGTGGAAGGGTTATACTCCGAAGCAAATGCCATTCTTTCATACACAGGATCTTAAAGTTAAATGGATAAACGTTCCATTCTTTGGAGCCTATAAGTTGGAGTCTATAAGTTCCGCTCCATAACATGGATTGCATTCAAATAGCCTTTCTTCATATCCACCAATATCCATTTCATTTTATATCCTATCGTCATACTATAATTTTTTTTTTCCAACAACAACAATTTTTATTCAATAATATTACAATCTGTAACAATTTGGACATTGATAATAGTGATGAAATACAACATTCATACAATATTTACACAGCAATAAAATAAAATAATAATAAGATATATATATATATATATATATATATATATATATATATATATATATATATATATATACAATACGGAATCAATAAAATTTGTACAAAGTCTATAAATCACTCATACATATTTACACGTCATACTCATAACACATTGAGTGGAGAATCTAGCCAGTGCTAGAACTCCAATATAATTGTTTACAAGAGGTCTCGAGGCCACTGCCGTTTCAAAGTTCTTGGAGGATGGTAAGGATGTGTGGAGCTAGATAGGGATTGATCTAGCGGATCGGGGTGATGGATAAGATTCTGATTGAATTTAGAGAATTTTTATGGAATAATGTCAGGAATATTAAGGTCGTGGTGTAAGGTATGTTTGGCATAATACGGTGCATTAACTATTGTTCGGAGGACTTTGGATTGAAAGGATTGATGTTGGAAAATTTGACTGTTCCCCACAGGTCCAGATAGGTTTCAGAACTGTCTTGTAAATTAGCAATTTGTTTTAAATTGAAAGAGCAGATTTTCTGTTTAACAGTCTGTATAACTGGCTAAATCTTCGGGTTTTTCTTTTTTTTAGAAAATAAACTTTATTTACATATTGACAAAATATTTATAAATGATTTCGGATGAGACATCCTTACAATCATCAAATGTTTGGTTCATTTGGTAGTTATAATCTAATTATCTAATCTATAATTAGCGGTAAAATTAAATTGTGATTATATATGGTTGTAAGAAAAATTATACAAAAACCTACTAATAAAACAGATAACACAATTGATAATATAAAATTAGAAATTAACATAAACTAGCTTAAGTTAGCAACACATATTTAGTTCTTTTATGAGTGTAGCGTTTTAGAGATGCTTTATTATAGTTACCGATTTCCTTCATTAATAGGTTTTTGGAGACTGGTGTTTGTTTTACTGAAGTAAGAAGCTGTTTGAGTATGGACAAAAGGTTTAATTGTTGGAAGCTGTAAGTCCTGGAGCATAGATGATATTTTAGTGTAGCGGGGGTAATTGTTAATTATCCGCATTGATAGATTTTGAATTCTTTCATGTTTTTGGAAGTTAGTCAAACAGGTTGAGCTCCAGACTGGCGAGGCGTATGTAATTAACGGGCGAATAACTGATTTGTATATAATTAATTTGTTATGAGAGCTCAAATGGGATTTTCTGTTGAAGTATGGAAACATTTTAAATATTAATTTTTTGGCTTTATCAATTTTTCTATTGATATGGTCTGTGAACGTAAGAGATTTGTCTAGTGTTATGCCTAGGTACTGTACGGATTTTGACCAAGGGATGAGGAAAATCTTCGGTTAAGTTCTTGTCGTTTAAGTCTTTTATGTGGGTTCCAAGTTAGTCTTATATCTAGAACGAAGCCTAAATAGCGGGCTGTGTCTGAGAAAGGGAGCGGAATGAAGGTAAAGAGAACTGGAGGGCAGGATTGTCTTCGAAGCGTGAAGGTGACATGTTTGCATTTGGATTGGTTGACTTTGATTCGCCAGTTGTTACACCAGTCTTAAATGAGAGAAAGGGGCCTTTGGAGGTTGATGTATGGAATTTCGGGATCCGAGTGTCATAGGATGTGATTGGATGGATGTGTCATCAGCGAACGTTGCAAGGAAGGTATTAGGAGAAATAGGAATATCAGTCATGAATAGACTGTAGAGGATAGGACCAAGGACGCTGCCTTGAGGAACACCGGATTCGACTGCATAATATTTGGAAGTAGCGGTTCGGTTAGATAGGATCGGAGTACTAGGTATTGGGGTAAATGGTTTTTGAGCTTAAAGAGTAATCCCGGGTGCCACACCCGGTCAAATGATTGCATTATGTCCAGAAATCTATACATGTATGCCAACTTTATTCAATGTATATATATCCGATTTTCTAAGCCACCCGCACTTTATAAGGTCTCTTTACGCTGATGATACAGCCCTATATACATCATCCTATCGCATCGATACCATAGTTAACAGATTGCAGCTAAACTTCAAAAAAATAAATAAATATTGCAATATGTGGAAATTAAAAATAAATGAAAACAAGTCAGAAGCCATAATCATTACTAAGCGCAGACCGAACATAAACCATCATCTGTTATTAAACTCAGTCCACATTAACTGGTCTAAATCAGTTAAATACCTAGGCATAACTTTAGACAAATCGTTAACATATACTGAACATATCAATAGAAAATCCGAAAAAACAAAAAAATGTATTTATAAAATGTTCCCATATTTTAATAAAAAATCCAGTTTAAGCACTCAGAACAAACTACTACTATATAAAACAGTCATACGTGCCCAGATATGTTATGCATCGCCCGTCTGGAGCTCGACTTGCAATACCAATTATAAAAAAATAGAAACAATACAAAATACATGTATGCGAATCATCAATAACTACCCACGATATACTAAAATTTCAAAAATGCTCTCTGACCTAAATCTACCAACATTAAAACAGTATACCTACACAGTAACCAAAAACTATTTTGATAAAACCACAACTTCTGAAAACCCATTAAAACTAGAAATTGGTAATTACAACAAAACATCACTAAAGCGCTACACGCACAAAAGAACCAAACATGTACTTTTAAATTAATATTGTAATTTATATTGTGTAGGTTTTTTTCGTGTTACTTTTCCTACTATGTTAAACAAAATATTGTATGATAATTAGTAAATTCAAAGGATGATTGAAACTCTGTTATCATGAAAAAAGGTCCACTGAAATCATGAAACCAAACATATTTGTATTGAGTGTACATTGTAAATATTATGTAAATAAATAAAGTTCCTTCTTCTTCTATACATGTAAAACTGAATCGCCTTTTCCCTTCGTCATTGCATCACGCTTGAACGGCTTGACCGATTTCTCTCATTTTTGTTTACATGTTTATATTAATCAGGAGTATGATCTTATAAAAGAAAAAAAAAAATAAACGTTACTTGGGTAAATAGGTTTTTTCTCCCCCCTAAGGTAATTTCTTTATCTACATATATAAAAAAATGAATCCTCATTTACCTTGGTTATCACATCACGTGTGAACGGCTTGACCAATTTCGCTTAGACGTAGTTCAGACAGGACATCATCTGTCGGGTCTGTGTTGCTATTCAACGCGCGCTAACCCGCTCAGCTACCCCGCCTCCCATATTGTTAATAAACTTATTTTATATAACATTTTTGTTTTTATCATCATCATCATCATCATAGTCCACCATCGCCTGCCTCCTCATGCAGTGTGAGACGCCTCCCTCTAGAGACTGGACCGTACTCTTCAATCCTCAACCAATCCCTTTCTTTTAGCCCATTCCAATCCTCTCTTGGGCAAGGCTTGCCTTACTCCATCCTCCAAGTGTGGTGAAGTCCGCAAAAGAAAAGGAAATAGTTTACGCAGTCTAGTATAAATGATTTTGGTTTATTATTTTCAATAATGAAACTTTGTAATCGGCAAAAAAAAAAAAATACCCTTATCTTCCCAAAAGAAGGCTTACGTTTCAAGATGCGTTTCAACGGCTAAATAAAAAAAATCCGTGTCTCCTCATTAATAAATAAATTAATGCCAAGAGTCATTGAAATTGGTTCAGAACTAGCAAAGATATATCGTTTTGAAATTAGCATAAGTGATATGCTATTTTCCTTTGAATTATTTATTGCTTTTCATATTAGTTAATTGCCAATAAACAGCTATATAAATAATTATACCCTAAAATAGTAATTTGGAAAAGATAAACCATTTTTTAACCTTTGTTTTGTTATGATTTTAATATATTTCAAGCTATACAGATATATATTGTTGTGATTACTTAAAATTACTCGCTGGTTTCAGATTGTATGCTGGTGACTAGCGAGCCTGGACATTACTTCTACAAGGCGACTGGTGACGACCCTACAGTCTGCGGTGTCTACCTGGTGGCTGACCCGGACAAGCTCATCCAGCTGCAGTTCGACTACCTCGACCTGCCCTGCACCTCTGGGGGTCTAGTAGCGGTGAGTTAGCAGTCTTTTAGTAGATCAGCAGACTTACTTATTCATCTGGTTAGGCTAAGAAAGAAACCAGCGTCTTAAAACCTGTAAAAAAAAAAAAGGGTTATATCGAGCCTTTTTTGGTAACTAGGTGCTCCGTTCTTGCCTCCTTTTTAAATTAAACTATTCACGAAAGTAGCGAAAGGAATATTTAATAATAATAATAATAATAATAGCCTTACCGAACCCGAAGGTTCGATGCCGATACCACCAAACTTCGCCTGCATAGACTCGTCCAATGTTCACCGGTCAAGCCCAAGCCCCCGAGATCAGCCTTAATGCAATCCTCCCATCGACGCTTCGGCCTACCTTTCGGACGCCTACCAGTCGGTTCAGCGAATACCAACTTTCTCGGAATCCGTTCCTCACTAAGCCCAACAACTTTACGCGCCATTGAGTCTCCGCGATGCTATCAACCAATTATATTCACAGGGTAAAACTCCGCAATTCCGTTGTGCACCTTCTAAACTCCCAGTGGCCTCATCTCTCTTTGGACCAAATATTTTACGCAATACCTTATTTTCGAAAACCTTAAGCCGCTGTTCATCCTTTAAAGTAAGCGGCCACGTTTCACATCCGTAAAGAACCGTTGGAAGAATAATAGTTTTATAAATTCTAATCTTTAAGTTTTTAGATAGAAGCCGCGAACTAAGTAACTTAGCAACTGAATAATAACACGCATTTCCCACCTTTAACCGGGACTTTATTTCTTCCTGTATTTCATTTTTTCTAGTTATAATTGAACCTAAATACTTGAATTTCTCTACGTGTTCCAAAGTATGACCTGATACATCAATATCACCAAGATCGACACCGTTTCTGCTACTGATCATATACTTCGTCTTATCGGTATTTAATTCGAGTCCTATTTCTTTACCGGTTTTTATTAACACACTTGTATTTAGTTGTATGGTTTCCGTGTCTTCACCTAGCAGTACCAGATCATCGGCATACCCCAAACCGGAATCTTGTCACCCATATTTAAGCCTTTCTCGGTACACATCACCTTTTCTATGACATATTCTAAAGCTATATTAAATAACACAGGTGAAAGGGAGTCACCCTGTTTCAAACCCGATCGCACCTCAAATCTCTCGGAGTAATTATGACCGATTCTAACTTTATGGAATGTTTCCGACAAACACACCATCTCTACTAGGTTTACTAACTTTCTAGGTATTCCCTGTTCAATCATGATGTTATATAGCTTCTGACGGTCTATTGAATCATAAGCCAAAAGGAATATTTAAAAAAAATAAATTCGGATATTAATTTTTAAAGATCATACGATATCAATAAATATTATTTTATGAAAAACTAATGATAATGCTATAATAACAAATAATGCAACAGTCTAAGGTTTCAATATCGTCACTTGCCCTACCATACACTATCATAGATAAAAATAATCAGGAGTATGTCACGAAGTTAACGTTTTGCACTAAAGCGCGAGAAAAAGTTGATTTCAAAAGGAACCTTTCTTATAAATTACAACAATGGACAATTGAGACTTGTTCCAAAAGGTACTATATCCATTATAGGAAATTTTACAGGAAGCGCCAAAATCTCTCGTTATTATATTATTAAACCAGATAATTTGATTCTTTTCACATTAAAATATAGAATTTTTTTTCCACTATATTAATAAAACCCATATTAAAGTTATGAAATGAAATGTTTTAGTATGATTTAGAACGAAACTAAATGTATAATTAGTACCTTAAGAAATTAATAGGATTTCTAAATCACGTTATTAAAGGAATGAGTGTTCATTAAATACAATCAAATTCAAGATTTAGATAAAACTAAATGAGGAAATAAAATATGTAAAAATATCAATTTCGTACAAAATGTTCCTTTAGTACCTTTTGGAAATCAACGTCTCAATTGTTAAGGCAATAAGAGTGACGTCACAAAATACGATATATAAACAAAAGAATTTATAGTTGAGATCACTTGTTGCATATTGGTTAGCATAACAACATTTCTGTCAAAGGTCACAGTTTAAACCCGCAAGTGGTCCTAGGATTTTTTAATAGGAGTGAAAAATCCTTAGGATGAAACGTAAAAAGGTGGTCCGAGCCTGTGTGATGTCAGGTACTCGTTAAAGATCCCTATCCCAATTAAACCTTGCAAAATTTAGGACTCCCACTATAACATCGTCATAGCCATAGTAGAATAAAGTGATGTTAAATAAATAAAATAAAAAAAAATAAACGTCGATAATATAATCCTTCTGTTGATTCGGGCCTGCGCGGTTTTGAAACTTGAAAAATGTTCCCATTTACAGATACCCATGTTGGAACAAGCATACCATCAAAAAGCCATTGCTGACTGTTCAGGAGACGATTCAGAGGACGATCTATCAACTATTCACCGTTCTAACACTGGCAGGTGTACACTATCGGAACGACCCCAGCGCTGGCTGACCATTCGTCTTCCGCTAACTGACTTCTGGAGTCATTAACTTTCTTCTATATCTTGTCCGAGCAAATCTTGTCTCCGGGGCGAGTCCCATCTATTTCTCATCTCACATGCCTCTCTCTACTATATTTCTTACAGAATGGTTTTTATTTCATCGAGAAAGAGAAATCGTCATCACTTCACCAGTATTATTCCATAAAAATACGGTGAGAACTTCACACAAAACTCAAATTACCTCCTCGTTTGAAGCACTTCTTTATTCATTGAACGGCGCTTTATTAAATTGTGGCTAATCGGACGATGCTAAGCTGAGAGTCCTAAATTATGGTTATTCAAGTTAAATTAGGGTAGAAATCCTTAAAGAGTAGCTAAAACCGTATAATCCACGTTGTCATATTATTATAACAGTTGATTTGGTGCAACCCTTGTTGCATTTATACAAGGAAGGGTGGATAAATAAATGTTTCATTTATTTGTTTCGTGATTGTTATGTTACTATTTACTATAGATAATGAGATTAGAAAAAATATATACTTTTTTTTTTTTTACAAATAAAAATTTGTATTGAGTGATATTACAATCTGTCCTGATTTGAACACCAATAACAGGGGTGAAATACAACATTCATTACAATATTTGCACCGAAATAAAAATAATAATACAATACATGTACAATAAGATCACTTAAATTTATACAAAGTCTAGAAATCACTCATACGTCATACATGCAGCACATTGAGTAGATAGTCTAGTCAGAGCTAGAACTCCAATATATATATTTACAAGAAGTCGCGGGGCCACTGCCGTTTCAACCTCCTAGGAGAATAACAATTCCTAGGATGGTAGGGTGTGTGGAGCTGGATATGGACTAAGCTAGAGAATGGGGTTGATGGATGAGTTTCTAATGGAATTTCGAGAATTTTGATGGTATAAGGTTTAATATAAATGGAATATTTAGGCCGTGGTGTAAGGTTTGGTTGGTGATGGATGCACGCTTCAACTGATGCAGAAAACAGAGATGACCAAAAACTTGAAACCAAAAAATTATGACTGGAAGGAATTAGTCCGGGTGGCGGTCATTAAATGAAACAACTAAATAGTTTCAACTATTTATTGTTTGCCAACGTTTCGACCCCTTTGTGGGTCATCATCAGGGCTTTTTAGAACTGGAAATGTGGTGATGAGAAGAGCGTGAGTCACCTGAGGTGTAGAAATGATGGCTTGTTGAGATGAGAATGCCTGCTGTTGTTGAGATGTAGATAGTATGTCCTGCTTGCGATTTTGTATTCTGGCGCTGCGGCGGAGAGTTGAGGAGGATGTATCTTTTTGTTGTTCCGTGTTCTTTTTATCATTGTGGATGTAATTAAGGAATTAGTCCGGGTGGCGGTCATTAAATGAAACAACTAAATAGTTTCAACATAGTGGACATTATTTAATGACCGCCACCCGGACTAATTCCTTCCAGTAATTCTCAACGGTCAACTAATTACATCCACAATGACAAAAAATTATGAGTTCGCGTCTCGGACCAGATGGAATTTTATCTCGGCATTAATCCCTCCCTCATCCTCTGGCCCGAGAAACCCCGTATAGCCTTCGAAGGCGAGGTAGGGAAGAAAGAAAAAGAAAAAAGGTTTGGCTGGTGACATAATATGGATCATTAACTATTGTTCGGAGGACTTTGGATTGAATGGGTTTGATGTTGGCTGTTCCCTACAGTATGTTTTTATTAATACAATAGTAAACATGAACATATATATGATATCTATAATAACCTGCTTTACCTTTCAGTTCGTGGACGGGTGGGAGCTGAGCGGTGGCTACTTCCCGAACGTCGAGGACCACCGCCTTCCCCTGGAGGAGCGGGTCTCCGAGTTCTGCGGGATGTCCAGGCCCAGCAGAGCCTTCGTCAGCTCCCAGAACGCCGCCATGGTCCAGTACAGGGTCCCCAAGAGGTCCAGGGGATTCTCCTTCAGGGTGTCCTTCCTCAAGAACCCAACTCGTGAGTATATCTTCTTATCTTAGAGCTTAAGTTGACAGAGTAGGCACTCCTTTACAAATCTCTTTGATTGGCTTCATATTTCTTGATAATCCAGACGCATATATTCAGCATGTGCTGTGCTTATTTCAGCTTTTTTCGGGTCTGAAAGGAGGCTATCTTTCCATCGGGGTGTTGGCCTGCGCCTAGATCTTCTCCCGCCTGGAGTGCTCCTATATACTTTAAGTTAGAGGGCCCCTGCTACTTTCCATTTTGGGTACGTGTCCGACCCACTTCAATCTCTCGGTAATCCGCGTACAATTCCACATTCCTGCACAAACGCCACATTTCATTTTCCTTGAGAGGCCCGAGAATGGTTCTTACGATATTTCTTTCGAAGTAGTCTACTTATTGTGCAATACACTAATTGATCGTCCACGTTTCACAGGCATACTTTGCTATAGGCAATTTTGTATGATCTTATTTTTGTAGCATCATCATATCATCATCCGTGGCGCTACAGACCGATGTGGTCCTTGGCCTCCTCAATAAGTCTTCGCCAGGTGGTTCGGTATTGAGCAGCCGCTCGCCAGTTGCGGGCGTCAAGTAGGCGAAGAGCATCCCTGGCAACGGTGTCCTCCCATCTAAGCCGAGGTCTTCCTCTTCCCCTGTCCGGTGGAGCCTCCCATCCAGCAGCTTTTTGGAAATTTCATCGTCTGGCATCCGTACTACGTGGCCAGCCATCGCAGTCTTCCTAAGCTGATTAACCTCATCACATCAGCTTCGCCATAGAATCGGTAGATCTCCAAGTTTGTCCTCCGCCTCCAGCTTTCCCGATCTTGACTGGCCCAAATATCTTTCTCAAGATTTTTCTTTCAAATATGAGGATATCCCTCTCCTCTTTACCAGTGAGGGTCCACGTCTCAGATCCATAAGTTAAGACGGGCCTAATGAGAGTCTTATACAAAAGGCACTTTGTGCGACGGGTGAGGTAGGCACTTCTCAGGTGCTTTCTGAGGCCAAAATAGCACCTGTTGGCTTTGAGGAGACGCTGACTTGTTTCCCCAGAGATCCTATTTCCACAATTTACTACTGATCCGAGGTACACAAATTGGTCAACGTTCTGGAACGCAAATGGGCCCATTATCACAGGATGTCGGTCTGCAGTCTCTGTTCCCGGCCAGCTCTCATGTATTTTGTCTTCTCCTGATTGATGTGCATCCCATAAACCTTCGCTGCCTCCGCAACCTGAGGAAAGCATCTTCCAAGGACTCAATGACCTTGCGACAATGTCCAGGTCGTCAGCAAAGCCGAGAATTTGGACCAGCCGATTGAAGATGGTGTCCGAAGTCTGTATTCCTGAATCGCGCACTACTTTTCTAAGCCAAATTGAACAACAAACAGCGAGGCCATCACCCTGCCTAACACCTTTTGCAGTTTCGAACTGTGGTGAGAGGTCCGTTTGAATGCGTACAGTGCACAATGTGTCATCCATTGTCATCCCGATCAGCCGAACCAATTTCAGAGGAACTCCAAGCTCTACCAACGCTGCGTACAACTTCGGCCTTTTTATGCTATCATAAGCACTCCGGAAGTCACAAATAGATGATGGGTATTTTTGTAGCGCTGGTTAGAAATCTGCCTACAGAAGGTCTGTGTGTGTATGTGTTTCCGTTGTGCTTTTGGTAATTCTAGCTCGAATGTGAAAAGTACGAAACTGAAATTTAAATTTAAGATAACTACTGACTGCAGAACGGTGTGAGTATGTGGTACGTCTAATCGGAGAACAAGATGGGCTACTTTATGCTGTAATAATAACAATAATAAATAATAATAATAAGCATAAGCTTCCTGATAGCTATTCAGGATCAGGTGATAGCTACAAGGTCTCACTGCCGCCACGTCTTGAAGTCACAAAATACATCAGACAAATGTAGGCTCTGTGCAAGCACTTATGAATCAATCCAGCACATCACTGGAGGATGCGGAGCGCTGGCCGGGACGGAATACCTTAAGAGGCATGACGACGTTGCAAAGGTCTATCACCAGGCGATTGGTTTAAAAAGAATGTTGTTAAACGACTTTATACCGTATTATCAATACAAACCTAAAGACCTCATTCAAAATGAAGGAATAAAATTGTATTGGAACCAGTCATTCATAACTGATCACACAGTTATCCCCAACCGGCCTGACATCGTTTTGATTGACTCCAAGAAGATAAATGCTGAGCTAATTGATGTAGCTGTCCGAATGGTGGCAACGCGAATTCAGTTTGTGCAGAGAAAATTCGCAAGTATCAAGCTCTAGCAGCTGAGCTAAAGGAACTGTACAGAATGGATAGTGTTATTGTGAGAACTATATTGTGATATCCAGCAATGGTCTGATACCAAAGTCCACTGTGGAAGCCACTGAGTGGTTGGGTCTATCCACAGCTGTCATGAATGAAGCCCAGAAAGCTGTACTGCTCAACACAGCTAGAATTGTTGGGAGTTTAATGAACATACAATATTGAGGATGTATAGTCGACTGTAGAAACTATTATAGGTGGAATAATCAGGAATCAGTCATTTTTTGAAAAGTTTTTAATTTTGCCAACAACAAAGAGGAGAGAGAGAACAAAGTCTTTGTTGTCTCTCAGTAATGCCCTGATGATGGCTCTCAAACTTGAGCCGAGACGTTGGCAAAATTAAAAACTTATCAAAAAATGACTGATTCCTGACTATTCCACCTATAATGACACATACAATAATATCATTTGACTAAAAGCACCTGAAGTGGTTGGAGCTAATCTCCCCCTCTTATTCCTTTATAAGAAGTGCTGTAAAATAAATAATAATAATATTATTATTGTACATTATATAATAATAACTATACATTTTGCCCCTTTACACGATTTTTATTAAATTAACTATGTATTAATTGTAAACTTAAACGAGCATTAATTTTGTAAATTTAATAATATTAACCATTTCATCATCTTATTATTGATGAAAAACGACTAATTAAATAAGTTAAACGAATTTTATGACCAACTAAAGATGATTTTAACTACGGAGGTAAGTGAAAGCGCCAGATTTTTTTTTAAACGATTTCATAATTCATGCATTTTCTACAAAATGCCATAAAATGTTGAATTCAATTGATTTTTCACTCCTGATGGATGGATTAGATAAATCTTAAATGGTCAATTATATGCTGCAATGATTTTTGTTCCATTGTTAGATAAGTTTTACTCTTTTTTTATTCTTTGTTAAAAACATTTGTAAGGCAAAAAATCCATTTCACAGCAAAAGTCTACCAGAACTAGATTCACTTAGATCACAGAGCGATACTGTCTTTTGAAAATACGGAATGAATAGAATCGTTGGAGATAACGCCCGGTATATCTGACTCTACATGGAACGTTAGGGTAGAGAGGTGTTCTGTTCTCGGTTCTTAATACGGAGCATCTATTCACCATAATCGTTTTTGAAACGTATATTATCGAACATTTAAATGTTCACAGCCATACAGAATAATAGATAGATTTCAATTCCTTACAACCTTGATGCGAACAGGAACATCGAAATGAGTATAATCATAGTACAACATATTCACTGCCGATCAAAAGTTTGAAACGACCTATGTCGTCAATATGATTTATTGATTACGTTGTTTACATCAATATGATTTTTGTTGTGCGACACTTGGGCGATCGCGTATTTTCCCTCGTGTGTAGCATGTGGGTTTCACTACACAAATGGTCTGAAAATTCATTTTTTTATTTCTAATACGAAAATTACCTGTGCAGTTTTGGGGTCACGTTTAGCATAGTGTCTAGCATAGAGCTTTCTACGCCTAAGGTAGCGGGTTCAAACTAGGGGTGGGCATAATCGAATGATTGTCATAATCAGATGATTTAAATAATCGAATGATTTCATAATCGAATGATCGAACGATTAGTATGCATTGTGAGAGGCGATATGTTACAATTCCCGTCTCTATAGTGCCTGAGCTGAGTCTAGGTGCAGGTATGCATACAATTTATGTGATGAGCAAAAAAAAAAAAAGATCGTTCGATTATCCCAGCTCCTTATAATCTCCTCGATTATTAATTCGAATGATTGAAATAACCGAATGATATGATTCATTCGATTATGCCCACCCCTAGTTCAAACCCGCATTTGGCCCTAGGGTTTCTAGGTCTCGAGCCTGTGCGATGTCAGGTACTCGTTAAAGATCACTATCCTAATTAAACCTGGACAGGCAAAATTTAGGACTCCCACTGTATCACCTCCTCATTATCCAAAGTAGCATAAAGTGACGTTAAATGAATAAACAAACAGGTGAACTTCTTACAACTTTGGCAGTAGAGAAATCAATAAATCAAACTAAGAATAAAATTTATCTCCTCAATTCCATTTAGGGGATTACTAGACTCTAAATAAAGCTACAGACACAAAAACCACATTGTTTATTCTCAGTTCACTAATGAAATATACAGTAAGGCAAAGTATTGCGTTCGTAAAAATTTTCGAATTCCAGTTTTCAATGGATATACACGTTTTAGAGTCCCCTGAGTCCAAATAACCAAGTCCCACAAAAAGGTGTGTGTGTGTGTGGTAACTCCCGGGCAGAAACGGTAAGTCCTATGAAACTGAAATTTTATATTTAAGACAACTATACGCCCGAGACTTTTTCATCTAAGCTTACCAGAAGAGATAGATTATACCATGCATTTTGCACCTTTTTTCCATTTTCTCAAAAACGGTTCCGACTGTGTCTGTGTGTGTTTGTATGTGTGTGTGTGTGTGTGTATGTGTGTGTGGTAAATCTACCGCAAAAACTAAAAGCCGTAAAAAACTGAAATTTCATATTTAAGACAACTATGCCTCCGAGATGTTACTACAATATTTCTTCAAAATCGGTTGACCGAAAGATCTACTTTTTACCATGTGGATCTACCTTTTTACGATTTTCTCAAAAATGGCTCTAATGATTATAAATAAACTCGCTATATCGATGTAAAATTTAATGGGCTTTCAAACGATGTAGGTATCGTTCTGATTGAAATAGTCTGACAGGACTTAAATGCCGATAGTTTAAATTTTCTTCCTCTAAAGTACCTTTAGTTTCGTAAGTTTAAATAAATTAACCATATAATGTTGTTAGCATTGATAAAAAACGGAATAATACATAAGTTGAACAAGTTCGATATCTAAGGAAAGGAGAAAAAAGCAAAAATTATTTTTTCATGCAATATTTGTGATTTTGAACATAAAAAAAGTAATATAGGTGTATAATATACCGTTGAAAAGCTAATGATTTTAGAAAAAATATTATCTTATATATAATATTGTAAAAGTTAACGGAGAATGATGAAAAGCCGATAAAACTGATTGATTCTCGTAGGTAAATGTATAATGGATTTTTAATAAAACACATGTTTCTATTGAAACACAATGTAATTAATCTTTAATAATTTATTTTCATCTCTAAATGAAATTTAAAAATTTGGTGCGGGCAACACGCAACTTTCACGTACCTCCTTTGAGAAAATCAGTTTAAGAATTTTCAAACACAGTTAGAGATGGAAATGAGTAAAACTATTAAAGAACTAATTAAATTGAATATTTACAGAGACACGTATTTTATCAAAAAATCTATTATATTATTACCTAAAATAATCAGTTAGTTTTATCGGATTTTCGTCACATCTTTATTGACTTTTACAAGCTTGTGAATAAGATAATATATTTTTTAAAATATTTAGCTTTCCAACGGTATATTATACACGTTTAATACTGCTCTTATGTTCAAAAACAAAAAATTGCATTACAAAAATGTATTTTTTTAATTTTCCTCTTTGATTGGATATCGAATTCGTTCTAATTATATATTCACCTCTTTTTTTTATCAATGGTGACAAGATGATATGGTTATTTCTATAGTCTCTACAAAATTAAAGTTACTTTAGAGGAAGAAAATATAAAATATCGGCATTTCTGTACTGTGAGACTTAAATTATGATATTAAAGCCCAATAAATTTTACATCAATATAACGAGTTTAATAAAAATCGTTAGATTTTTTTTTTTAGAAAATCGTTAACAGGTGCAAAATGCATGGTATAAAGTGACTCTTCTGGTTAGCTGATTTTGGTAAAAAAAATTTGCTGAAACATCTCGGGCGTATAGTTGTCTGAAATATGAAATTTCAGTTTCATAGGACTTTTCGTTTACACGATGGAGTTACCGCACACACACCTTTTTTCGGGACTCAGGGGATCCTAAAACTTATATTTCTGTTTAAACCACAAATTCAAAAATTTTCTCGATATCAATACTTTCCCTTACTATACATACATATATATAAAGTGAAAGTAAAAATTCTTAAATTGATTACATGTAACAACGGAGGTAATTTAAAGTCATGTGTTGCCTGTACCTGATTTTTTTGTTTATGCATTCATAGAGGTTATTCATGTTTTATCGTTGTGAACCATAGAGCATCTTAAACTTACAAGTGCCATGGTAGATCATCAGTAATATACCCAATATCCATTATACTTCATTTAATATGCGGCTGGAGATAGATGTTAGGTACAATTTGATACATCATAGCTACCTCAGCTCATGGCTTTAATATTCCATCTTAACAGGGCTTGAAAGTTATTACCGCGATACCCGTCGGTTCTCCGACATCTTACCATCTTTCAAAAATAAAATAAAAGAAAGATGTCTCTCCTAAAGAACATTTTTAGGGTTTACTCTTCCGGATTGTTCTTTAAATTTATTATGACTTCAAAGTCATTTTAGACATCTCCTCGTCTTAAGTTTTTATTTCTCGTATCTCCAAGCGGGTCTGAGCTATATTTTTAAAACCATCCAAAAACTTAATATTTTTGGAGTAGAATATTAATTTTTAGAGAAATTAATTGTCGGTGTAAGAGGAAACAATACTTATTAAGTAAAGATATATCGCGTGCCAACGTTTCGGTCTAAATTTTAGGCCTTCCACAGAGCAAAAGGAGCGGAGCTGTCTAGTGGGTGAAGCGCAGTCTACTGTGCTCCGAATCCCGGCCGTAGCAGAATATTATTTATTCTATGAATATATTAATCGGAACATTCTCTTCTAATTTGTTTATATATTTATTTATCATAACATCCTGTTTTTTTAATATAGCCCTAGAATATGTTATAGAAAAGGTGACGTGTACCAAGAAAGGCTTAAATATGGGTGACAAGATTCCGGTTTTGGGGTATGCCGATGATCTGGTACTGCTAGGTGAAGACACGGAAACCATACAACTAAATACAAGTGTGTTAATAAAAACCGGTAAACAAATAGGTCTCGAATTAAATACCGATAAGACGAAGTATATGATTTGTAGCTGAAAGGGTGTCGATCGTGGTGATATTGATGTATCAGGTCATACTTTTGAACACGTAGAGAAATTCAAGTATTTAGGTTCAATGATAACAAGAAAAAATGATATCCATGAAGAAATAAAGTCCCGGTTAAAGGTGGGAAATGCGTGTTATTATTCAGTTGCTAAATTACTTAGCTCACGGCTTCTGTCTAAAAACTTAAAGGTTAGAATTTAGAAAACTATTATTCTTCCAACGGTTCTTTACGGATGCGAAACGTGGCCGCTTACTTTGAAGGATGAACAACGGCTTAAGGTTTTCGAAAATAAGGTATTACGTAAAATATTTGGTCCGAAGAGAGATGAGGCCACTGGGGAGTTTAGAAGGTTACACAACGCGGAATTGCGGAACTTGCATCCTGTGAATATAATTGAGCTGATTGCATCGCGAAGACTCAAATGGGCGAGTAAAGTTGTTGGGCTCGATGACGAGTTGGTATTTGCTGATCCGACTGGTAGGCGTCCGAAAGGTAGGCCGAAGCGGAGATGGGAGGATTGCGTTAAGGCTGATCTCGGGAGCTTGGGCTTGAATGGTGAATATTGGACGAGTCTGTGCAGGCGAAGTTTGGTGGTATCGGCATCGAACCTTCGGGTTCGCTAAGCCTATTATAATTATTATTATTATCAAACATGGTTATTACATTACGTTTCGAGGTACCTTATGCCTCATCTTCAGATTTTCAAATATTATATTTATTTCCATATTGTATCTCAATATAGGTCAATTACTATTATATATTCTTCATATTAAGCTCATAGATATGAATAATAATTCTGTTAAAATCTATCTTTTCACTATCACATATTCATTGTTTCATCCTTTTGTTGCTGTGCACTTGCAACTATCATGTATACTCGTATGTAAACAAATTAGAAGAGAATGTTCCGATTAATATATTCATAACTTAAATTACTCTTCTATAATAGTAATTGGTTTAAAATTATTTATTCTGTTATTTCGGCCGGGGAGCGATCCTGGGGTCTGGAGACCCTCCTGGGGCACACCAAGCCTAAATCAAGCGGATAACCCAAAATATGGGGGGGAAACCTGACGGCTGAGAATCTCGGCCGAATCACCTCACTGCACGGCCGTTGGCCTAAAAACAGTATGAATCGCTACATACACTGAGCCCAAAACTCTTCATGGGTTGTAGTAGTACAGTTTTTTTTTTTTTTTTTCACAGAGCAAAGAAGTAATGAGAATAACTAATAAAAATAAAAAGATGGAAACATACTATTATTAAAATAAATCTGGTGTGGACAACACACTGCTGTAACTTACCTTGGTTGTTTAAATCAATGTAACAACTAATTTTTCAGCAACATTTAGACTAAAATCGTATTATCGGAAGTGTCCATTAGTGTCAATCGATTCTGCTAGAGTAATAGCGTAAATAAGAAGATGTCCAATCAGACAAAGTAGCTTAAAGTGGCGTTAAATAAATATACAAACAAAACCAACTTACAATTTTATATTTATATACAATAGATTAGTAGATCTATTAATTATTGTAAACAAATTTCATTATTCTATTGTTTTTTTTCCACTGTTCGGACATGAATAGGAGAACAATGAAATCTCAAAACATAAAAAAAAATGAGAAGTTGATTTCCAAAAGGTGCTAAAGGACAATTTTTACGAAATTGATTTATTTACATATTTCTATTCTCATCATTTAGTTTTATCTAAATCTGGTATTTTATCTAATTACGCTCGGGATCACTTGTAGCTGGGTGGTTAGCATAACAGCCTCATATTTAAGTTAACCATGAACGAAAGTAATGGAGAAGATAAACTCAGGAAGCATAAACCCATAAGCTCTGTAACAGGATGGGGAGCCCGTGGCTGAGTGGCTAGCGCGCTAGTTTCTCATGCTACAGGTTGCGAGTTCGGAACCCTTGTCCCGGCGGGACATTTATAATAATGTAATTGAATGGGGATTCACTCGCAGCCTCTCCCCCGGGTATGTGAGACCCGTCAGCCAAATGGTGGCCACTCACAAAATTAGGCGTAGGGAGTGATGACCCTACACTACGAATTTCATCGTGAAACGCGAGTGTAATCTCTCAGATCACACAGCGAGACCCAGGGCCTGCACGGCCTGTCGCGCCACTGAAAAAAAAATGAAGGAAAGTAATGGGGAAGATAACCACAGGAAGCATAAACCCATAAGCTCTGTAACAGTTTAGAAGTAAGTTATAGGGACCAGATTTGTAAACCACCTAGTTAATTGTTGTAATAATGCGGGAGAAAAAGTTAATTTTCAAAAGGAACATACTTTATAACTTATAACAATGGACAATAAACAGTGACGGTGCAAAATACGATATATAAGACAAAAGAATTTAAGGTTGGGATCACCTGTAGCATAGTGAAAAACTATTTTGCTGCTTTCCTGCCAAAGGCCACGGGTTCAAACCCGCAGGTGGTCCTAGGATTTTTTAATGGGAGTAAAAAATCGTTAGCTATGTCGTCCTTCCTCTAAAGTATCTTCATTTTGTAGATTCGAATTCGAAAAAATTACCATATCATCCTGTAACCATTGATAAAAATGGCTAAATATGGAAATTAAACGACTTTGATAATGAACTAAAGGAGGAAGAAAATTTAAAAAAGAAAAAAAATATTATGAGTTTACATTGTTGTGGATAATAATATTAATAAATAAAAGTATGAAGATGTTAATAAGATATCTAAAGAATAGAGATCAATTCTAACAGTAAAACGATACACAAGAATTGAAATATCACTATGTAAAAAATAGTTATTTGTTAATCTTTTCTGACGTTTCGGCTAATTTTATCAAATGATTATTTTATTATTATTATTTAGGTATATTTTCGCCTATAATTATGAAACCGACCAAGGTGAAAAAGTAAGAGAAAGTATTAAGGCTATAGGTAAAACAATATATCAAGATTATATTAACATAATATAAGTTGTGAAAATATGGTATTTAATTTGTATGAGTGGTGAAATGGTATAGACAGAGACTTATACGTGTTAATAACAAATTGAAAATAAATAACAATAATTTTTTTTTTTTTTTTTTTTTTTTTTTATTGAGCAATATTACAATCTGTCCAATTCAGGACATTTTTAATAGTGATAACGTACAACATTCATACTACATTCACAAGATATATACAAAACAATAAATTTATATGATAATAATAATAATAAAATATACATATATACAAAACAAAATCAATAAAAATATATACAAAAGTCACTCATACCTATATACAATTCACAAGCATACAGCACGTGAGTGGAGAATCTAGCCAATGCTAGAACTCCAGCATACATGTTACAAGAGGTCTCGATGCCACTGCCGTTTCAACCTTCTAGGAGGATGGTAAGGATGTGTGGAGCTGGATAAGGATTGAGCTAGGGGATTAGGGTGATGGATAAGGTTCTGATGAAATTTAGAGAATTTTAATGGTATAAGGTCTAAAATAAATGGAATATTTAGGTCGCGGTGTAAGGTATGGTTGGATACATAATAAGGGGCATTAACTATTGTTCGGAGGACTTTAGATTGGAAGGATTGAATGCGTTTGAAAAATTTGGCTGTCCTCCACAGTTCAAGTCCGTAGGTCCAGATAGGTTTCAGTACTGTCTTGTATATTAACAGTTTGTTCTCGAAAGATAGTTTTGAATTTCTGTTCAGTAGTCTGTATAATTGTCCAAATCGTCGATTAAGTTCTTGTCGTTTAAGTCTAGTATGGGGGTTCCAAGTTACTCTTTTGTCCAGAAGGAAGCCAAGATACCGGACTGTGTCGGAGAAAGGAAGCGGAACGGAGTTAAAGAGAACTGGAGGGCAGGATTGTCTTCGAAGGGTGAAGGTGACATGTTTGCATTTGACTTTGATAAATATATAATTAAGAACTGAAATGGATGTTAATATTAGGATGTTTATATAGAATTGATATGGAATATAAAAAAATAAAAAAAATCGATAAAAAGATAATTGTTCGGATAAAACCTAATTTTACTGTACTATACGGAGTGTTAATGTTAGAGTTAATTAGGTTGAGCATCACAGCTTGGTGAATAAAGTATATTTTTCTATTAAGGAAATTAAGAACTTAGAGTGGAATTGGCTTTATCTTTGTATAATTATGAATTCACTGATTGCCTATTAGTTCTGTTTAAGCGTCATAGTATCTTATGATAGGTAAAAACCTGATTTTGAGGCTTCGGCTAATAACATCATCAAAATAGTTAAGAAAAGTCTTAGACAAGCTTTGAAAATGTTTTTTCAAGAAAACCTGCCTATATAAGATAACGAATCCTTTAGGGCTAAAGACAACTTAATAAAGATTCAATTTGTATCTTTTGACTCGGATCTTTTCTCGTAAGATTTATCCTTTCTCCTCCAAACCCTTGTTTTCGTTTTAATAAAGGAAATAATAAGTAAATGGAATGTAGGCTTTGGGATTTACCACCGTGCCGAAAATTGTTTTGAATTAGCGGCCCTGAAAGCGAAAGATTGAAGCTGTTGGATGCAGAAGAGAGATTTTAATCTGAGTAGTAGCTTTGGGAAGGTTTATGAAATTTACCCATGATGGCTCCCGAGCAAAGGAGTCAAATTGCATCTCTCCAATTTGTTTTCGTTTAATATCCAAGATGAAAAATGTTATACGAAATTGGATATCTTTGACCGCAATTTCTTAAGGAAAGATATACTTCAATTTTATTTAACTTAAATAAGCTCTGTTAGTAAAAAAATTGTAACTAAGCAAAAAATATTTTATAAGGGAATTTCCAAAGATATTGCAAAAATAACTTTCTGTGAAAGTTTCTCCATCAATCAATAGTTACAATAACTTAAAATTGAGCCTTCCACGGTTTAACTTTTAGCATAGTACCTTTTATAGCAAATATTAAAGGCCAATTTGAATAATGATAAGTAAAGGGTTCGTGAAATTTGAAATTTCCCATTGAGTTGAAAATTGGACTTGAAGGAACTAAGTTAACATTGAAATTGCCTCATTACTTTTCCATCACTTTCTGATATTTTCAATTTTAGAAAATTTCTTTATCACATTTATTATGATTTCAAATTTATTTATTCATTTCTTTACTTGTAAATACAATTGAATACAAATTGCAACAATAATGTTTCAATTAATATTTAGGTAATAATAACTCCGGTAAATTGTTAAATAATAACTAACTATATATGCCTATATGCCATATGCCTAATAATGCCTTAGTAATAGGCTTACCGACCCCGAAGGTTCGATGCCGATACCACCGAATTCCGCCTACAGAGACTCGTCCAATGTTCACTGCTCAAGCCCAAGCCCCCGAGAACAGCCATAAGGTAATCCTCCCATCGACGCTTCGGCCTATCTTTTGGGCGCCTACCAGTCGGAACAGCGAATACCAACTTTCTCGGAATCCGCTCCTCACGAGCCTAACAACTTTACTCGCCCATTTGAGTCTCCGCGATGCTATCAACTCAATTATATTCACAGGATACAAGTTCCGCAATACCGCGTTGTGAAACCTTCTAAACTCCCCAGTGGCCTCATCTCTCTTCGGACCAAATATTTTACGCAGTACCTTATTTTCGAAAAGCTTACGCGTTGTTCAGCCTTCAAAGTAAGCGGCCAAGTTTCACATCCGTAAAGAACCCTCGGAAGAATAATAGTTTTATAAATTCTAACCTTTAAGTTTTTAGACCGAAGCCGCGAGCTAAGTAATTTAGCAACTAAATAATAACACGCATTTCTCACCTTTAACTGGGACTTTATTTCTTCCTGGATTTCATTTTTTTCCTGTTATCATTGAACCTAAATACTTAAATTTCTCTACCTGTTCAAAAGTATGCCCTGATACATCAATATCACCACGATCGCCACCGTTTCTGCTACTAATCATATATTTCGTCTTATCGGTATTTAATTCGAGTCCAATTTGTTTACCGGATTTTATTAACACACTTGTATTTAGTTGTATGGTTTCTGTGTCTTCACCCAGCAGTACCAAATCATCGGCATACCCAAAAAACCGGAATCTTGTCACCCATATTTAAGCCTTTCTTGGTACACGTCACCTTTTCTATAACATATTCTAGGGCTATATTAAACAAAACAGGATGTTATGATAAATAAATATATAAACAAATTAGAAGAGAATGTTCCGATTAATATATTATTAATAAAGTAGTTGATGGACTACACCTTTGTATTCCTACTTTTTCTCTATTATTTGACGTAAGGAAATATTTGGTCAATAGTCGTGCGATTCTGCTATTCCTGATGTGAATAGTAATATAAATAAATTAATTTAAGAAAATGAAAAGAACATAAACTAATTCTAATAATAAAATTATGAATAATATTTTAAACTGTGACGGGCCTGATGTGTGTGATGGAGTGAGGTTACAAAGAAACAGCTGGTGGGAGCAAAGAAATTATGTGAGATGGATTTGTCACTGCCTCAAACATGTTTATATTTCTGTTCTCTTTATATTTAATTGATGCTAATTTTTATTTCTTTTTTTTATTTTCTGTATTTTATTATTTTAGAAAGGATATTTAACTTTAAAGTGGCAAATTGTAACCTCTCGCCAGCTGTTGTCTTTTATCTCTGTTGATTATTGTTTCATGTGCGCTCCTCATTTCGTCTCTCTCTATTAATTTCTTTTATATATCATTTTTATAGCTTTAGAATATGTCATAGAAAAGGTGATGTATACCGAGAAAGGTTTAAATATGGGTGACAAGATTCCCGTTTTGGGATATACCTTTGATCTGGTACTGCTAGGTGAAAACTCGGAAACCATACAACTAAATACAAGTGTGTTAATAAAAACTGGTAAAGAAATAGGACTCGAATTAAATACCGATAAGACGAAATATATAATTAGTAGCAGAAACAGTGGCGATTTTGGTGATATTGATGTATCACGGCATACTTTTGAACACGTAGAGAAATCCAACTATTTAGGTTCAATTATAACTTAAAAAAATGAAATCCAGGAAGAAATAAAGTCCCGCTTAAAGGTGGGAAATGCGTGTTATTATTCAGTTGCTAAATTACTTAGCTCGCGGCTTCTGTCTAAAAACTTAAAGGTTAGAATTTATAAAACTATTATTCTTCCAACGGTTCTTTACGGATGTGAAACGTGGCCGCTTACTTTGAAGGATGAACAACGGCTAAAGGTTTTCGAAAGTAAGGTACTGCGTAAAATATTTGATCCGAAGAGAGATGAGGCGACTGGGGAGTTTAGAAGGTTGCACAACGCGGAATTGCGGAACTTGTATCCTGTGAATATAATTGAGCTGATTGCATCGCGGAGACTCAAATGGGCGAGTAAAGTTGTTGGGCTCGATGACGAGCGGATTCCGAGAAAGTTGGTATTTGCTGATCCGACTGATAGGCGTCCGAAAGGTAGGCCGAAGCGGAGATGGGAGGATTGCGTTAAGGATGATCTCGGGAGCTTGGGCTTGATTGGTGAACATTGGACGAGTCTGTGTAGGCGGAATTTGGTGGTATCGGCATCGAACCTTCGGGTTCGCTAAGCCTAATATTATTATTATTATATATTGTTTTATTATTTGACAATTGCGCTGTTAGCGAATAAATTGTTACGATTGTGCAGTATCAGGCTGTTATTTATTTCGCCTTCACCTTCTTTAAAAAATAAAATCATGTAAAAATATTTTATTTGTAATGCATCTAATTCCAACGTCCGATATTACGTTTTCTTCAAGACTAAAATTACCAAATAATACGACAAAGATGAGAACCATATTATTATTTTGGTATATTTTTACATAAAATTATGAAATTGACAAAATAAAACAAAATAATCTCAATATTTCTAGTTTCTTCTTAGAACTGGAATTTCCTGCGCTATTACTGGGCCGATTTCTTTGAGATTTGGTGCCAAAGTTTCAACATGATTTTGGGAACACGCAGTTTTAATTCATACAGGCACCACATACTGTGCTTTTATCTCGTGATTTGTGAAGAGGAACATTTCAAAAAAATATTTATTTTATTATCATCGATCTAAACAATCAACCAAAGCTGTTTATCAATGCTAACAAGATAAAATGGTAATTTTTTTCTAAATCTACAGAATTAAAGATAGTTTAGAAGAGGAAAATATCAGCATTTAAGCAATATCAGACTATTTCAATCAGAATGAAACCTTCATGATGTGACAGTCCACTAATTTTTACATCGATATAGCGAGTTTAATCAAAATCATTATAGCCATTTTTGAGAAAATCTCATACATGTGAAATTTCTGTTCTATATAACGTATCGTTGTTGACCTATACTTACCACACACACAGACACACAGAGTCCTATTTCCTTGAATTGTTCATTTGCACTTAAGAGACCCTAAACCGTCTACTATCGGTGAAAACTGGGAATCGATAATCATTGCGATCCTTTCTATAATAATAATAATAGGCTTACCGAACCCGAAGGCTCGATGCCGATATCACTAAAGTCTGTCTACATAGACTCGTCCACTGTTCGCCGGTCAAGCCCAAGCTCCCGAGATCAGCCTTAACGCAATCCTCCCATCAACGCTTCGGCCTACCTTTCGGACGCCTACCAGTCGGATCAGCGAATACGAAGTTCTCGGAATCCGCTCGTCATCGAGCCCAACAACTTTACTCGCCCATTTGAGTCTCCGCGATGCAATCAGCTCAATTATATTCACAGGATACAAGTTCCGCCATTCCGCGTTGTGCAACCTTCTAAACTCCCCAGTGGCCTCATCTCTCTTCTTACCAAATATTTTACGCAGTACCTTATTTTCGAAAACCTTAAGACGTTGTTCATCCTTCAAAGTAAGCGGCCACGTTTCACATCCGTAAAGAACCGTTGGAAGAATAATAGTTTTTTAAATCCTAACCTTTAAGTTTTTAGATAGAAGCCGCGAACTAAGTAACTTAGCAACTGAATAATAACACGCATTTCCCACCTTTAACCGGAACTTTATTTCTTCCTGGATTTCATTTTTTTCTAGTTATAATTGAACCTAAATACTTAAATTTCTCTATGTGTTCCAAAGTATGCCGTGATACATTAATATCACCAAGATCGCCACCGTTTCTGCTACTAATCATATATTTCATCTCATCGATATTTAAGTCGAGTCCTATTTCTTTACCGGTTTTTATTAACACACTTATATTTAGTTGTATTGTTTACGTGTCTTCTCCTGGGAGAAGAGAGGTCCCGCGATAGTTGTTACAATCCGTCCTCGGTCCTTTTTTGTGAATCGGAATAAGTATTGTTAGATACCAACTTAAAATAAATTATTATTTTGACCATTAATGTTATTCTGAAGGGACATTGTCCCAGAATAAAGTTTATTTTCTATCTATCTATCTATCTATCTATTGATTCTTTCCATTCTTCGGGCATTTTTTCATTTTCCCAGAAATTTTTAACTAAAACATGTAATTTGGTATATACTTACAGGTACCAATTAAAAAATATCGGTTTGTGGACTGTATAAAATATATATATATATATATATATATATATATATATATATATATATATATATATATATATATATATAAAACCTACAAATTTAGATTTTGCCCAGAATAAGGGATCTCCAAGTAGTTTTACAAGTAAATTTAAGATAGACAGCAGCTTACCTAATCGCCTTCTTCGTGTCTTCTCGAACGGGCCCGCTCAGGCTCGGCAATCACCTCCACCTGCTTCTAAATTTTATCTTGTAAAACTTAGGAGACCCTAAATTCCTCAATTATGTCCCTCTATCGTGACCGGGAACCGTATGTCACCATATATCGTCACGGATTACAAAAAAATACAACCGAGACAAAATCTCAATTCAGACTGACGCTTGAGAAAAACAAAAGGCAGTCTAATTAAACGGCTGTGCCGTATCCACCCACGGCTCAACCTAATTAAATTTATATTAAAATAAATCCAAAAAAATATTACTATTTTAATTCGCGTACGCGCGAATATAAAGAATGAATGATGAATTATAAATACAAAATGTAATAAAAAGTTAGATACCAACTTAAAAGAAGTATTTAATTTTTATTCTGTTAGAATTATTCTATGTTTATGAGTAATTTAGATATTTCGAATGTAAATCGAGTTAATTCTCTCACGAAATGTATTTAAAGATATAAAGCTTTGATTAATTTCCAACCTTGAGTCAGGGGCTAAGACTAATGCTCGGAGCTGACTGCACCGTGTGGTGGAGGCGATGTACTATAGTGGGGCATTATCTAACTTACTATACATAGAGTGAACACCATTCCGCAGGCCACTGTGTCTCAACTCTATGGCACCCACGACCATAATTAGTTGGATCGCTTTGTGTACGGCTGTGTAGTAGTTGGTTGTTAAAGTCCTCAAGCAAGGGGAGGATTTTTAAAGTTACAATTTACAAAAATATTATCCCCCCAGTGTGAGTGTGAAACGTGGAAGAATGGAGGTTTTCGAAAATAAGGTACTTAAATCATTTTTGGTTCAAAGTTGGATGAGACTGGAGAATTTAGAAGGGTACACAACGCGGAATTACAGAGCTTGTTAATTATTGACGCTTAAGCTGGCTTTAAAATGGAACACACTTTCATTTTCCTGTCTATATCAGTGTGGAGACCGTGGCTAAGTAGCTAGCGCGCTAGTCTGTCATGCTAAAGGTTGTGAGTTCCAATCCTAGTCCCGGAGGAACATTTATAACGATGTAATTAAATGGGGATTCACTCAGAGCCTCTCCCCCGGGTATGTGAGACCCAATTGGTGGCCACTCACAAAATTAGGCGTAGGGAGTAATGTCCCTACACTAGAAAAATACATCGAGAAACGTGTAGGTCCTGTAGTGCCCTTGGAAGAAGAAAAGGTATCTATCATTGCGTAGCCCGACCTTAAACAAGATCCGAGGAACCCTCTACCTCCTACAAGCAAATCTCTTTTTCAAAATGCCTCAGTTAAACGGTTTGACCTTTTTTACTTTCACTTACTATATATAGTCATATATAGGGAAAGTATTGCGATCATGAAAATTTTCGAATTCCAGTTTTCAATGGAAATACACATTTTAGGGCCCCCTGAGTACAAATAACCAAGTCCCCCAAAAAGGTCTGTGTATGTGTGTGTGTGGTAACTCCCGGGCGGAAACGATAAGTCCTATGAAAGTGAAATTTTATATTTAAGACAAATATACGCCCGAGAAGTTACAAAACCTTTTTCATCTAAGCTTACCAGAAGAGATAGATAATACCATGCATTTTGCACCTTTTTTCGATTTTCTCAAAAACGGTTCCGACGATTTTGATTAAACTCGCTATACCGATGTACAATTTAACGGGATTTTATATCATTTAGGTTTCATTCGGATAAAAATGGTCTGACAGGGCTTAAATGTCGATATTTTAAATTTTCTTTCTCTAAAGTACCTTTAATTTTGTTTATTCTATAAAAATAACTATATTATCTTGTTACCACTGATGAATAACAGGTAAATATATAAATTGAATGAATTCGATACCCAACTAAAGGAGAAAACAGAAAAAAAAAATTTTTTAATACAATTTTTTGTTTCTTAACATGAGAGCAGTAATATGCATGTATGATATACCGTTGGAAAGCTAAAGATTTTGGAAAAAAATATTATCTCATACACAAGCTTTTAAAAGTTAATAGAGAGTGATAAAAAGCTGATAAAACTAAGTAATTGTTTTAGATAATAATATAATAGATTAGAAAATGCCAAAGTACCTCTCCAAGAACTTTTAAAATGTCTACAGAAAGAAGCAGTCCAGGAATGGCAGGAGAAATATGACTGGGAGTCACAATTTAAAGGCAAAGATTACTATCAAACCCAGCCAACCATTAGCCTTATACCATGGTTCTCCAATAACCGACAACTTAATAGAAAAGAAATTTCACAATTAGTACGACTACGGACTAACCATGGTTGCACAAAAAAATTTCTCAGTTTAATGAAAATAGAAAAAGGTGGCAATTGCCTAACATGCAAAGTCCCTGAAGACCCGCGCCATATTCTATTTCAATGCAAAAAATATAGAAAGCAAAGGGAAGTAGTGGTTCCCTCAGAAACAGAAGCCATGTTTTTACATAAGTTAGACAAAGAAAAGTTCATGATCATCAAGCAATTTTTCATTAACGCTCAATGTAAAATCTAAAAAAAAAGAGGCACTTCACAGAGTTTAATTTAATTTTAATATTATTTCATTTCTTCTATTTATTTTGAGTCACCTTCCTCTCTCATTTACATAATTTTATTTTATACTCTATTTAATTAATTTATTGATCTTTTTCTATTTATATTGGTTCAGTAACCTAAGTTTCTATTAAATTATGGCAAACAAGTACTGACCATATAGGATTTGGATTCAAATCTTGACGGTCATATGGATAAAAAAAAAAAAAAAAAAAAAAAAAATATTATAGATTTTTAAATAAAACACATGTTTCTATATAAATTCAATTTAATCAATTCTTTTATAGTTTGTCATATTGTTTTCTCTAACTGTATTTGAAAATTCTTTCATTGATTTTAAAAATGGAGATGAGTGAAAGTCGTGCCAGATTTTTTCTACCGCTATTAACTCAATCATTAATCCCTCTCTCCTATTTGCAGCATGTAACGTGATGGTTGAGAGCTTGGACGTGTGGACGATGCGGAACTACGGTAAGAAGACCAACTGCAGCCTGACGGCTCTGTTCCCGGCCCAGGTGAGCCTACTCTCCCTCAGCGTGGGGGTCAGCCTGCCCGGGGACACCTTCAAGATAGAGACTGGCACCATGCGCAAGGTAGTATCATTAACATCAAATTAGTAGTCTTATTTAAGAGGAATACTAAGCAACATCCAACTAATATAATGTCCTTTAATCGAGAGTGGCGCACAGAATTACTTTACAAACTTACAACGAGAGGATCCCAAACGTGTCACACAGATTTTGGTAAAATTTGTGCATGTAGAACTAAACATTAAACCATTAGACCATTATTAGGGCCCAATGCTCTTGTAGGAGTTGCGTAAAAAAAATTAAAACTTCATATTAAATGAAATTTGTTTTTCAATTGCAAACTTTCTGAGTTGTTTATACTACTCCTAGGGAGCATTGTTAGCTAATATTTTGCGGTCTAATGGTTTAATTTCTAGTTTAGTCTTACAAAGAATTCATAAAAATCGGTGAGACATATTTTGGTTCCTCTCCTTGTTAGTAGTGTTATTTAAGTGCAGAAGTAAATTAGATTTATATCAGAAGAACCAGATATGAAAAATAGGACGAGAGTCTGAAGAAATCCACTCAACATGCAGAGATGTCGTGAATGAGTACTCTAAGCTTGCAACTGTGATCAGCAGAACCCTCCCTTCTATATCGAGTAGCTATACCGCCGAAGTAACTGCCATCCTCCAGTCCCTCCTTCTTCCCCAGCAATCTACCTCTCAAGTAATCATATGCACCTATTCCCTCTCCACTCTCTCCTCTCTCCGTAACATATATTCCTCAGACTACCTCGTCCAAAGAATTCATACCACGCTTAAATCCTTTTCCTCCCGGGTCAACATTGTTTTCTTCTGGGTTCCGGGACATTGTGGGATCGCGGGGAACGATCGGGCTGATTTAGCGCCACGTAATGCGGTTTCCGAAAGTCTTGAACTTTAAGGTGTGAGCTTGCCTGACCTTGTCACTTCAATTCGATCGAGCATATTGGGTTGCTGGCAGCGGGAGTGGGCGGCCCTCGGGAACAACAAGCTTCGCCTTATTCGGCCCCGCGTTGGCCCTTGGGGGTCCTCCTGCCGGCCGTCTCGACGCGAAGAGGTTGTGCTCGCGCGACTTCGTATAGGACACTCTCGGTTGACCCACGGTTATCTCATGGCCCGTGGACATCCGCCTCTCTGTCGATCATGTCAGGTTCCTCTCTCAATACTCCACATGCCGACAATATACCGGTTCTCGTATTCTTTTCAAACTCCCCACCGATCTGTCGCTTCTTCTCTCTGATTCCTCTCCTCATATAACTAACATTATTCGCTTCCTAAAGTCACACTATCTTTACTCCCAGATCTAAACTATACTCTCACTCTGCTCCTATAGTCATGTAACCTGTGTCTAACGGTGCAAAGGCGAACATGACCCTGGTGGTTGTCACCTCAATAAAGAAAAAAAAAAAAAAAAAAAAAAAATCCCTAACCTAATTAACACGTTCACGCTGTGGTGACCTACCGGTGGTTTAGGCTTATCTGTTTCGTGGGGCGACGTGCATCACAGGTGAGTCACTTATTTTTAGAAAATAAGTTTTTTTTTTTTTTTTTTTTTACATTAAATGTTGTATGAATTAACAAGCATAAGGATTAATTTATTAAATATTTTATAACTTTCAACATGCTTCCTTAAATGACTCTTATCGGTTAATTTAATTTGGTTACTCTTCTTAAAGAATTTCATTTAGCTGTGCGTGATTTCTTTTCATAATTTTATCCCCATAATATGATATGAGAATTATTTTTAATAATAAATAATAATATATGAATCTTTTTATTATCGTTTAATATATGAGTATTTTCATAATTACAACTCCTTTAAGTGATATGTGTATGTCACAACTGTTATCAAAACAATATCACATGAAACACGTTGGAACTTGGAACAGAGTGCCCCGCCCCAGGAAGCATGTGCAGCTAACACAGTCCCATTTCACGGGAAAAAACCTAGATATTAGACTCGGCGTGAACGTGGTAAACTTGGATAGGCAAAATTCAGGAATCCCACTATAGCACCGTCCACAGCATCATATAGTGATGTTAAATTAATAAACAAACTTTGTAGGTATAGTTTATGCTATAATAATAGGCTTACCAAACCCGAAGGTTCGATGCCGATACTACCAAATTCCGCCTACACAAACTCGTTCAATGTTCACCGTTCAAGCCCAAGACCCCGAGATCAGCCTTAACGCAATCCTCCCATCGACGCTTCGGCCTATCTTTCGGACGTCTACCAGTCGGATCAGCGAATACCAACTTTCTCGGAATCCGCTCCTCACCGAGCCCAACAATTTACTCGCCCATTTGAGTCTTCGCGATGCTATCAACTCAAATATATTAACAGTGTACAAGCTCCGCAATTCCGCGTTGTGCAACCTTCTAAACTCCCCAGTGGCCTCATATCTCTTCGGACCGCAGCACCTTATTTTCGAAAACTTTAAGCCGTTGTTCATCCTTCAAAGTAAGCGGTCACGTTTCACATCCGTAAAGTATCTTCGGAAGAATAATAGTTTTATAAATCCTAACCTTTAAGTTTTTAGATAGAAGCCGCGAACTAAGCAACTAAATAATAACACGCATTTCCCACCTTTAACCGAGACTTTATTTCTTCCTGGATTTCATTTTTTCTTGTTATCATTGAACCTAAATACTTAAATTTCTCTACATGTTCAAAAGTATACCCAGATATATCAATATCACCAAGATCGCCATCGTTTCTGCTACTAATCATATATTTTGTCTTATCGGTAATTAATTCGAGTCCTATTTCTTCGCCGGTTTTTATTAACACACTTGTATTTAGTTGTATTGCTTCCGAGCCTTTACCTAGTACCAAATCATCGGCATACCCCAAAATCGGAATCCTGTCACCCATATTTAAACCTTTCTCGGTACACATCACCTTTTCTATGACATATTCTAAAGCAATATTAGATAACACAGGTGAAAGGGAGTCACCTTGTTTCAAACCCGATCGCACCTCATTTATCATCTGAAATAAGTCACGAATTTTCACTCAATATTGATTTCCATTGGACGTTTGTTCAAACTCATGAAATTTAAAAAATAAATCTGATTAGAGGTATCTTACTCTTCAGTATCTCCCAATTTTAAGACATACCTTCTATTGGGTTGATGCAAAATTAATGCAGGTTTCCTCTATTGCAATATCTTAATTCCAATTGTGTAAACAAAGCTAATCCTAACATTGATCATTATTATACCAAAACAAACCTTATCTAATACCCTCTCTTTCACCATGAATTTGTTTAGTAAAATCGTTTTGTTCAGTATGTTCAAAGGTCTTGAATCGAAAATGTCAAAGTGCGATTTTCGTCAAATTTATTTTTACGAATTTAAATTAGGGCGCAGCGCTGCGCAAACGGCTCGTAAAATTAATGAAGTGTGGGGTCAGGGGGCTATTAATGAGTGCACGGTGCAGCGTTGGTTCCAGAAGTTTCGCAGAGGAGATTTCGACCTCGAAGACAAGGAAGGTCGGGGCCGTCATCTTGCTCTGGACAACGACCAGCTGAGGTCAAAAGTGGAAGAAGACCCAACCAAAACCACACGAGAAATGGCGGCGGAACTCGGAACTCAAAAATTGCAACGTCTTTGCCCAGCATTGATGAATCGGAAGGGGCCGATCCTGCTCCACGATAACGCCAGACCACACGTTGCACAACCAACGCTTCGACGACTGCACGAGTTGGGCTACGAAGTTCTCCAACATCCGCCTTATTCACCTGACCTCTCTCCTACAGACTTCCACTTTTTCAGGCATCTGGACAACTTTTTGAGGGAGAAAAATTTTCAAAACCAGGACGACATTGAAAATTCTTTTCGTGATTTCATTGAGTCAAGGGATTCGGATTTTTTTTCTGGTGGAATAAGAAAGCTTGTTGAAAGTTGGCAAAAGTGCATTGATTCAGATGGAAATTACTTTGATTAAATATATATGGTTAAAGTAAAGATGTGGCGTATTTACAATACCTACTAAAAACCTGCATTAATTTTGCATCAACCCAATAAATGACTTCTACCAAATACCCTACTAGGTTATCGGTTCTAGTACAAACAACACTCCGCAGTCCCTCAACAGAAATATGAGCTCTCTTTTCAAAAGTCACTCAGAACGAGGTTTCTCGACCGGAATATCTAAACACCTCCACGTGCCGATCACACACATCAGCTCTACGCTCTGCCTACATTTTAGCCAGTTCGACAAAAATACGACTCCTTTGAAATGCGATAGGCCTGCCTCAGCCCTCCATGACAGCTGATATCCCTATCCTGCTGAATATTTAGGAATCACCTAAACAGCTGCTCCATGTATTTTTTTTTTCACAATGCACAGCTGATTCAAATTAAGAGTATCGAGCGTTTTACTTAAATTATATATAAAATAGTGAAATAGGAATTTTTTTTAGCTGTGAAATAGGAAAAGTACTTTATATTTGGTCCATGAACTTAGAATTATTATACATTGAGTACTTGAGTACATTAAAAAATAAAAAACTAGTCTATCAAATCACTCAGTAGAATCTACAAAGTAAAGGATGAAAATGCGTGAAGGTTTGAAGTGATGTCAGCCATAATGAATTATCATATACTCTCACATACTTTCAACGTATAATAATATTGGGTTGTTTCACATGAAATGTCCGTTTTTATAGTTTCTGAAATATATAAAGGATTTTGCAGGTCTCTGTTGTTTTATTCCGAATGTTTACATATTTAAAGTAAACAGTTACTAATCCTCTACCTTTGTATTATAAACATTAGCTTCCCAATCAATTACCCACTTTATAGTATAACTCCTAATATGAACATGGAAACACGCGATTTTTTAGTAATATTTTTGTACGAGTTTAAACTCGGCCATTCAGCAGCTGAGCCGCTAGAAATATTTGCAAGGCGTTTGGGGATAGAGTTTTAATGAACGGACCATTCGCCGTTGGTTTGCTAAGTTTTCAACTGGGGATGCCGACTTGGAAAACTTGCCCCGAGGAAGACCTACGTCCGTAAAGGACTCTCAGCACAACTAAATGTAGGTGCATCTACCGTTTCCAGACAATTAAAGTGTGTTGGGAAAGTAAAAAAGCTCGATACATGGGTACCTCATGATCTCACTGAGCGGCATGTTTCAAAACATACCGTGCAAAAATTGAAAGAACTTTGCTACGAAGTTTTTCCGCACCCACCATATTCTCCCGACTTGTCTCCAACAGATTACCAGCTGTTCAGGAATTTAGACAACTTCGTCAAAGGAAAACTTTTTGAAAAAGATGATCAAGTGAAAACTGCGTTTTCAGATTTTGATTCACTTCAAACCTCAGAATTTTTCAGTTCGGGGATAAAAAAAGTTGGTGTCACGTTGGGAAAAATGTGTAGAAAAAGAAAGTAAATACTTCGAATAAAATTATCTTGTTTTCATATTGTATTTTTAATAAAAATCCTTTATCTTGAAAACGGATATTTCATGTGACACAACCCAATAAATATACCATAACCTTATTTTCTAGTTTTGTATTTAAAACATGTTTTCATTTAGTTTTTCTTCTAATTATAAATAATATTTAATGATATCATAGATTAAAAAAAAAGTAATACTTGATGTAATTATTCAAATTTATTATTATTTTTTAAATTGTAACTTCCCCCTCTTCTGCTACTTCCGTGAACTCTCACAAGACCTAGCTCTCACCAATTTTCACCTAGCTCTTCTTTCACTGTGTTGTGCGGCCTTTAACGCCGCTATCTATACAACTGAGTTGTATGGTAACATCCAACAAGAGCCGAAACCTCTTCATAAGTTGTTCATTGGAGACAGGCAGACTTTGACAAGGGCTTTGTTTTCAAGAACATTCCCAACTTGACGATAAGATACTATTCTCAGTCCACAATATAGACATATCTTTCAATGGCCTTCTCACTTTCTGGCCACAACAATAGCTTGTATTCAGAGCCAAAAACTTTCCCAAAGGGTTTAATATTCTGAAATAATTTATAATAATTAGAATCAATATTCGATAAGGAAATGGTCAACCCTGGCATAATTTATGGAGGAAGTAGGTAGAGAGTGGTCATTGAAGACACAAACCATGAAGTTCAGTACGTGCAGGAATCCGTACTGTGTGCTTATTTATTTAAAGTCACATTGTACTACTGTGGCTAATCGGAGATAATGCATTGGCGTCCTAGATTTTGCCTATTCAATAGATTTAATCAGGATAGGGATCTTTAATATCCCACAGGCTCGGGACAACCATTTTTACATGGGATATAACCAAGAATTTTGTCATGACATTAAAACATCCTATGGCCGTCTGCAAGGTTTGAACCCGCTACCTAGGACATATAATGCTGTTAAATTAGCCCTTATGTAAATATATTTTTCTCGTAGATCATTCTTAGGGGGCAGTTACCCCATATCCTCCTCCTTACCTACACACGCCCTGGTATATTCCTGAAGAATGTCGCTATGAATGGAGCAGACGACCTCCTTGCTAACCGTTTCCCAATAGGAAGCACTCAACGCAGCAAATCTCTTGGAACTAAAACCTATCGGTCTTCCGGTAGCGGCTGGATGGGGCAAAGTTTTACCAGGATATAACAGGAGAAATATTTTAGGTTGTTTTCAATTTGAGTTTTAATTCATTTCGTCAATATTGGTTACACGGATTTTATTAAACCTGAATAGTAAATAATTAATGAGAATAAATTATAACTGCATTTCAACAAAATTCATTTATATTCTGTTTTCATCAAGATTTAATTGCTTATCTATTTATATTAATTTTAAAATATTTAAAAAAAAAAATCTGTTGTGGGAAACACACTTCTTTCACTAACCTCGGTTGTTAAAATTAAAATTGAAAAATCTTAAAAAAAAATAATATTCAGTTATGTTGGAAACGCATGTTTTAGATAAAATCTGTGGAGGTCGTGAATAAGTTGTTAAGTCAAACTCTTTCATGTTACAGGTGAGCGACTTAAACTTTACGTAATACCCAAGATGTAGTAATAACATACAGTTTTCTTTCCACCTGAAATTTTCCCCACCAAGAAATTTCTTTAACCAATTTAACACGACATGGGAGACGGTCTGAGGGAGCGATACCTGGAGTTGACTCATTTTTGACAGAACTCGAGTTATCCAGTTTTTCACGACCACCACAGAAATAATATAACATTTGTATACAATAATAACTCAATTTTATATCCTTTTCGTTACTTTACAGTACCTTCCACAACTATCTATATAGCATTTTGTTCGAAAATATTTAGTTTCCCATAAACTACACATAAAAATCTGGTGCGAGCAACACACGACTTTCACTTACCTCGATTTTTAAAATCAAAGAAAGAATTATCAAATACTGTTAGAGATAAAAATACGTGAAACTATTAAGGAATTAATCAAATTAATTTTCTATAGAAACATGTGTTCCATTAAAAAATCTATTATATTATTATCTAAAGTAATCAGTTAGTTTTATGTTCATTTCATCACTCTCTATTAACTTTTAAAAGCTTGTGTATGAGATAATGTGTATTTTTTCTAAAATCTTCAGCTTTCCAACGGTATATCATACATGTATATTACTGCTCTTATGTTCAAAAACGAAAAATTGCATTAAACAAATATTTTTTCTGTTTTCACCTTTAGTTGAGTATCGAATTTATTCAAGAAAATTTAAAATATCGGCATTTAAGCCCTGTCAGACCATTTTTATCCAAATGAAACCTACAAGATATTAAAGCCCATTAAATTTTACATCGATATAGCGAGTGTAATCAAAATCGTCGGAACCGTTTTCGGGATAATCGAAAAAAGGTGCAAAATGCATGGTATAAAGTACCTCTTCTGGTAAGCTCATTTTGATGAAAAACGGTTTGTCACGTCTCGGGCGTATAGTTGTCTTAAATATGAAATTTCAGTTTCATAGGACTTACCGTTTCCGCCCGGGAGTTACCACACACACACACACACACACACACACACACACACACACACACACACACACACATACACACACACACACAGACCTTTTTGCGGGACTTGGTTATTTGGACTGAGGGGACCCTAAAACGTGTATTTCTGTTGAAAACTGGAATTCGAAAATTTTGACGATCGCAATACTTCCCCTTACTATATATAGTAAGTGAAAGTAAAAATACCTAAAACAATATATTTGCTCTTCAATCTCTTTTAGTTGATTATCAAATTCGTTCAAATTATTATAAACCTAGTCCTTTTCTATCAATACTAATTAAATATGGTTAATCTACAAAATTAAAGGTAGTTTAGAAGGAGAAATTTTTAAAAATCGGCATTTAAATCTTGTCGAACTATTGGGTTGTATCACATGAAATGTCTGATTTCAAGGTAAAGGCTTTTTATTAAAAATGAAAACAAGATAATTTTATTCGAAGTATTTACCTTCTTTTTGTACACATTTTTCCCAACGTAACACCAAATTTTTATCCCAGAACTGAAAAACTCTGATCAAAGCTCACAAACAAAATCTGAAAACGCACTTTTCAATTGATCATCATTTTCAAAAAGTTTTCCTTTGACGAAGTTGTCTAAATTCATGAACAGGTGGTAATCTGTTGGAGACAAGTCGGAAGAATATGGTAGGTGCGGAAAAACTTCGTAGCAAAGTTCTTTCAATTTTTGCACGGTATGTTTTGAAACATGCCGCTCAGTGAGATCATGAGGTACCCCATGTATCGAGCTTTTTTACTTTCCCAATACACTTTAAGTGTCTGGAAACGGTAGATGCACTTGCATTTAGTTATGCTGAGAGTCCTTTAACTGTTTGGCAGGGGTTTCCTTCTACTGTATGTTTAAGGACATCGTTGTCTATTACGGAAGGAGGTCTTCTTCGGGGCAAGTTTTCCAAATCGGTATCCCCAGCTGAAAACTTAGCAAACCAACGGCGAATTGTTCCGTTTATTAAAACTCCCTTCCCCAAACGCCTTGCAAATATTTCTAGCGGCTCAGCTGCTGAATGAACGAGTTTAAACTCGTACAAAAATATTACTCGAAAATCGCGTGTTTCCATGTTCATATTTGGAGGTATACTAAAAAGTGGGTAATTGATTGGTAAGATAATGTTTATAATACAAAGGTAGAAGATTAGTAACTGTTTACTTTAAATAAGTAAACATCCAGAAGAAAACAACAGAGACCTGCAAAATCCTTTATGTATTTCAGAAACTATAAATACGGACATTTCATATGAAACAACCCAATTTTTAATCAGAATAAAGCCTACATCCATATAAAGAGTTTAATCAAAATCTTTAGAGCTTTTCTGATAAAATCGTAAAAAGATATAAAATTGATGGAATAAAGCGGCTCTTCTGATTTTCTGGCGTTGGTTGAAATTATAAAATTTCAGTCTGGTACGAATTTTCGTTCCATACTTAACACACATTTATACACATGTGCCACATACAAACGTGCTCAACACACACACACTATTTTGTAGGGCTTGGTCATTTGGGATTTAGGGGACTCTAAAACGTGTATCTCAGTGTAAGCTCGAATTTAAAATCTATCACGATCGCAATACTTTCTCTTACTATATGTTTCATAGATATGTATGTGATAGTAAAGTGATAAGTTTTTTAAATTTCGATATTTTGATTCTACGTTTCTTGAAACGTGAAAAACCTTTTTATCGAAATGCTCCTTATGGAAAACAATAACTCTAAAAGCTGTAGCACTGCCCACGAAGGAACTTGGACTGAATACATATAGGGAGGGATTGGTAATATAGCTAGGAGTGAAATCGGTCTGCAAAGTGTTTAGGCCCAGATCACGATCAGCCTCCATGGGATCACCTGTTGCAGAGTGGCTAGAATAACAGCCTCTTTTGCCAATGGTCCCGGGTTTAAACCCGCAGGTGATCATAGAATTTTTTAATGGGAGTAACAAATCCTTAGTTATGCCGTCCTTCGGAGGGGACGTTAAAGGGTGGTCCCGAGCCTATGCGATACCAGGTACTCGTTAAAGATCCCTATAAAACCTGGATAGGCAAAATTTAGGACTCCCACTGTAGCATCGTCCGATAGCATAAAGTGACGTTAAATAAAAAAAAGAAAAATGAATAAAACATCAGCCTCCAGGTTTTTTAATTTTTAGGGTACCCACTTAATAGAGGCTGGATGTACCCCCGGAGAGGGGGGAGGTGTTCTCAAACCGAATGTCATCCCAAGGTTCAACAACTACATAAATAATTATCCTGCCAGTGCCAGGTTCGAACCCAGGACACGAAATCAGTCTATTGCACTAGCGACTGAGCCATCTGGACATAACTTTTACCTTTTTGTGGTTATTTTAGGAGGGAAAATGTCACCTTTTTGAATCTGCCTTTAGCAATACTTCCCTTAAAAATAATAATAATAGCCTTACCGAAGCCGAAGGTTCGATGTCGATACCACCAAACATCGCCTGCACAGACCCGTCCAATGTTCACCGGTCAAGCCCAAGCCCCCGAGATCAGCCTTAATGCAATCCTCCCATCGACGCTTCGGCCTAACTTTCGGACGCCTACCATTCGGTTCAGCGAATACCAGTTTTCTCGGAATCCGTTCCTCACCGAGCCCAAAAACTTTACGCGCCCATTTGAGTCTCCGAGATGCTATCAACTCATATCATATTTACAGTGTACAAGCTCCGCAATTCCGCGTAGTGCAACCTTCTAAACTCCCCAGTGGCCTCATCTCTCTTCGGACCGCAGCACCTTATTTTCGAAAACTTTAAGCCGTTGTTCATCCTTCAAAGTAAGCGGCCACGTTTTACATCCGTAAAGAACCGTCGGAAGGATAATAGTTTTATAAATTCTAACCTTACTTCCCTTATATATCTCAATATAAAAAAAAAATTCAAAACATATGCATTTACGGCCGGGTGTTGAATCAGGCTAATGTATTCTTCCGGGTAGGAAACAAAAAATACGTTTCTCGAAAAGTAATTAAAAAGAGGGTGACCCATCACAAAAACTTGTTTCATTAAAAAAAAAAAAATCTGAATAAATAAAAAACTGATGGGATAGAAGGCATGACAACTTTTGGACTGACAGATTCTGTTTTGCATTTAGATGCGGTTCCTCGTCGCCTCATTCACATATTTTTACATGAAATTCATCTGTATCTAGTCCTAGGGATTGGACTAAACACAAACAATTTTAATGGCTCGTTAAAGATCACTATTCTAACGAAACCTGGATAGGTGAAATTTAGAACTCTCACTGCAGTACCGTCCGATTGGCCACAGCAGCATAAAGTGACGTTAAATGAATATATATATATATATATATATATATATATATATATATATATATATATATATATAAATTTTCCAAGGAAAGTTCAACTGAATAAGTAGACAGTATTGGTCTGATATTCCGGAAAGTTTATGGATCGTGAAGCTTATAATTTTATTTTATAGCATCCAACAGAAAAGGCCCAATTACAGGTGGTAAATTAGTGTTAATCTTATTACATTTTACAGATTTTTATATACCAATGATAATAACAATTCAATTTTAAACTAACACGTAATGTGCAACATAATTTATATAAACAAACAAACAAACAAAAAACAAAATGAAATCTTGAACAATTAATCATAAATATGAGTTTAACATGAACTTGAAAGGAACGATTATTAAAATAATCTATATCCAAAATCACATTCTGGTGCCGTCTTCAATTTCATCACGAACGTTTTACTAGGCATGCCACTGCCTTCTTCAGAATTCTATTTTAAGAATTTAATTTTTTTTTTACTTGCCCTTACTATGTATGAAATGTATAGTAAGGGAATGTATTGCGATCATGAAAATTTTTGAATTCCAGTTTTCGACGGAAATACACGTTTTAGGGTCCCCTGAGTCCAAATAACCAAGTCCAGAAAAAAAGGTCTGTGTATGTGTGTGTGGGGGGGGAGAGGGAGGAAGGGGGAGGGAGTAAGCCTATCGCTAAAACGAAAAGACGTATAAAACTGAAATTTCATATTTAAGAAAACTCTGTTAAAGCAACTTTTCACTAAAATCGGTTGACCAGAAGTGCCACTTTATATCATGGATTTTGCACTTTTTTATAATATAATGGGCTTTGATATGATGTAGGTGTCATTCTGATTGTAATAGTCTGATAGGGCTTAAATGCCGATATTTTGATTTTTCCTCCTCTAAAGTACCTTTAATTTTGTAGATTTAAAAAAAAATAGGCACATTATCTTATGAGCATTGATAAACAACGGCTAAATATGCATGTTGAGAGAATTCGATTAACAAATATGAGACCCTCCTGGGTAGACCCAGCCTCTTTAAAGTGTGTGTCCAAAATGGGGAAAAACACCTGATTGCTGAGCATGATCCAGGTCTAATCACCTCAATACACAGTCTATGAACAGTACCAATCTCTACATGTACTGAGCCCAAGACCCTTCATGGCTTGTAGTGGTACAGGTTTGTTTTTTGTTTTAATTTTATTATGAGAGTTTATTTCGGCCAAATGACAAATTAAAATTGAATTATATCTTCCCTCAAGAAACTACGGTTAAAGCAATCCAATTTCATCCAAATATTTTCAACTTAGATATTAAATGAAAACAAATTAAAGAGATGCAATTTGAATCCTTTGCTACGAAGCCATCATGGATACATTTCATAAACTTTTCCATAGCTACTGCTCAGATGAAAATTTCTCTTTTGCACCCAATACGTTCCCTTACTATATATTTCATAAATAGATAACAGAAAGCAATAATATTTTTACTTTCACTTACTATATATAGTAAGGGAAAGTATTGCGATCGTGAAAATTTTCGAGTTCCAGTTTTCAACGGAAAGTACCGTAAAAAGGTCTGTGTGTGTGTGGTAACTCTCGGGCGGAAACGGTAAGTCCTATGAAACTGAAACTTCATATTTAAGATAATATACGCCTGAGACGTTTAAAAACCCTTTTCATCAAAATGAGCTTACCAAAGAGCCACTTTATACCATGAATTTTGCACCTTTTTATGATTTTCCCGAAAACGGTTCCGACGATTTTGATTAAACTCGCTATATCGGTGTAAAATTTAATGTGTTTTAATATCATTTAGGTTTCATTCGGATTAAAATGGTCTGACAGGACTTAAATGCCGATATTTTAAATTTTCTTTCTCTAAAGTACCTTTAATTTGGTTGATTCTATAAAAATAGCTATATTATCCTCTTACCACTGATGAAAAACAGGTAAATATATAAATTGAATGAATTCGATACCCAGATAAAGGAGAAAACAGAAAAAATATTTTTTAATGCATTTTTTTTGTTTTTGAACATAAGAATAGTAATATAGACGTATGATATATCGTTGGAAAGCTATTTTAGAAAACATATTATCGCATACACAAGCTTTTAAAAGTTAATATAGGGTGATAAAAAGAAGATAAAACTAACTGATTATTTTAGATAATAATATAGTAGATTTTTCTATAGAAATTCGATTTAATTAATTCTTTAATAGTTTCACGTAATTTTATCTCAAACTGTATTTGAAAAATATTTCATTGATTTTAAAAATGGAGGTAAGTGAAAGTCGTGTGTTGTCCGCACCAGATTTTTTTTTTTTTTTTATCGTGTTCTGGAATATATTTCTTTTAAAAACTCTTCGTAGCTTATTCCTCAAAACGGAACCAAACAAAATGTTCAGGGATTAACATTGCTATGCCAAATTGCTATATTTTTTGCCGATTTATAACTATATTCTTGAACATAAACCTATTTAAACTTCACTTGAGAAGGGTTCTCCGACATCCTCAAAAAAAGTAAAGTTGCCGACAAAGTAAGAGCGAAAGTGGTTTGGAATGGACTCGCTATTCGAATATCCACAACTTATTTCTCTTCAACTTCCCTTCAGTTCTGCGCATGCGCATGAGTATAGCGGTCATCTTTCAAATCGGCTCTTGGATTTATTGCTTTTTCAGTTGGATATCACTTCAGAAAAGTCTTGAAAACATCACCAGGCTTCAGGATAACAACAACAGTAAATATTGGAGCAAACAACGGTAAGTTTGGTTACAATTTACACTGTAAAATGAATGCTGAGTCACCTCTTCATATCAGCTGATTGCCAATAGCTAGGCAAGGCTGGTCTTGCTTAACTTTTCTTAAGTTATTTTTTTTTCCCCACATCTGGTTATTATTTAATTATTTTCCTTACATGAAATGCGATATTATCATCAAGTAATGTCCTCCAAAGCTTCAACTAAAAGATCTAGATCTAGTGGTTCAATCCCGTCTCCTACGAAACAAAGACCTCGCCGTGATACTAATAAAAGATTACAAGCAACCCCTTCAGTTACTAATTCAGAATCTGAACCACAACCTGGCACATCGTCACAAGGGATGACTGACGAATCACCGTTTTTCACCCCAAACCCGTTTCAGATTTTACATAATGAAAAAGAAAACATGGAATCTACTCCTATACCCAGTGAACCACGGCCTCCTCCAATATTTGTCAAAAATATTAGAAATTTCCAGTTGTTGTGTGCGCAATTGAACAAAATTACCGAATCTACCAGCTACTACTGTATGAGTAGAACCAATGATACCAAAATATCTCCTACTACTGCCGAGACATATAGAAAAATAGTGAAATACCTAACTGAAACCAAAGCAGATTTCCATACCTATCAGCTACGCCAAGAGAGAGCTTTAAGGGTTGTAATCAGAAACTTACACCCCTCGACACCAGTTGAAGCTATTAAAGAAGAACTAACGGAGATGGGCTATAAAGTGCGGCAAGTCACTAACGTCCTAAAGGATAAAATTCCTCTACCTCTCTTTTTTGTGGATTTGGAACCAGCTGAAGGAGTTGAAAAAATCTATGACCTCAATAGATTGTACTATTCCAGTGTAAGAGTTGAAAAACCTTACACAAAGAGAGAGATAATTCAGTGCCCATAATTGTGAAGCATATGGTCATACTAAAACTTATTGTCATCACATACCACGCTGCGTGAAATGCGGTGAACAGCACAGGTCTATGGAATGTACGAAACCAAAATCAACACCCGCCGTATGTGCTCACTGCCTCAAGGACCACCCGGCCAACTATAAAGGATGCCAAATCTATAAGGAACTCAGGACCAGGTTTCAAAAACCTCAATAACTGAATGAAACAACAAGACATGCAAGCACCAGAAGAGAACCCTCTAAACTTATTAATGCCAATGTATCATTTGCCCACCTACTTGGAGGTGGGAATCAAAGTACCGAAGCCGTGGCCCTGCCGGAACTAATAAATATACCTCAATCCATTCCACATATACCTCTTTCTCAAAATGTAACCAATCCTAATCCACCACAAATCTCTCATATTCCTTCTCCTTCAAACGCCACAGACCTTACCAGTTTGATGACATCCTTTATCTCCGAAATTAAATCCCTTGTTATGCCTCTAATATCACTCCTTACGAACCTTGTATCAAATCTCATTCCTGCCTTACAAAAACCATAAATGACCTCACCTAATTCCTTATCCATTCTCCTTTGGAACGCAAATGGTGTTAGAACTCACACTGACGAACTTACAGCCGTACTGCAAGACAAAAACATTGATGTTGCACTCATTACTGAAACTAGACTAACCACTAAACAGTACTTCAAAATACCAGAATACATAACATACCGGACAGACCATCCAGACGGCAAAGCCCATGCCGGTACTGCTGTCATTGTCCGCCGATCTGTCTCCCATCACTTACACCCACTTCCCGCCCACGATTACCTACAAGCAACTTCCATTGTAATCAAAACCTTTTCCTTTCCGCTTATCATCGCATCAGCATACTGCCCTCCTAAACATCCTATTTCCTCTGCCCAATTTGGATCCTTCCTCAACTCCTTGGGAAATCACTTCATTTTGGGTGCCGACTTAAACGCTAAGAATCAACAGTGGGGTTCTAGAACCACCAATTCTCGTGGACGGACGTTGCAGTCTGCACTCAACTCCCGACGCTTTCATCTCCTACCACCCGATTTCTCCTACCTACTGGCCGACAGATCCTAACCGTAATCCTGACATCCTCGACTTCTTCATCCACTGCGGATTAGGCTCCCTGAACTATTCCGTAACTCGCCTTGATGAACTATCCTCCGATCATAGTCCATTAATCCTAAATGTATCCATAACTCCTATTCCGAAACCTTTCCCACCTTCATTCATTAGAGGCCCTGTCAACTGGAACATCTTCCGCGAAATCCTTACCAATGATATTGACCTCAGAGTACCTCTCAAAACCCAAACTGACCTTGATGATGCCGTATATTCCTTTACAACCACAATTCAACAAGCTGCCTGGACTGCCTCCTCTCCCAAACAATCCCAAAGAATTCCTAACAAAAGCCATTTACCACAACACCTGAAGGACCTCATCAACACCAAACGCCGAGCCAGATCATTATGGCAACGCACCCGCCACCCAGAAGATCGCCGCTCTTACAACTTTCTTTGTAGAAAATTAAAGCGGGAGTTGGCGATATTCCGTTCCCAATCCTACAATTCCTACCTCTCCTCTCTCTCGACTCGTGACAATTCCCTATGGAATGTCACGAAGAGAATTCTAAAATCCCACACCATTTCCCACCCTCTCCGGCGCTGTGATAGTTCCTGGGCTGCTTCCGACAAGGATAAAGCCGAGGAATTCGCACAGCACCTTTCCAAAGTTTTCACTCCTCATCCTGAGCTCAATCCAACCCATACTGCAACAGTTGAAGAGTTCCTTATGTCACCAATACCACTATCCTTACCACCTAAAGCAGTTAATCCATCTGAGGTTAAATATCTTCTTAAAAAGCTTCCTCTCCGTAAATCCCCAGGATACGACCTCCTTACTCCTCAGATCTTAAGACAACTTCCTCCCAAAGCCATTACATTTCTTGCATATCTCTATAACTGTATCCTACGCACTACCTATTTCCCTCTCATATGGAAACATTCAACTATCATCCTTTTCCTAAAACCAGGCAAACCTTCCCACAGCACTTCATCTTACAGACCTATTAGCCTGCTCCCGATCCTCTCCAAAATCTTCGAAAAACTCCTATTAAAACTAATCCTAGCCAAATTTCACAATTTACCTTCACATCAGTTTGGATTTCGTCCTCAAAATTCCACGGTTCAGCAAGGACTCCGAGTTGTAGACCACATTTCCTCCGCCCTTGAGTGCAAGGAGTATTGTTCGGGTGCCTTTCTGGACATAGCTCAAGCTTTTGACCGGGTGTGGCACCCGGGACTGCTCTTTAAGCTCAAAACCCATTTACCTCAATCCTTATACCTAATCCTCCGATCCTATTTATCAAACCGCTCCTTCCGAGTTCGCAGTGGTTCCGAATTTTCCAAACATTATACTGTTGAGGCCGGTGTTCCTCAAGGCAGCGTCTTAGGACCCGTCCTCTACATCCTCTACACCGCCGATATCCCTACCGATCCCGATACCTTTCTGGCAACATTTGCAGATGATACCGCCATTTTGTCATCAAATTCCGATCCTGAAGCAGCATCGCTAAATCTCCAAAAGCACCTTTCCCTTGTCGAAGACTGGTGCAATGATTGGCGCATTAAGGTGAACCAAAGCAAATGCACTCACGTCACATTCACCCTTCGACGCAAATCCTGTCCAACGGTTAATTTCAATTCCATACCGCTTCCTTCCTCAGACACAGTCCGGTATCTCGGCTTTTTACTAGACAAAAGACTGACGTGGAACCCACATACAAGACTAAAAAGAAAAGAACTCAACCGCAGATTCGGCCAGTTATACAGACTACTAAACAGAAAATCTCATCTTACAGTTGACAACAAATTACTAATATACAAGACAGTACTGAAACCTATATGGACCTACGGACTTGAACTGTGGGGGACAGCTAAACATTCTAACATCAAACGCATCCAATCCTTCCAATCCAAAGTCCTCCGAACAATAGTTAATGCTCCTTATTACGTTACCAACTGTACCCTACACCATGACCTTAATATTCCGTTTGTTTTAGACCTGGTACCATCCAAATTTTCCAAATTTCATCAGAACCTTAGTCATCATCCTAACCCTCTAGCGCAATCCCTATCCAGCACCACCCATCCCTACAATCCTCCTCGAAGATTGAAACGGCAGTGGCCACGAGACCTATTGTAAACATTTAAACTGGAGTTCTGACACTGGTCACATCCTCCACTCATGTACGGTATGTTTGTGGCTACAGCGCCCTAACTCAGCCTCCACTGGCTCAGACCAGTGATGCGGCTGAGATAGAGGCGCTGGGATCTCTTGGGTTCCGCTTTTTCCTCCACAAGTGGAGGGAAAAGCGCTTGCTGGGGTCCCTTTAGCAATTGTATATATTGTATATAGTTATGATTGTGTGTAAGATGTTTATTTATTTGCCAACTTTTTATTTATCTCAATAATAGGTTTTTGTTTCGATTTGTTTTGTTTTTTATTTATTATTATTATTTTATTGTATATATATACGAATTTATTTATGTTCTATTTTATGTAATTTGACCATTATTATTATTTTCTGTATATATAGTATGAATGTGGTCTCTTATCAATATTATTATTGTTCATTTTGTAACAAATTGTAATATATCTCAATAAATAAAAAAAAAAAAAATAAAAAAAAAATCAACTTCCCTTCAAGAAGATTTTATTTTTTTATTTCCTACTAACTTTCATGAACAGTTTATATTGTTTGGGAACTATATCCAGTTGAGGAACCTTCATTTTAGTGTACTATAAATAATCATAATCATAATAGCCCTTATCGAACTTGAAGGTTCAATGCCGACACGACCGCTCGCTACTTACACATTACCACACCCAGTGACCACCACCCAGGCCCAAGCCTTACGATAAGACCCCCTACATTGCTCCCACTTACATTCCGCCGCCGCAACGCTACGGTCGGCGTTCCGCGCATGCGCGCTGGTTTCCTACATCTCTTGTCTACGCACTGACGCCATTACATTCAGATTTTTCATTGTATACGTTGTTTACTGAGTGTTTAAGATGCCTCCGACAATCGTGAGTCCCGCTGATTGTGAAGTACGGGCTGTTATACGATTTCTTAGTGCTAAAGGCGTAAAACCGATAGATATTCATCTTGAGATCGTTGAAGTTGATGGACAAAACATTATGAGTGATGGAATGGTAAGGCCCGTCCAAATGTGGCTAATCGGACCTACCTCATCAAATCATTTAGTCATCCTCCATACAGCCCCTAATCTGGGGCCCAGCGACTACCATTTGTTCCTGCACTTGAAGATACACCTGGGCGGTCGGCGTTTTCAAGACGATAACGAAGTCAAAACATTTGTGATACAGTGGTTAACAAGTCAGGCGGCAGAATTTTTTGGGAGGGTATTCAGAAACTGGTGGTGCGTTATGACAAGTGCCGCAAAATGCATGGATATTATGTAAAAAAGTAGATTCAGGCTTTCATGTAAAAATAAAATTATTGCGATATCTTTGCACATCTTTTTATAATTCCAAAACAGTACTTACTTAAAAAACATGCCTCGTACTTTCAACATATTACAATAAATATTCAATTACCGAATTTTCTATATTACTTCATCATTTATTTTATTTACCTTATATTATAAACAGTGTTTAATTTCTTAAAATCGAGTTTTTACATTTAAAAACATGTTTTCATGATGTTTATAGAGTGTGTATGCATCGTATGTGACAGTGAATGATAATTCACTCTCACCAAATCTCACGAATTTCAACTCACCTACACCTGCCTAAATTCTCACCGTGTAGCGCTGCCAGTGATTATTAACTTTTTAGAATTCGCCCGTCACTAAGCCTAACAACTTTACAAGCCTAATTGTGCCACCGCAATGCTAACACAATTATATACTTAAATAATTTTTCCTATTTAATTGTATACTTACTTACTTTCATTTTTTTTTATTATTATTGCTTATTTATTATTATTATTTTCTAATTATTATATTATTCATTATTATTTGACTTTATAGACAGTTTACGCTTGACATGGCTCAGTAATGCACTGATGATAGGTCACAATTTTGAGACGAAACGTCGCAAAAATTAAAATATTAAAAAAAAAATCTGGTGCGGGCAACACACGACTTTCACTTACCTCCCGTTTTTAAACCGATTAAAGAATTTTCAAGTACAGTAAGAGATAAAAATCTGGTGCGGGCAACACACGACTTTCACTACCTCCATTTAAAATCAATAAAAGAATTTTCAAATACAGTTAACGATAAAAAATACGGAACTATCAAAGAATTAATTAAATTAAATTTCTATAGAACATGTGTTTCATTAAAAAATTATTATATTATTATCTAAAATAATCAGTTAGTTTTATGTTCATTTCATCACTCTCTATAACTTTTAAAAGCTTGTGTATGAGATGACATTTTTTCTAAAATCTTTAGCTTTCCAACGATATATCATACATGTATATTACTGCTCTTATGTTCAAAAACGAAAAAATTGCATTAAAAAAATATTTTTTCTGTTTTCTCCTTTAGTTGGGTTATCGAATTTATTCAATTTATATATTTACCTGTTTTTCATCAGCGTAATAAAATAATCTAGTTATTATTATTGAATCTACAAAATTAAAGGTACTTTAAAGAAGAAAATTTAAAATAAACGGCATTTAATCCCTGTCATCACACCATTTTTATCCAAATAAAACCTACATGATATTAAAGCCGTTAAATTTTACATCGATATAGCGAGTCTAATCAAAATCGTCGGAACCGTTTTCGAGAAAATCGAAAAAAGGTGCAAAATGCATGGTATAAAGTGCCTCTTCTGGTAAGCTCATTTTGATGAAAAAAGTTTTGTCACGTCTCGGGCGTATAGTTGTCTTAAATATGAAATTTCAGTTTCATAGGACTTACCGTTTCCGCCCGGGAGTTACAACACATACACACAGACCTTTTTGCGGGACTTGGTTATTTGGACTCAGGGGATCCTAAAACATGTATTTCCGTTGAAAACTGGAATTCGAAAATTTTAACGATCGCAATACTTCCCCCTTACTATATATAGTAAGTGAAAGTAAAAATTATTAAAACCATTAAAGAATTAATTAAATGGAATTTCTATACAAACATGTGTTTTATTAAATAATCTATTATATTATTATCTAAAATAATCAGTTAGTTTTATCTCTCTAATAACGTTTAAACGCTTGTGTAAAAGATAATATTTTTTCTAAAATCTATAGCTTTCCAACGGTATATCATACATGTATATTACTGTTCTTATGTTCAAAAACAAAAAAATTCATTAAAAATTCTTTCAGTTCTCTCGGTTTGTTGTTTTTGAAATTTGCTCAACTTACATATTTAGCTGTTATTTATTAATGCTAAAAAGATAATATGGTTATTTTTATAGAATCTACAAAATTAAAGGTACTTTAAAAGAAGGAAATTTAAAATAATGGCATTTAAGCGCTGTCAATATATGTCACCAAACGTTTTTCCGTTTTCTTCTTTCTTATAAAAATGTTAATCTTTTGTGTTTCAGTGTGAGGAGACAGGACTCAGAGACTTCGTCGAGATCAGTGGAGGAATGGATTTAGCAACGCCAAAGCTCATCCAAGCCAACACCTTCTGTGGAATAGACTCTTATCCAGGTAAATTCGTTTATAATACATAATAAAAAATAAAGATAAATATTAAAAACATTCTGTTGTTTAAACAGTCTATCTGATGTTTCCACGAACCTTCAATATGATTGATATGTGCTTTCCGTGGTGAAGTTACCATCTATTTTAGTACATTTTAGAGGATTTACATCCTAGTTTTCGAGCAATATTTTTCCCAAAATATTTGGGGCCTACTCCCCCCAAAAAGGCAAGCATGATACGATATGGAGACGGGTTATTTTCTATCATAAATACGTTCTATGGGCATTTTAATCATTTCAAAGAAAAATCCTCAAGTTACTGTTCTACATAGGGGGGGGGGGCGGGGTGGCTAATTTTGTTAGTGCGCGTTACCAACAGAGAACCGAAAACTGAAAACCAATTAATTACGAGCGCGTCTCGGGCTGGGGGGGCCTTTATCTCAGCATTTATCCCCCGCCCTCACCCTCTGGCTCGAGAAACCCCGTATAGTTTCAAAGGCGAAGTAGGGGTGAACAGAAAAAAAAAAAAAAAAAAAAAGTTCACTAGAGGGTTTGTTTCACCAGGGAGAGATTTAATCATAAAATTGAGATAAGCCTAGCGCAGTGTACTCTAGAGCAAAGCAAGCAGAATAAGGTGGAGCTGTGATATAGCGTGTGTAAAGAGGTTCCAGCTTTATGTAAGGACGTGACGGGAGGGGGATATGCAAAGAGGTTAAAGGTCTGAGGGTAGGGGGGAGGTTGGCTCGTCAGTGAACGACACCAAGGATTGTCACGTCCCACCACAGAGGATATTTTAAATTTCACCTATCTCTATATGGAATATGTAGTAAAGGAAAGTATTGTTTTTTATAGTATGTAAAAATTTTTCGAATTCCAGTTTTTAAAAGAAATACACGTTTTAGAGTCCCTTGAGTCCAAATGACCAAGTCCCGCAAAAAAGGGATGGGTGTATGTGTGGTAACTCCCGGGCGGAAACGAAAAGACCTATAAACAAAAATTTCATATTTTAGAGGTTTATATGCCTAAAATGTTACGGTCACTTTTTCAACAATATCGGAAAACCACAATAACATGCATTGTGCACGTTTTTACGTTAACAATTTTAATTAAACTCGCTATATCGATGTAAAATTTGATGGGCTTAAAATGTCATATAAGTTTCATTCTGATTTAAAAGGTCTGACGGGACTTAAATGCCGATATTTGAAAGTTTAAAAAATAATATCGTATGTATATTTGTTTTAATACGAAATTTCAGTTTCGTAAGACTTTGCGTTTTTGTGCTAGACTTGCCACAAACCCACATAGACCTTTTTGTGGGACTTGGTTATTTAGACTCAGGGGACCCTGAGACGTGTACATTCGTTGAAAAGCGGAATTCGAAAATTTTCACGATCACAATACTTTCCCTTATTATATATTTCATATATAGGTAAGTGAAAGTAAAAATAATATTATCCTCTATTTTTTTTTTTTTTTTTTTTTTTTTTTTTTTTTAGAAGCATAAAATACAAGAACATGCTAATTTTTTAGGAGAGAGTTTAATTTTTTTTGTCTTGCTTCAGTTTAAAATTTTAACTGTACACACCATACACGTAATAGGTATACTGTAATATGTTATATACACTTCAAAGTTCAACTAAATATCATAATAACAATTCCTCTAATACATTTTAGAACTGTCGGCGAAAGCTTTGGAAAGTTATTTATAAATGTTTTAAATGAGACTATATTGTGTTATTAATAAGCCTGGCTTTGAAGGTTCATTATTGAAAATCGAGATTATCCTACACACATTTAGGAAATTCAATACATTGTTGTATAAATACAAAGTATAATATATAATATCAGCGTAAAGGTATTCCTATACCAGTTATAAAATTATATAATACATTCATGATTTACAATTTTTTTTTTTTAAATTATTTAGTTATAATGATAATCTATATGCTAACAAAATATTTGTTATGATATGAACCGCGTTATAAATAATAAAAATCTGGTGCGCGCAACCTACGACTTTTATTAAAATTAAAACTCGGTAATTAAAATTGATTGAAGAACTATTAAATAAAATAGAGTACTAAAAGGTTTAAAGTATTATTACATTCAGTATCCTTGGAAACATATGGTTTAGATTAAATAATATAAAATTGTTACATACAAAAAGTGTATGCCCTTTTCTTCTTTCTGGATTATGTTTTACAACTTTGTACATAAGAAAATATTTATTTATTTATTTTGTAACATAAAGGCTTTTCAACCATAAAGGTTATTTTAGTCCTAAACTGATAATACAAATACAATATTTTAAGTTAAATTCAACAATTACATAAGATAATTATATATAAGAAAAGAATAAAATAAAAATAATATAAAATATTAAAAATCAAAAACAGGAACTTTTTTTTTTTAATTTTATAAAATATTGATGTTTCTTTTAGATAATTGATCAGTTTGGTGGCTGACTCCTGGGTATTTTGTAATATTGTCCCAATGTCAGTCTCCATACCAATCCCTCTTCGCTCGGCTTCGAGAACCTCGCACTTTTTCCAATTTTTTACCTATCACTCGAAAACGATGCTTCCTACACAAAATCTTTATCTTTTTAAAATAAAAGAAGGTTAAATTTCCTTTCTAAAAGTCGCCTTAGTTATTGAATTTGATTCAGTAATATTGCCGCAATCGTTTGTAATAAATAAAATTAAATGGAAAAATCTGGCTTTTACTCGTCAGAGATTGATTGATTGATCGTTCATCAACGATTGTGACAATATTACTGAACCAAATTCAGTAACTAAGGTGACTTTTAGAAAGGAAATTTAACGTTCTTTTATTTTAAAAAGAAATATATTGCCTGAAGGAACCATCGTTTTCGATTAATAGGTAAAAAATTGGAAAAGTGCGAGGTTTTTCGGCTCCAATAAGTTAAGCTCACCACTTGTGATGGTGCAAAATCAGATTACTTTTATTTAGGACCATTAAGAGGTATTAAAACGATTTCCAGCTTTGTCCGAATTATTTCTCCCAAACCTTGAATTTTAGCCTTATTTTACTGGGCTTATGGTCACTACTCGATATTCTATTATATATATGATGAACCATGTTACATCCGGTAGCGGATACTTCACACCCTAGTTTACAGATAGCGCTTGCGGTGGCTACTCAAGTCACCGGCCGAATATAAGAAGACGCTATATAATTTTTTTATAATATTTTATATTGTACCTTACTAATACGAGTGTAAATATTTTTATCTATGTAACTGTCTCAAGATAAAAATAAATCTTTAGAGGTAATTTTGACTTAGGGCCAAGACACTAGTCTGGTAGAAAAGCTCTCACTATTAATTATTGACATGGTGGACTAACATCACCAAGAGTGAGGTCAGCTCTTCTGTCACCAATCTACTTCTACCAAGCGGTATCACCCTAGGTCAAAGTACCTCTGCCTTTGTAACATAATGTGGTCTGTCTTTATTTAACTTTCATTATCTACCTTCTCTCCTTCATCTTTTTTATCCCTCCCCTCCCTCATAGCATGGAGTGAATGGCTTCTACTCATGTGCATCTATGAGGAATCCTCTCCGCTGCTGTTGTGCTTCTACCACGCGGAGCATTTCCCTCCTAGCCCCAGTCCCCTCTGCTCATTGATAAGTGCGGATTCCTCAACCTGGCAGAGTTACCTCATACCTGGTGCTGCGGTACGTGCTACAACCACGGCGAGCACTATCTCTCTCTAACTCTTTTCCTTGCATGAACACGCAATTGTCGTGGCCTTCTGAAGCCTTATCTCGTCCATAATAACAATCATACTTCGACAAAGTATTTTCTCTCTATTGAGACCTTGAAAGACATGAAGCCTTATAATTAAGTTGTTACCCTACTCCTTATGTTGCAGGACACTTGGTGGAGACAGTGCTCTGCGGTATCGCCACCATCAGGTTGGTCTCCAGCGGAGAGTTCGACAACGCGGTCACAGTCGGGATTCGCCAGACCACAGAGGAAGACTTCCACTCTCCTGCTCTCATCTGTCCCTAAAGCGCCTGCCCGCCTGTCTTCAATATGGAATATCTTCTTAGGCTCACTTTGTATTTCATTTCTTCAATAATGGCTTTCCTTCACTTATTTATTAGTTTCTACTTCCATCCGACACAGCCATATCAGTAGACCACGCCACCAGCGATCTCTAGCGTCATTCCTGCAAACTACAGACCAATAATTGAGACTAGCGTCTAAAACATGTGAGCATTATCATGAGCGGTATCTAGCGGTAGCGCAGCGCTACAGAGTGAGAGAAGAGGTAGATGAAAATTCGTGAAAGCGAGGTATTGTGAGAGTTCACGAAAGTAACGGGAGAGGGAGAAGATATTTAAAAAAAAAATAAATGAATTCGGATAACATTAAATATTACTTGAAGTCAAAAAATTAGGGGTGATTTTTTATATTTCTTGCAAAGTACTTTTTTATTTAAAGTATCATCACATAACCAACGTTTCAGGCTATCTGCAGGATCCTAGTTTGTAAAATTACTTTTTAAATCTGTTTCATCACAAACTTCATCATTGCATAAGTAAGCCTATGCCTTAGACCTTTGTCCTCAATCAGCCCTAATAAATATTACTCAATTCCTTCCAAACAATAAAATTAAATATTTCTTTTTAAAAATCCTATAACATCATTAAATATTATTAACTAAAAACTAAACGATAATGTTATATTAAAATAAACAATTATAATATATACATCATGAAAACATTTTTTTTTAATCATTTAAAAGTTTAAATAATAAATTTTTGAATTTTCACCAAACCTGTTCTCTCATTGTGTAGTACAGCCATAAAAAAGGGCAAGCTTGGAGCACTTTGTTAAAAAAGGTACTAGAGAACGACAATTCTAACATATTTTAAACACTAGAAAGGGGCAAATGAAGACTAAATTAAATAAAAAACTAATTATCTATATAACTTTAACTCTTTTTTTTTCATAAAATTTATATTAAAACTTTTAGCGATCGTGTAATAATTTATTTTACACATGTGCAGTGATTATTTATGTTGCTTATGAAGATGCATGAATGAATTGGGGTACAATAAAAAATATCAATAGTTGAGCATTGGAAGATTCAGTAGAAAATTAGTCCTGGTGGCGGTTATGAAAAGAAAAACAAGTTCAGTTGTGTTATCAACGTTTGTAGGACCGTACTATAGAAAACTGAAGTCTTTTCCTAGCTTCCTTTGCTAAAGAAGCCCAGACTATGATCTACAAAGTGGACCTGAAAACTTTGGAAAAACAATAAAACAGTCTAAACCATTTATTGTTTTTCTTTTTTTGACTGCCACATGGACTACTTTTCTCCTGTTTTATATACATAAATACCTTTTTTCTTCTTTTTAATTACATATTTTTTAGTGGCCATGTAATATTTTATTTTATATATGCTCAGTCATAACGAACACAGCTTTTGAAAAGTAACTAAATTGAGAAATAAATTATAATGCAGCGATGAAGACTTGAAATGTATTTATTTTTCTGCTGACATTATATTGAAAAAACATCTGAATTATAGTATACATATAAATTGCAGTATATAGTACAACTTGAGCTTGTAGTATATAGTACAATTAAATGAGCATAAATTTATAAATTTGAATTAACCTGATAGAGGGTAACACATAACAAATAATATTACTTTTTTCTAATGTAGTTTTCAGGAATAACGCTAGAGGTCGCTAATGTTCCTTCAATAAATCCAGTCTACTGATAATGCAGGGTTCATCTGAAGTGATATTAATTTATTTGATTTTAATTATTTAAATATTTAAGATCTATTTATTTTTATTTTTTTATTTTCTTTAATTTGGAAAGTTCATTCTAGTCATGACCTCGAAGAGAAATGTATCTTTCTTTTGGCTGTCGTTTATTAAAGACTGATTATTTTACAGAGGACTTCTCTTTTTTAATTTATTAATTATCTAAATAGTAATTTAATATAATAAAATTATATTAGATTTGTTCTTTAAAATATAAGTCAAGAAATGATTCATGTTCTGAGACTACTGTAATCTATGTAGTTAGTCGAAAATTTAGTTTAAAAATAAATATTCCCTCTATATATCATATTACAATTTCTTTTTCTTTTTTTTTTGTTACATATGTCTTTTATTGTTAAAATTTATAATAGAACATAACAGTAGCAACAAAATACATGTTTAAACATTAAACTTATTAATTGTATATACAGTATTTGAAGAACGGCACAGAACAGTACTTTAAGTTGAGGGAAGAGATTCATTATACAATGGATTGTGTTGAGAGAAATAAGAGCTCAAAATCCACAGTTAAGGCCAGCATACCTAGATTTTACCAATGTCTCGACATCTTCAAAAATAATATCTAAACTCCAGAATATATAAAAAAAAGAAAAATAAAAGATTGTACTTATTGCTTCATTTATTAAACACATATATGACCTAAATTTTAGTCAATTAAAATAAAATTGGTATGATGATAGATAAAACAAAGAAAAACAATTGTTAATTGATCGACAAACCACATTAATTTAAGCTGTGATGACACTACAAAAGTAGAGCACAAGAATTGGCTATATCTCAATAAGAATTCTGTTGCATGCACACTAAATTCAATAACCTTCCTTCTTGAAGTAAATTTTAAAAGTTTCTACATCCCATTCCACTATACAGCAGTGTCACCGTGTGGTGGATGTGATATCTTCCACACTGGAGCCTTTCTCGATGTGGAACAGGCTTTTGACCGAGTTTGGCATCCAGGATTGCTCTACAAACTTCATCACTTCCTCACTCCAACCTATTTCTTCTTAATCCATTCCTACCTCACAGATAGAACCTTTAAAATAAATCATAATCTTTCCTTCTCCTCCATATTTACCCAGAATGCAGGTGTACCCCAAGATAGCATCTTTGGTCCAATCCTTTATACCATATATACAGCTGATATTCCTATTCATCCTTGCACATTCCACACTACATATGGCAATGACATATGTGTGTTATCTGTAAACAATGACCCAACTATTGCTACCCAAACCCTTCAGTCTCACATTGGTTCCATTGAAGAATGGTGTCAAAAGTGGAGGATCAAAATAAATCCTACCAAATTACCTTTACCCTTCACCGCAAACCTATGTCAGCCTGTCCTACTATATCCTTTGGCCATATTCCATTCACCTCAGTTGAACAGATCCGGTACCTTGGACTGCATCTTGACAGACGACTTACTAGGAATCCTTATTGGAATCTGAAACGACAAGAAACAGCTCGCAGATATCGTTTATTACAACATTTACTTGACAAACGTTCATAACTTTCCACCAACTTCAAAAAACTAATTTATATTACTATACTTAGACCTATTTGGACATATGGAATTGAACTATGGGGATCCACCAAGTCATCAAATTCCTCTCGAATCCAATCCTTGCAATCCAAAATCCTCCAAAAGATCCTAGATGCTCCTTACTTTGTCACCAATAAAATAATCCATAAAGACCTGAACATCCCACTAGTTGCAGACTTACCCCAAATTAGATATACTTCCTTTCACTCCAAATTACCACTCCACCCAAACCCACATGTACGCAATCTCTCATCTCCTTCTATTCCTGATCATCCTCCAAGGCGGCTGAAAAGACGTTGGCTTCAAGACCTACTTATCTGAATAATCTTTGAAGGGCTACCACTGGGTAGATTCTTCTCACACCTCTCATGTCTATATCTCAATGTTCACATTTACTTGATGTATTTTTTGTTAATAAAGTTGTAAATATCTCTATAATAAATAAATAAAAAAAGTTTCTGATAAATAATATTATAAAAATAAATTATTATAAACAATAAACATTTGAAAAAGGGGGAAAGAGAAATGGTAACACTACAACACACGACAGGTCTTATTTAAGTATATAGTAGGGATGGTGCAAGGAGGTGATTGAGCTGAAATCATACATAATCACCAGGTTTTTCTCAATTTTCGGACACTCACTTTATAAAGGCTGGATGTACCCTAAGAGTAGAACATCTTAAGCTTTCAAAATAATATTTAAAATTCAGAATATATAAAAGAAAAGATTGTACTTATTGCTTCATTTATTATACATGTAATATGACCTCAATTTTAGTCAATTCAAATGAAAGAACGGATATAATAAAGAAAAACAATTCAAATTGATCAACTTAATTTTAGCTGTGATGACACAAAAGTAACATATCCCAAAAATGGTGATGTATTTCTATATAAAACATGATGCATGCATTAAATGAAATTCAATAACTTCCCTTCTAAAAATAAAGTTTAGAAATTTCTATAAAATAGTAATAATAATCTAGGACAAGTACTTTTAGAGTAGCATTGACATAATATGTAAAATGGACCTCAGAGTTATTAAATAAATATAAACCAGTTAACTAAAACTATTTTAAAACAGAAATACACAAATAAGTAAAAATTAAAATAAAATGGAATCTTATTTACAATTATGTTATGACTGGGTGGTCATGAGAATTAGGGATAGAAAGAGGAATAGAATTCCATAAGGTTGAGGATCGGATAAAAAACGATTAGTCAAAATGTGCGGAACGGAGGGTCTTAATGTATAAATCTGAAGAATCGGAGCGTGTAAAATGGGAATGGACAGAGGATTTAAATTGTAGGAGGTCTAAAATGTATGACGGACTACGATATTGGATAACTTGGAAAAGAAATGATGCAAGGAAATACTTCTGACGATTGGAAGGGTACAGCCACCTCAACTCACCATAAAATTCGGAGACTGAGGTTTACCTCGGGCCTGAAGATAAATAGAACAAAGCAATTAATTAAGGTTATATTTCTCCTTACGGATCCCCAGAAACACCACCATATACTGTAGAGCAGTAATCTAAGTGGGGGAATATTAGAGAGGTGACGAGGAGTAATAATATAAAAGGGAAATTATTGTATTATATACATTAATACATTAACATCACTTAAAAAAGAAAAATAATACTGCATTAGTACAACCCATGTTAAACAGGCTTATTTCAGGATATAGTAGGGATTGTAGTAATAAACTAAGCAATTCGAATACTCATTAATGTTAATGAGCTAGACGCTATTAGTATAATGAGTTGGATTTAGCATGCTGACCCGGGTGCCATGTTTACATTTTATTACGCCTTTTAATAGCCAAATTAAATTTTGAGATTAATTGCATAGGTGCTTTTAGCATGCAGAATAAAGCTGAGTGAGTTTTTATCCCTAGCGGATAGTAAGTATTCAGTAGAAAACTCATCTCTCAGTTTGAGATTCAAACCCAGGCTGAGGCAAGATAAATATTTTATTTTTTCATTTCTGCCATGGGAAGCACCCTGCCATGGGAAGCAATGATTCATACTATTTCAAGACAAAACAGCTGTGAAAGAAGGTAATAAAGTCAACAACATGCTCAGACACGAGGTTGGTCACCTAATTTTAGGTACACCCACTTTATAGAGGCTGGGTGTGTCTCGAGAGGGTCTCCCTAACCCAAGGGTTCACCGTAACTGATACTGGATACTGATATTAAACTGCCAGATTCAATCAAAGAACAGTCGTCTAATTTCTACCCACTACACCACTCTGCTATTAGACTTGTTTCATATTGGCAACAAAAAAAATTATAAATATTTTAAAAATTAAAATAATCATTAAAAGAAGTTATAGAGCGTATTAATCCCAAAAATAAATATATTTCTCGATTTTTTTTCTCAATACTTGAAGCATGTTAGGGCATAGTTATCTCTGAAATCTCAAATCACAGAAATGTGCACTGGAAATTGATAATTTATATTAAAATTTATTCCTCAGAATAGGATCCTAACTTTGCGACCTCAACATTTTCAATGAAAATACAAAAAAAAGAAATCTGGTGCAACGCTACACACAACTTTCACTTATCTCGGTTGATAAAATTAATTTAAGAAGTATGAAATAGAGTTGAAAATATTTTAAAGAATAATACAGTTTCATTGGAAACATATGTTTTAGGTTAAATAATATGATTTAACCTAAAACATATAAAATTTAATATAATATAATTAAAATTTTATGTAAAATGAGCACAGAAGTTGATGCCTTATTCGTCACTTTCATTACCTTTTTACAACTTTGTAAGCAACATAACATTTTTTCTAAAATCTTCAGCTTTTCAACAGTACATTACACATTATACATTACTATTCTTGGGTTTGGAGAAAAAAAATTACTTAAAAATGTTATTTTTCCCTTTTTCCCCACCAAAAATCTCTCCTCTAGTTGGTAATAAAATTCATTCAACTTGTATATTTAACTGTTTGCAAAAATAATAGAATGAAATGGTTAAGATCTTGGTATCTATAGAATTCATAGTACTTAAGATATAAAAAAAATTAAAAATAACGGCATTTAAGCCCTGTCGGACTATTTCAATAAGAACGAAACCTACATAATATTAAAGTCCAATTAATTTAATAAAGTTTTGAGAAAATCGTAAATAAGTGAAAAATGTATAGTATAAAGTGGCTCTTCTGGTGGACTGATTTTGATAAAAAAAAGTTGCCGTTACATCTCTGGCACAAACACTCCTTAAATATGAAATTTCAGTTTTATACAACTTATCATTTTTGAGCCAGACTTACCACACTCACACACACATACATACACACACACACACACACACACACACACACACACTCACACACACATACATACACACACACACACACACACTCACACACATACATACACACACACACACACACACTCACACACACATACATACACACACACACACACTCACACACACATACATACACACACACACACACACACATACCTTTTTGCGGGACTTGGTATTTTTGGACTTAGGAGAACCTAAAACGTGTGTTTCTGGTGAAAACTTTGGAAATTTTCAAGATCACATATTATATAAATAATTTAAATAATAAATATAATATTATAATAAATTATTATTTATTTTTAAAAATTAAATAATTTTAATAATTATTTTAAATAATTATAATTATATATTTAAATACATATATTTTCCCTAAATGTTTCATGCATAGGTAAGTGGAAGTAAAAAAAAAAAAAAAGTGCAGTAAAAAGAACATAAAATAAAATAACATAACTTATTTGACTGAGAGACAATGTTTCAGTCAAAGTTTTAGTCTTTCAGCAGGGTGACTACAACAGTTATATAAATATTAAACCCAGATGTTATAAGTTATTTATTTGGGATGTAAACAAAATATATATGCTCATAGAGAGAATCTACAACTCAATGTTTCCACCCACTTGTTTTATATTAAAAATTTTACTAGCCTTAATTCCTTATCTTTAGTGCAGAAATTGATGCAATTGAATTAAATTAAATAGACAAAAGGTTGAGAAAATCAGAGAATCTTCAACAACTGCTTCAGATTTCCTGGTCACATTCCACTACACAAGTATACATATTTATAAATAAACATTTAGTCATATTAGAACCACATCAAAGCTGCATTCATCATAGGAAAAATCTACTTGATAGAGGAAAAAACATTTTTTTTTTCAGCTAAAAATAACATTTCAACAAGTTTCCTATTACATTTTCAAAAGTATTCCACTTACCTTAATTTTACTCTACTTCCATTTCTAAATATCTTCCACTTAAAATATGGGTATATATTTATATATAGGCATTATGTTCCATTGTTTTGTTCATCAAATTAACCAAACAACCCATTTGTACCTTATGCTTATTATTAAATAATTGATCAGATTAACAGAGGAAATAAATAGGACTTTTAAGAAATATGATCATTCCAATATTCTTTTTGGTTTATATAACAACAATGAATCAGAAAATCACTTAAGCAATATGAAAGATAAATTAGACAAACAAAATATATAAAAAATTACATGTGAAAATTTTAAAGAAATATATATATATCAATATATAGATTAAGATACTAGACTTTAATTGGAACAAAAAAGTTGATATGAGCCACAATCCGATTCTCAACGGTAAGGGGGGGAGTGTTTGCTATTCAATGAATAACAGCAAGAATCTCAAAATATGATATTCATGGTCTCGAAAATAAACCTCAAAATATAGAGAGATATGGAAAACATCTGAGAGAAAACACTGGCTCGAAGAACACACAACACTGACACACAGCTACCTACTAAAAGGACTGTACCTACAGGACTTGCCAGGCACCTCCGAGTGTGGAGCACATCATCCTGCACTGCGAGGCCTTCAGCGGTGCAAGAACAGAACGCAGAATATCTCTGAAGGAACCAGGTTGGAAATAGCTCTCTCGGTGACAGTGAAACGTGCGTTAAAAACTTCTTGAGGTTTTTAAAAAAAACCTAAAGTCTTTAATCTGATATAGAGCATAATGTCATTTAACCAAACATTTAGTATAATTGTCTTAAATATTTTGTTAAAAATGTTGTACTAAAAATGTGGAAAACAAACAATTATGTATGTAGCTAATCACCCTTAATGGGTAGATGCTTTGTATAAATAAACAATTTATTTGTGCCAATAAACCTGATAATAATTTATTTGTGTCACAAATCTGTGTACGTATGTCATTTAGACTCAGTTATTTGGACTCAAGGTGTCCTGAAGCATGTATATCTGTTTCAAACTCGAATTATCACAATTTCTGTTAAATGTCATAAATAGATAAATGATGATAATAATAATATCTGGTTTAATGGGAGTTAAAAATCCTTATTTATGCCGTCCTTCGGAGGGAGCATAAAATGGTGTCCCAAACCTGTGCGATGTCAGGTACTCATTAAATGTCCATATCCTAATAAAATATGGATAGGAAAAATTTAGGACTCCCACTGTAGCATCGTCTGATTAGATGCAGCAGCATAAAAGTTAAATTAAGTGAATAAACAAACAAATAAGAAAACACAACGTTCTAATTGAACCATCGTAAAAACATAAGAGAATTAAAAAATAAAAAGTGAATCAATATTCCCAGATTTTCCCAAATTTATAATTATATCCACTGGTAATAACTTATAGGAAAATAATAAAAAAAATACTATTCCGAAGCAAATGCTTTATTAAAATTAATTCAATTTCAAAATAAAACTATAAATTGATCCCTAATTAAATTTTGGTAATACTTTCTAGTTCTATGTTGTATAAAAACGAATTATTTCAAAATTGTATTAATTAATAAAAAAAAAAAAAAATTGTAATTATTTTTAGGTAATTGTTTGTAACTAAACAATTTATTAAGCATTATATAATTACAATAAATTTTAGGAACACACTATTATTATTTTATTTTTTAACTATAACATTTATTTAATATATAAATTTATAATATTACCTACTAGAATTTATCAAAATGATAATAGACTAAACAATGCCAGGCACATGAATCATTAAAAGCATATCATTTAAATGAAATAAATATAATGGTGCGCTTTCAAATAAAAAGTCCTTAATTATTATTTCCGTATTTAAAATATGCAATATATATTTTTTTTTAAAAAACTACAATAAACAAAATTATCTTTATAATAATTAATAAACACATGCATGTAATCGTCTACTACATTCATAATAAAATGCACTGAAGGAGAAAAAAAAAATTATTACATTATTTATTCATATTAATCAAACTTAATGGATTAAAATGTAAATATTATTTATTTTTTTATGGATTATTATCTTTGAGCAATTATTTAATAGGTTCATAAATATAGAATCATCCATTTGCACTCAACATTAGTTTTTTTTTTTTAGTGTTTTCTATTTTGTATTTTATTAACTTCTCGATCATTAGGAGATATATATTAAACATTAATTTTCATAATATTGAATGAAAATGGAACATGACATAATTATGAACAGAAAATATTATACTATCGTTTAAATGGAAAGTGATAAAAGTTTTCTTAGTTACAGGAAAAAAGAAAGTTTTCTTGATAGCTTTTATGTATAGGGAGTAATTTGAAAATATGAATTTGAGAATTATTTTAAAACTGTAACATTTTTTTTTTTCCTTGAGTGAAATAATTTTTGCAAAAAAAATTATATATATACATTAATGTATAAAAATTCTATATCAGAGATTGAAATAGACTATTATTATTTCTTCTTAAAAATTTATTAAGTTTGAACTTATATTTTTATTAAGAATATAAATTGAACATTTTTTATATCCTTAATAAATTGAGTCCTGATTTACGAAATGTACCGTAGAACATTGTTTTATGAAATTGATATTTTATTGACATATTTTTATTCTAATTATTTATTGTCTTAGAAATTCTTCACCCCATTTCATTTAAAACTGAAAGACAAGTCCTTTAAATACTTATTTGAAAATTGCATTTATTTTCAAAATGTACCGTGTTCATATTTGGTTTGGTTTATTTATTTAACCTCACTTTATGCTACTCTGGCTAATCTGACGATGATACAGTGAGAGTCCTAAATTTTCCCAATCCAGGTTTAATTAGGAGAGGGGTCTTTAACGAGTGCCTGACATCGCACAGGCTCGGGACTAACACTTTACGTCCCCTCTAAAAAATGGCATAACCAAGAATTTTTTACTCCCAATTAAGAAATCCTATTGCCATCTGCCGGTTCGATCCTCACAACCTTGGGCGTAGAAATATTTTATGCTAGCTACTACATCACAGTTTACCCTAAGTACATATTTAATTTCATTCAAAATATACTAAAACATACCTTCCATGACATAAAATAAAGTAATTAATCGAGTTAAAAAACAGTTTTAGATTAATGCAAACATAATTAAATAAATCGATTCAATAACAAATAAATAGATAGATTGAATTTTCTATTAAATATTCCATCATTTGTTTGTTTACTGAAAAATTTACTCAATTCTTTGTGCAATAAAATGTAGAACTTTTTTTTTTACGATAATACCATTTTTTTTTTTTTTTTTTTAGGTAAGGGGAAGAGATAATTACAGTATGTTTTGGTAAGAAATTTACTTATTTTTAGTACCTCTTGAAAATAAAAGAATTTTTGACTGCTTTTGTAAAGGACTTGGTGGATCAGATGATGCATTTCGATAAGACTAAGCGATTAAAATATAAGTATGTCAAAATATATCATTTTGTAAAATATGTAACGATAGGAAATTGTGTCTCGATTAATTTAAACTTGAAAAAACAAAATCTGAAGTCAACAACCCTTGAAGAGTCTTGTGTCATTGTATTGGGTAGTAAAATAAGTTCTTTGAATTTTTAAGTATTTCAATTTGATCCTCTCTGTGTTTATAAAATTGTGTTTACTAGATCATTAATGTTTACAAATTCTAAAAAAGGACTAATTAAGGTGCTTTTATGCACTTGTTTCAACCAAGATTCCTTATCTTTAAGTGGTATTTTGCTTGCTCAAAATGGAAAGGAAAAACATTCATGTTCGACATTTAATGATTTTTTTATTTCCGAAAGGAAAATCTGCTGCACAGAGGGTTAAGAAAATTTGCAATGTATATGGCGATGATGCCTAAGAAGAAAACACCGTCCGTAAGGGTTTGCTCGGTTGAGAACTGGAAATTTTGACTTGAAAGAAGCAAATCGCTCGGATCGTTCTTAACTGTTGATCAACAAATTCAAGCATTGGTCAAAGACAACCCTCACTCTACGGATATCGCAAAAACTATAATGTAAAATATTATCTACAAGAATCTGAAGATTTTATTGAAATGCCAGTAAAAGATGTTTAACTTATTTCACAACCCAATATTTAGCCCACACAAGGGTGATCAATTTACATTAAAAATTCTACATAATTTAAAATAATAGTCATTTCAACCCCTATTATCTGTTTCTTTCACTAGAGTGCTCTTGAAATCTAAATTCAAACGAAAACTAACCGCAATATTCTATAATTGACTAGGATGAAAGAAAAACATATATTATATATGTTTATTCTAATTTAGAATGTTTTAATATTAAAATTTATATACCAAAGCGACCGTAGCAAACTTATGAGAAGTGAATCATGGACTTAAACAGCTAGTCTATAGTCCATTACGTGAACAATAAATTGAGCCAAAACATTATAAGAATAATTTTATTCATTAAAAAATTAATTCTTCAACAATATTTTATGATTTTTTTTTTTAAATTATCACATTGGACAGCAAAGTACTTTCAGTGATCACAGCAATAAACATGCTTATGTATAATAAAACATAAATAAAAAAAAAGGAATAGTTTAAACATAATTAAATAAATAATTAGGAACAGAGAAACATGTCATAATGATTAATTTAAAAATATATATATTAAACTTATAACATCTAAATACATTGGAAAATGTAAAGTTAAAAGTTTGTGCGAAATTTCGATAAAAGGAAAACCGAATAAGGAATATATTCGTTTTCGTCAACAATTGTACGTAATTAAAACTAAGCAATATTAAATTTCCAAAACATTATGATCATTCTAAGAGATAAAAAATACAATTTATTTAAGTACTAAATCAAATTTAAAATTATACTGTGTAATTTTTATGATATGCTTATGGTAAATGGAACAGTTTCGTATGATTATTTTAACATTTATCTAAAAAAATATTGTACATTTTAAAAACTGACTAATTAAAACATATATAAATATATAACCAATGAGAATCTATTAACTATAAAATAACAATAATTACAAATAAAACAAAAATAAATAACAACTAAAATCAATAGGTTGATAAACTGAATTATCTGGATCGGTTGATGAAGAAATCTTGTATCAAGTGGATTCCACGCTGAAAGAAAAATTAATAATTAAAAGGTTACAAAAAGTGCTTTCATAAAATTTTAAACAATCACAATTTTATATTTTATGGGTAGAGATTATCGGGAGTCAGTCGTGTTAAAAATATTTTAATTTTGTCGACGCTTCAGCACAAACATGTGAACCATCATCAGGGCTGCAAACACAAGAACAACAAAAGAGATTCATATGAATACAGTATGAAAATGAAAAATAATTAAATTGGTCATTTTTTACCAAAAAAAAATTAGCTTAAAGGACAGATGTATCGTAGAAGATAATGAACGATATTTGATTTCTTTATGAGAATTTGAATAAATACCTAGCTCAAAGTTTTATTTTATTTTAGCTGTGTGTAAGATTGAGGGGCTCAGTGAAAAACGAATTCCGAAAAAGTTAGTATTCACTGAACCGACTGGTAGGCGTCCTAGAAGGCTTATTCTTATTATTATTATTTTATTCATTTAAGGTCATTTTTATTTTTATGATGCTGTGTCAAATCGGACCATATTATAGTGAAAATCCAAAATATTTCCGACCCAGTTTTTTTTAGGATGGGTATTTTCAACGATTCCCTGACATAATGCAGTGCAGGCTTAGGACCACCTTTTGCTTTCCCTCTGAATGATAATTTTTCACTCCCTTTAAAAAATCCTTGGGCTATCGGCCAGGTTCAACATTAAAGTTTACTTATATTGGATGTGTCACATGAAATGTCTGTTTTCAGGTAAAGGATTTTTATTAAAATACGATATGAAAACAAGATAATTTTATTCGAATTGTATGCCTTCTTTTTCTACACAGTTTTCCCTGAAAACTTAGCAAACTAACGACGAATGGTCGTTCATTAACACTCCCTTCCCCAAATGCCTTGCAAATATTTCTAGCGGCCTCAGCTGCTGAATGGCCGAGTTTAAACTCGTACAAAAATATTACTCGAAAATCGCATGTTTCCATGTTCATATTTGGAGGTATACTAAAAGTGGGTAATTGATTGGTAAGCTAATGTTTATAATACAAAGGTAGAGGATTAATAACTGTTTACTTTAATATGTAAACATTCGGAAGAAAACAACTGCAAAATCCTTCATGTATTTCATAAACTATTAAAAACGGACATTTCATGTGAAATAACCCATACAATGTTCCAAATCGAAATAAACTTCTAGATCATGGGTCTTTTTTTTCATTTCCACGACTACACTATTTCTAGAATTACAGGGTTTCAGTAGAGTTATATCGCATGAAATATAGCACATTATAGTGTAACACATTAAAAATTTAATTGTATATCTAATTAATAGAGTTTAAGGAGAGGTCTTGACAATGAAATGATTGTAAAAAGGGCTCTGTGAAAAGCTTTAGTTGAGAACCACTGCACTATACCATGCAAGTCATTCAAAATGAAATTCAAACTTACTGGAATTTGTTTGTACTATTTCGGATACGGCGGTAATCCAAAAAAGCTCGGGTTTGAAATCTTCCAAGGATTTGAGAACAAGTGTAGCATCTTTGGTCAGTTCCTCGGGAACGTAATCTTCCGGAATCATGACGACTTGCATTCCGGCAGCTTTGGCACCAGCCACTCCGTTTGTCGCGTCTTCAAATACTAAACACTAAAAACAAAAAGAAAGTTATGAATGAAAATAGAAAATTAAAACCAATAAAAAAAAATCTGGTGCGGGCAGCACACGACTTTCACTTACCTTGGCTATTATATTAAAATGGATGTAAGAACTATTAAATAAATTTAAATTTAAAATTTTCGAAGTTAATTTAAATAAAAAGTTTATTTACTTTCCTTGAAAACATATGATTTAAATAATTAATTAATTGGTATGGTATAATTATCGGTAATAATTTTATGCCCTATTTGTCACTTTACATTACCTTTTACAACTAGGTATATGAGATAATATTATTTCTAAAATCTTCAGCTTTCCAACAGTATACCATACATCTATGTTGACATATATAAAATTAAAGGTTCTTTAGAGGAAGAAAATTTAAATTATCGACATTTAAGCCTGTCAGACTGTTTCAATCAGAATGGAACCTACATTATATCAAAGCCCATTAACTTGTACATCAATATAGAGAGTGTAATCGAAATCGCCAGAGCCGTTTTGAGAAAGTCGTAAAAAGGTGTAAAATGTAAAAAGTAACACTTTCCGTCAGCCAAATTAAATGAAAAAGATGCTTAACATCTCGGGCGTATAGTTACGTACGACTTTTTGTTTTTCTGCTAGACTTAGTACATATACCTTTTTTCGGGACTTGGTTATTTGGACTCAGGGTATCCTAAAACGTGTACTTCAGTTGAAAACTGGAATTCACAAAATTTCATATGTAGGTAAAGTGAAAGTAAAATCAACCAGAAAACAATATTAAAATTATTCCTTAAGGAATTACAAATTATTGTGATAGAAGATTTGGAATACGGATTTTTAAAAGTTACCCTATCCATTCTAGAAAATTTAACAGGAAGCGCAAAAACCTGTAATTAAACCTTATTAAGGATTATTTCCACATTAAAATGTAAAATTGCTTTTCTACTAGAGAGAAATCATTAATTCTTTTTACTGAAACTTTATCGATTTCCTTTACTATTTTGTTGATTTGAAGTTTGAGTGCTAATTATAAATCAGATTGGTATCTTTGAAAAACTCTAAACAAGATATTGTTACTTTTCCTACTGTCTTAAGCAAAACATTGTATTATCATTAGGTAAATCTAACAATGATTGAAACTATATTAACATGATAAAAGGATAACTGAAATCATGTAAAAAAACATATTTGTATCTATTTGCACTTTGCAAATATTGTATATTAATAAATAAATATTATTATCTAAACCAGATCGGAGTGGTACTGGGCTGCCAGATTCCTTATGGCGAAAGTCGAAATGGGAAGGCATAATTAAAAAAAAAAATTATAAACAAGAAGTCTCATTAATTGAGCCAATGTTTCAGCCTAAATTGTTGGCTATCTTCAGAGCTAAGGAAAATGAAAAAGACAACCATTAAACACACACACACACAAAAAAAAAAAAAAAATATAGTAATAAAATCATAGTAGTAAGAAACAAAACAGTACGAGACAATGAGCAATAAAATATCAACTATTAGCAAGAAACAAAAGAAAAAAATCAATAAATACTAAACATTATAATAAAATAGAAAATTTATAAAACAATAATGAAATCCAAGCATGAATTACATAACAATGAAAGTATTTATAACAAAAACAAAAGATTGAAGTAATGCTGATTAGCTTTTATTTTCCAAATCCTCTATTTTATAATATTATTCTAATTCTATTGTTTCACGATAATAATAAATATATTTTTACTCATTGTCACCATTGTTTATTACTGTTTTATTTCTTACCAATTTTATTATATTACTCTATTCTATTTTTTTTTCTGTTTTTCACAGCTCTGAGGATGGCCAGAAAGTAGGGTAAATCATCAACAAAATTAATGTCTATTAGAAGAGTTTCAAAGGGAGTTTGAAATGAGATACAAATAGTCAAACATTTAATAAATATTCCATGTGATAAAAATATACTTAAAAAAGTTTTTAAAACTTGTTTACTCAGACAGCATGTCAATTTAAAATGAATGAAATAGAAGACAAATTTCGAAATATCCAAGGTTCCAATTTCAAGGACCATACAAACATGTAATAAATGCATGATCTTAAACAATTTTTACTGTCGTATATACTAAGTAATTTCAAGGTTTATTGCCAAAAATCTATAAAAGTTATGTAATACATGAGGAATTGCACTAATTACGGAACATTGTTCTATTTCTTACTTTGTATTTTACATATACTAAATATCTTCTAGTCATGCTCTATTTACATTAACATAAAATAAAATTTTAAAAAACACTACAAAAATAAATGAATAGATATAACAGCCATCATCACAGTGACTAAATTAAACTTTGAAATTGAAGGATTCAGTTCTATTTAGAACATCTTTTCAATAACTTGGTGAGGTGCCAAGATTATTATTGTGTTATTTTCTTAATAATAACTATTTTATTTTTTTAGAAAAATATCACATTGAGTTTACTTAAAAAAAAATCTTACAAACCTTATTAGGAGAAGGTGGATTCGGAAATCTGTTGGCAGTAATCAAAAATATATCTGGCGCAGGTTTGCCGTTGACCACTTCCGGATCTGAGCTACCCATCACAACATGACTGAAAAGATTAAATAAATGCGGACGACTGGCAGTTTTGATTTTACACTTTTCATCACCACTGCTTGTCGCGATGGCCATTGGAATATTGTGTTTATGCAAATGATAAATGAGTTTTTCAGCTCCTGATAACAAACATTAAAGAATTATTAATAAAATCGTTTGGTCCTTTGACTACGCCTGTTCAATTTAAAGTTAAGTACATACCTGGTTTGCAAGGGGGGTTTTCCAAAGCAGGTTTCTGTAAAACTTGCACTTTTTGAGAAAATTCTTCTGGAGTAATAGGTAACTTCAACCAATCGACCATCACACGACAAGTGTCATATTCTTTTGTTCCAGTAATCGCTAAGCGAAGGTCATTATCATAAGTTTTACCGTAACTTTCAATGACTTTCTTATATACCGCAGTATATATTGTTTCAGTGTCTGAAGTAAAAAAATAAAATAAATGAAGAAATAAAATGTAGGATATATTACATTTTGACAAAAACATAAATCTTCTTTACCTAAAATCGTTCCATCTAAGTCAAAAATCACATGACTAACAGGAGAATAAGATGCCATAGAAAAGTTTCTGAATTTACCTAAAATATTAAAAAAATACTTGAACTGCAAAATATTCATTTGAGCCTGCCAATTGGCTATTTGCAGGGCTTCAAGATCAACTTTCTAATTTATATAAACGTTATCAGTCTTATCCAAAGAGCTCAGAATAAATAAGATAACAATAACTAACATTCTCTTCTTCTAAGAAAGGGCAAGAATTGGAATTTCCAAGTTCTTTTCTTGAATTATCTTCCTCAACTTTATTTTCCTCTACCGTTTTATTTTTATAATTAAAATGCTTTTCCTTTTTCCTCATAATTTTCAATGCTGGATAAATCGGTTCTGTTTAGGAACCATGATCAATGATAAACTTAGTTAAATTTCTAATTTAAAAAAATAATTTTTGTGAATTCTAATAATAGTGGTTTTTGCCTTATTTCCAGTTATTTTTTAAGTTCAGCAATCTAAAATGCGCGAAATTCTTTCACGTAATCATCGGAAGGAGCTCCTTTTCAATGATTTGCACTTTCTTTATTCGTTTGTCTGCTTCTCGCAATAAGTCTGCTTTATTAATGTTTGTTTGTTTATTTATTTATTTAACGTCACTTTATGCTACTATGGCTAATCGGACGATGCTACACTGGGAGTCCTAAATTTTCCATATCCAGGTTTTATTAGGATAGGAATCTTTAACGAGTACCTGACATCGCACAGGCTCGGAACCACCTTTTAACGTTCCCTCCGAAGGACGGCATAACTAAGGATTTTTTACTCCCATTAAAAAATCCTAGGACCACCTGCGGGTTTGAACCCGTGAGCTTTGGCATAGGAGGCTGTTATGCTAACCACCTAGATACAAGTGATCCCCTTAATTAATGTTTATTTTCTATTATTTTGTTTAAAATTCCATCATATCAACTATCAATAGTTTTATCCATATCCTATTAGATAATTCCAAATGAATAAACAACACTCCATTTTTTTTTTAATTCTTTAAATATTCTGCACACTTAATTTTGATTATCCGCACCCTCCGTTTCTTATATTCTTATAGTTCGAGCTGAACTTACGTTAGTTATGTCGGTTACCCATATCGTTTTTATAACAAGTCTTTTTTTTTTAACTGGTAGTGAATATTAATTGTCTACATGGATTTTTTTCTGGACATTTGAAAACAGTAGAAATCAGTGTTTACTTTATCAAGACTTTAACGGGACTCCTGGAGCATGAGTTGTTCGAGAACTTCAAGTTCTTTTTCAAGGAATAGAACAACGTATAGGAATAATGAAGAATTCTTAACACCTTGTAAGTAAATCGGACGTTGTACATTTTTGGGCGTTGTAGAGATGCATTTAGGTTCCTTCAAGTTCTATTGAAGTTTGATGATTTTTGCGGAATGTAATTATGTGTTAACAACAGTTACTGCTCCCTTAAGTTCAATGACATTTTAGCCATTGATTTCGAACAAGTGCTACAGGACATTTTTTACGAAATCGATATTTTGAAAAGTTTATTTTAAACATTTAGTTTTATGGAAACCGATTTTAGTTAAAACACCCTTAAAAATCTCGAGTAAGAAATGTAATTATTTTTAAAAAAAGTTCTTTATGATAATGGAACAGCTTAAAAATAATGTTGTCAATATAGGACAAAAACAATTCTAGATTATAACGCGAAAAGAATATAATTGGTTTAGTTAAAAAAAATAGAGATTCTAAGGTTTTCTGTAATACTTTCTGAATGGATATAGTACATTTCATTGGTCGTCAAGTCAGACAGATCCTGATTACTTTTCTACGCTTCAGCGAATCTTAAATAATCACATTTGTCCTCTCTCTTTACTTATTTGTATATTCGAGATAAGGCAGGACATGCACAGTACATTTTTTCACGTTCTGGTCAGGGCTTGTTGGGACAGAAAAAGTGCTTTGCGCATGTCCTGCCTTAGGTCTACAGGATGAGTAAACAGACCTATTCTCCCATTTATTATCAACACGAAGAAGCAGATTTTGTTAAGTATCCCCACCTTAACTCTCAGGACCGGTAAACTCCCTCATATCCTACAAAGGCGATAGGGGTGAACAAAAGAAATGTACTTTAGATGAAGAAAATTTTGCATTATTTTTATCAAAATAAAGTATATATGAAATTAAAGCCCATCTAGTAATGAAAAACGTTTGAGATGTTTTTTGAGAAAATGACAAAAAGTCCAAAATGCATGACATGAAGTGCCACTGGTTTGTCGATTTTTGTGAAAACACTTCTGTAGTATCCCATGTATTCTTTTAAATATGAAATTTCTGTTTCGTACGACTTTTCTTTTCCGAGTTAGACTTTCCACATTCACACTTACCTTTCTGTATCACTTGGACTCAGGGAACCTTAAACATGTCTTTCCGTTGAAAACTCGAATTAGAAAATTTTCACGATTGAAATACTTTCCCTTGCTATGTATTTCACGAATAGCTAAGTGATAGTAAAAAATGTTTGGTTTTAATTGAAATCGTCTCAGATATCCACCCGTACTTAAGAATTCATAAGTATACGAAACACTAGCGCACTCTGGATTCTTTGCAGCGGAGATTCTTCGAAACACTTGTTGTTTATGCCTATCGATAGTAAAGCCAGTTAAACTGTTTTGTTGACATCTTTTGGGCGTGTTCAATGTTATTTTAATTTTCAAATGATTAGACTTTATTGAGATCTGAAATAAAGGAATGGCCAAGTCTCGCACAGGTTTAGTTGCAACAGGAATAGCAGTTCTTTCTTTCCTTCTGATTATTATTGCATTTTCAACCCCATACTGGTTAGAGACTGATGATAAACTCAAAAACCAAAAATTCAAGAGAATTGGTGAGTCAAATTTTAAACTGCTCCTTCAATCTCTTATACCTTATTGAATATATATTTCCAGGAAGAAATTATATATGTTCATGATTCATTCTCTTTTAAGTATTTAAGTGATAAGATGTGTATTCATGTTTATTTGAAAGTAACAACACAAGTAATAGAAAATTATTCTTATTTGTATATTTCTTCTTTAAATTTTTGTATTAATACTTATTGTGTTGTAATTGCAGCATTACCTGTTTAAAATTAGTCATACCTTTGTTACATATCTCTCTGACCTGTTCAGTTTATAATTTCTATCGGATTACCTACAGATGTGGTGCCAATGAGTAATTTCTTTCTATAATTTTTTTTTCTCACATATTTTATTGTTTAGCATTTACTTGTTCTATTATCAAATACAGAAATTAAAAAAAGGGAATTAAGGTAGTTCATATTTTAATACTTACATCTTTATGAAGTAGATATGTTTTTGATTGTGTGAACAGAAGTTTGTATTCATGTTGTAAATGCAATCCTCTCTTTTTTATATTATATTTTTATATTATTTTATTTTATTTTTCAAACTGTATAAATCAATCATGTTTGCAGGCTTGTGGGAAGTATGTTTCGTAGAGTTCAAAGAACCACACTTCTGGTACGATACCACATTCTCAAGCTGCTGGTGGATATTTGAAGAGGAGTTTTATATTATATTTGATTTCCTTTTACCTGGTAAGTTGCTGTTTACGGCTACAGTATGATTCATTCTTAAATTTTAATATATCTTTATTGGCTATGATTCATTCTAAAATAGATGTATTTGATACTAATGTAATTATTAAAAAATAATAATTATTACATGGCTGTTAAACTGGAATACAACAATTGATTAAAATAGCTTAAAAAGTTAATTATCCCTAATTATTAATATAAATACTATTTCTCTTATTTCAGGTTGGTTCGTTACCGTTCAGTTCTTCTTCACCCTTTGCTTCACTCTCCACCTGGTCACCCTCGCCTGCGTCTCCCTTTACATGATATGCAGTCGAGAAAACTACAGGTTTATTCATTTGTTGGTCTTCCTCGGAGGTGCTCTTAACATTGCAGGTATTGCTTGAATACTTATTATATTGGGTTGTCGAAAATGTCCATTTTAGAAATACTAAATAAATAAATGTGTTTTTTAGCTTGCTCAAAAGAATATATTTATAGAAATTTATATTACAGAAAAATAATTATGTCTTCAAATAATAATAATCTCAAAATTCTTTAAATTAGTAATATTGATGAAAGACAATTACATGTTATACGAAAATGGTGCCAAAAGAAGGAGAAAAATGATAGGAAAAAAAAATTCATAAACACATCAAATATGATTTATTTTAGCTTAATTTGTTTTCTAATAACCAAGTTTCTTATCACAGATTTGAAAAAGTTTGAACCACAAGTCAAAATAGAATGAAACAGCATTTTTAATGTCTGAATCATTTGTAAACAATTTTCCTAGGGTTAAGTCCTAACTTTGATAAAAAGTGGTGAACTGTAGGAGATAGATGAGGAGAATATAGTAGGACTTTAAAGCCCGGCTTCTTTAATTTATTTAAATTCAATAATCAGCTGCTGACACTCACTCAGCTAGTGGGGGATCCAGGGATCAGGCTTTTCCACCTTTTCTGAAATTTTAAGCATCTGGTAATTGTCTTTTATCTTGTTACTTTCACTTACTATATATAGTAAGAGAAAGTATTGCGATCGTGAAAATTTTTGAATTCCAGTTTTCAACAGAAATACACGTTTTAGGGTCCCCTGAGTCCAAATAACCAAGTCCCACAAAAAGGTCTGTGTGTGTGTGTGTGTGTATGTGTGTTTTAACTCCCTGGCGGAAACGAAAATTCCTATTAAATTGAAATTTCATATTTAAGACAACTATACACCCGAGATGTTACTAAAACTTTTTCATCTAAATCGGCTAACCAGAAGAGCCACTTTATACCATGCATATTGTACCTTTTTATGATTTTCTCAAAAACAGTTCCGACGATTTGATTAAACTTGCTATATCGATGTAAAATTCAATAGGCTTTAATATTGTGTAGATTTCATTCTGATTAAAATAATCTGACAGGGCTTAAATGCCGATATTTTAAATTTTCTTCTTCTAAAGTACCTATAATTTTATTGATTCTATAAAAATAACCATATTATATTGTTACCACCGATAAAAAAAAGGTAAATATATAAATTGAATGAATTTGATACCCAACTAAAGGAAAAAACTGAAAAGATATTTTTTTAATGCCATTTTTTTTTTTAAACTAAAGAACAGTAACATACATGTATAATATACCGTTGGAAAGCTAAAGATTTTAGAAAAAATATTATCTCATGATCACAAGCTTTTAAATGTTAATAGAGAGTGATGAAAAGCCGATAAAACTAAGTGATTATTTTAGATAATAATATAATAGATTTTTTAATAAAACACATGTTTCTATAGAAATTCCATTTAACTAATTCTTTAATGGTTTCACTCATTTTTATCTCTTGCTGTATTTGAAAAATCTTTAATCGATTCTAAAAACGGAGGTAAGTGAAAGTCTTGTGTTGCCTGCACCAGATTTTGCCAAGATCTGATTCAAGATTTCCTGGCTGTTTCTTAAATGGTTTCTTCCATAGCTTTCTTAAAGTTTTCATACTTGATTAATGTTGGAGGCTTTCTACAGGGTTGAGTCCATAACGTTATATTTACTGAAAGAAATTTGGAAAACATTAATTTGAACTGGGCAACAAAATGACCCAATTTTAAATCATTATAATAGATTCCTCAAAAATCATATGTTTCTATTATTCTCATGTTTAAAATGAAAGGAACTTAAATCTGTTTGCCTGCTCAGGAATTAAAAAAAAAAACAGCAAAGGATTATGATTACTAAATACAGGATTAGCGAGTGATTATTATAGATGGTAAATATTTTCCTGAGAATCAATTGATGTTTTAATCCTCCCTAAGCTTTAAAATATGCTAAGTATTGTACAAATAGTAATTGTCATTAAATGTATAACATAAACTAAAACAAATTAACTATTGGAAAAATATTTTATGGGCATGGATATTGAAGAATAATAAAACTTATTTATTGTGTGCCAACGTTTCGACAATCATCAACAGTGTTATAAATGGATTTTGTTGATAGAGTTGCTGCTTTAGTCATGCTGGTGGTGGCCTGAAACTTAGACCAAAACTTAAGCACACAATAATTGAAATTTCTCATTGAAAGTGTTTCTCTTATAACTGCTGGTTTATAGAATCAGCTATTTCATGTGTTACCACAATCCAATATTTGAACTTTGTATGAATAATGTTTTTTTAATAATGATGGAGTTTTGTTGACCGTAGAGAAATTAGATGAGGAAGATGGTTGGGGGTGCGGTCATAAATTAAAAACACACAATTAAAAATAAGCGTTATTTTAATTATGTGCCGTTAGACGTTTCGGCCTACAATGTGGGCCTTCATCAGGGCTAAAAGAAACAAGATAACAACCAATGTAATTATAGACCTAATAATGCGTTAGGTATATAATAATAATATGACAGTAATAAATTATGGGAACATAAATAATATTAAATGTAAAATGATAATAAGATGACAATTATAAAGTATGGAAATAAGGTGACAGTTATAAAGTATGGAAATAAACAAAATTAAGATGATAGTTATAAAGTATGGAAGTAGACATAATTGAGATGATAATATTGTAATGAGAATATATAAATAGAGACTAAGTAAATGAAAAAAAATGATAAAGGAAAAATATGTGAACAATTAAAATTTTAAATATTAACAATTTTGAGTTGATATATGACGGTAATATATTAAAAACATAGTTAAGAGTATAGGTAATATATATAAAAAAAAAAAAAAAAAAAAAATATAGTCATTACAAAAGAGAAACAGTATGAATAAAAAATAATAATTTAAATTATAAAATAATGTAATATTAAACTAATAATTATATGTCAGGATATGTAACGGAGAAAGATATGAGTATGGAAAGGGAGAGAAAGAAATGGGCGATGAAAAAAGACCCTTATCAATAAGAAAAAATACTTACGTGACGACGTGAAAGCATTGCCTACAGAAGTGATGTTTCCTAGTTTAAAAAACGCTCATTGCGTGGAACGGAAAATATGAGAACTAGAATGTCCGTTAGGAAAATTCCAAGAAGCTAAGTTATGTTTACTGATTCGATTGTTAAAAAATAGCTAAAAGTCATTACTTGAGAGTACTTGAGTTTTATTATAATTGATTGAGTAAGATAAAAGATATTAAGTAAAATTAAGATGAATGATGATAAATGATGAATGATATAAGGTAATAACGAATGACGATAAGGAGCTGTCGAAGGAAATGATAATAAACAGTAATCTAGTAGTAAACAAATAAATAAATAAAAAAGGGGAGTACGAAAATTAAATAAATATATAAATAAAAAAAATTGATAATAAATAAATAAAAATAAAATTATGAAGAGATGATCAGATAGTTGTTTAAAAAATGAGCTAGGGATGCTTTATTAAATTTAATATTTGGGAATAAGCTAGTGACAAGTTATGTTTGTCAGTCTTTTGATTAACAGGAAGGGGTTCTAGTTGTATGTAAATGCATTCTGTAATGAGTCGTTTGTCATGGTTGGGAACAGTGGCAAGAATGGATGTTTTATCAAAATCAAAGGAATGGTTAAGGGTTAAGGAATGTTCTGAAAAATTAAAATATTAAAATTAATATTATATAATAAATTAAAATATAAAAATTAAAATATTAAAATTAAAATTAAAAATTAAAATTAAAATAACGCTTATTTTTAATTGTGTGTTTTTAATGACCGCACCCTCAACCATCTTCCTCATCGAATAATGTTTTAGATTTATCTACTGTATTTTAGATTATAAGAGAATAAAGAGCGGCTTGGTCTAGTATATAGAGTACTTGGCTACTGTTCTCTGGATCCTGGGTTCGAACCCCGGCTGAGGCAGAATTATTTATTCTGTTATTTCAGCCGTGGAGTGACCCTGGGGTATGGAGACCCTCTTGGGGCACACCCAGCCTCTATAAAGTGGGCACCCAATAATTGGGGATAAACCTGGTGGCTTGGCATGATCATAACATGACCCTTTATGTGTTGTAGAGCTACAGGTTTTTAATTAATTTTGACATTATAATGAATTCTAAAGTTGTATTTGTTTTTCAGCTTTTAGCGGAACTATTGCTGTTTGGATATTTGGACTGTACGGTGACGGTCGCGACTGGATGCCCAACTGGGAACACAACAATATCGGATGGTCGTACGCGCTAGCGGTTATCGGTGTCATTGGATCCTACATCTCTGGTACATTGTATTTGATCGAAGCCAGGCGGCACAAAATTAAGAGAGAAAGAGCAGAAAAGTCACTAGGAAGACATAGTTCTATTTAATTTTTAGCTTTATTTTTTCTATATGATCTTTGCCTAAGAATTTATTTTATTATTATTTTTTTTAATGATGAGTAATCTAAAATTTATGTTTATAATATTTATTTTTAACTTTTTATAAAACATTTAGAACAATCGATTCTATATAAAGACTACTAGGTTATATTCATAAATACTTCTCTCATTGTTAAAAGACATTAAAAAAATCAAGCATAATTAGTTAATAATTTAATTTACTGTACAAGAATCTCTAGTTCTTGGTTTAGATTTTTTTTCAAAGCTTAGTCAAATAGTAAAACTCTGAAGTCCATAATAGCATTGTTCGACTGCCACATTTCGCTGCTGAACCTCTTGTTATGTAGTTTTTGGTTGATTTTGCTAGTGCCACTAAGTTAATTAAGTCCTCAACAATTTCGGAGCTGAAGTTTTTATTTGAATCACTGATTTTTCATAAAAGAAAAGATTTAACCCAAATATAACAGTTGTCACAATTCCAATCTCCACCATATTACTAGTGTGGTTTGTTAGTTTGCCTAACATTTGTAATATTCGTTAACTTTGAGACTTGTCATTGTCTGGCAAAGATGAAAATGCACCTGTTGATAATGAAAGCTTATTTTAACCAAAGTAATTAAAAGTATTATTTCAATATTACAATAATTATATTCAGTATTTAATTTTTGCGTTTAACATTCCAATTTTATTCCACTTAACTAAATTTACTTATCTAGCATTTGACCTATCATAGAAAACAAAGATCTAATAAAAAAAAAATAGTATACGGTTCGCAATTCTTTAAAATGCGATTAAACATCAAGAAAGCCGATACAAGAATACAATATTTAATAAATACTTAATTTTTTTTTTAGTTGTTTGTTTGGTATTATTTAATTTTAAATATAAGATAATTTAAATAATATGATTTTTAATCCTCGAGTATTGAAATGTATTATGACACCGTCCGTATTATAGATTAATTGAGCTACGTCCATTCCTTATTTAAGTATAGAGCAGTGGTTGCAAACCAGTTGTCCGCACACCCCTGCGGGTCTGCGAGATGCTATTGGAAAATTGTACTAAATTACCTTTAAAATAAATCCTTAAAACCATTAGCTTGTAACAAAAATAACTAACGCATTTCACAAACTCATTACATTGTGTGCGGTAAATGATAGTGATAGTAAATAGACACTTATGAATATTGTATTTCTAAATTGTAGTAATTAACTGTGAATAATGCTGTGCGGATTGAGGTCAGTTCTTCGAGCCTGAGTCGAGCATATACCATCTAGTTTTTTAAACAGTTTACTAGTTTATTTTTAATTGAAATCTTGAATTGTTTATAACATTATGGAAGGAGATGTTTCAGTATTTTTTAGATTGAAATTAAATATTAGCGAAGTAACTTCAGAAAAAACTGCGATTTTCTAGCACAGAATTTTTTTAATTAAGGGCCTTGTCATTGTCCTGATGGGATGAAGGGGTCTGTGTGTTTGGAACCACTGCTATAGAGGATAGAAAATGTTTCTGTAAATTATAAATATTTTGTTTCATCCAAGATACTACTTAAAATTTAACTTAATTATTAACTTTTTTATAAAATGAAAAGCTTTTTTTTCCCAATTGTTTTTATATATATAAGTAACTTTAAAGAAAAACATTATATTGAGGGTGTATAGTCGACTGTAGAAACTATTATAGGTGGAATAGTCAGGAATCAGTCATTTTTGAAAAGTTTTTAATTTTGCCAACGTTTCGGCTCAAGCTTGTGAGCTATCATCAGGGCATTACTGAGCCATGTCCAAGCATAAACTCTGTTTATAATGGATAATTAATTATTAGCTGGTACATGAACCCTTCCTCTAGCAATTACCGATAAGCCAGACAAACAATCCAAGCGAGGAGCAATTCTAAGGGACAAAGGGGACTCGCGTTTGATGGAAGCGCTCTGGAGGATAGCCTGTGTAATGCCACTTCGGGTTGATTGCCAACACTCTCAAAATATAATGAGCAAAATGTCCAGGAACCAAATATATTATCAAATCAATAATTTTATAAATTTATGAAATAAGGGATACTTTACTTTAGTTACTGCTCAACGCTTCTGTGGATTTCTATATCTATATTTAATAGTGGTATTAAAACATTAAGCAATGGTTTCATTCATAAATAATTCATCCGACTATTTAATACAAACATGTGCTATTTTGTTTTTCTTATACCAATGATATCAAGAGAGGAAAACAAAAAGATACTATTGCTGGAGTAAATTAATGAAGTAGTCATTTCAATAAAATGGCACAAATGCAGAACCAAAGATTTACGGAGTTTATGCTTGGACATGGCTCAGTAATGCCCTGATGATGGCTCACAAGCTTGAGCCGAAACGTTGGCAAAATTAAAAACTTTTCAAAAATGACTGATTCCTGACTATTCCACCTATAATTTAAAGAAAAACTTATCTTTGTTTTTACAATGGGTAACTACTACCTGTGTACTACAAGTGTACCTAAGAAAACAAAACTAGATATTATGTCCATCATCGCACTTACATGGGTTAGAATCTTGCTGTAATTAATTGTTTATAAGCAAAAAACCAATAATGTTAATATATATATACATTACTGTATGAAAAAACAAGTAAATGAATCTGAAAATGACTTTGGAATCTCTTAAATCTTAGCATAAAAAAAAAAAAACTTTATCATTCCAGTAAGTTCAAAATAAAGAAAGATATGTCCAATCTTTTTTTGATTTGACAAAATTGTATATGTTAGGAGCCTTCAAACCTTACTTTCGTGCTGAAATATATATTGTATATACACACATATATATTTCTATATAAAAAGAAATATACCGTCCAGACACAAGTGATTTGTTTATAGATCTTTATGATATTTAATATAATGTTATTTAAATTTTATACTTATATTGTGTATTTTTTTTGTATTGTAACAAAACCTATGACCTGATTATAAATGTAAAACCGTCCACTTGAATATTGATTTTTCTTTTTAAATGTTATTGTATGTTTATTTAGGTTAGAGATATTTTTACTAATATGTTCTGTAATATGTTTTTTTTTTTTAGAATCGGTAGTTATTTGTTATAGATTTAATCTTTATTTTCTACTGATTCATTTTATATATTAGTTAATTACCATATTTTTGTAAATAAATTGTTTTTTAACAGTTGTTTATTTTTTTATTAGCCTATTATTTCTGTCTGTAATTATTTGTAGATTTTACTATAGTTTTCATTGTGCTTAAGTTCTCTATTTTTTTCTGGTTTTGATATTGCGGATGGGACACTGGACTACTGTTCTTCAAGTCCTGGGTTCAAATGCTAGGATAATTATTTATTATTTTATTTCGTAGACAAATCCAACCTCCTTAACATCTTCCAAGTTTTGAATTTTACACTACCTGAGAGAGCTTATACTTCAGGTCAATATGACCTAATGATAATTGAGACATGGATTTCCAAAACATACTAAAGAACATTTTTTTAGAAATTGATATTTTGTCATATTCCTATACTAATGACTTAGTTTTATTAAAATCCATCATCAGATTTTATCTAAAAACATAGAATCTTTAAAAAGCGTATTTGAACATTGCATTTCATTCCAAAAGGTACTAAATCCACATTTTATTTCATTCCAAAAGGTACTATATCCATGTTTCGTTCCAAAAGGTACTATATCCTCTGTAAACAGATATAACCTTTCATTTCATTTCCTTCCAAAAGGTACTATATTTCCTACTATATGGCAGAAGCACCTAACCCCGTAATATATCACCATTAAATTTATTGCTATCATCATTTTGTGCATTTAGGACGTCTTGAATCATTGCTGTATTTTGATCAATTATTTCAACCTAATAATCAGTTTTTAGGCGGTTTTAGACAACTTAATGGCTCCTTCGGTTCCCAATTAAATTACGTTTTTTCATAGTATTTCTTCTTGCGGCCTCATAAATTTGATATAGAAATCTTAAAAACTTGCATTTTAATATATTAATGGTTTTTTATCCTAGCAAATGATTGGAATTAGAATTTCCTGACCTTGCTAAATATAAGAAGAATAACCGTGCCTGATATAACCTAATGATTTTTTTTATATGCAATATATAAGAAGGGAAAGTAGTGCGATCGTTAAAATTTTCGAATTCCAATTTTCAACGGAAATACACGTTTTAGGGTCCCCTGAGTCCAAATAAATAAGTCCTGCAAAAAGGTCTGTGTGTGTGTATATGTGTGTGGTAACTAGCGCAAAAAACAAAAAGTCCTATGAAACTGAAATTTCATATTTAAGCCAACTATACGCCCGAGACGTGACAAAACTTTTTTCACCAAAATGAGCTTACCAGAAGAGGCACTTTATACCATGCATTTTCTCAAAAACGGTTCCGACGATTTTGATTAAACTCGCTATATCGATGTAAAGTTTAATGCCTTTATAACATGTAGGTCTCATTCTGATTAAAATGGTCTGACAGGGCTTAAATGCCGATATTTAAAATTTTCTTCCTCTAAAGTACCTCGAAGTTTTTAGATTCTATAAAATAACCATATTATATTGTTAGCATTGATAAATAACAGCTGAATATGCAAGTTGAGCAAATTTGAAAAACTACTAAAGGAGAAAACTGAAAACATATTTTTTTAATGCTATTTTTTGTTTTTTAACTTAAAAACAGTAATATACATGCATAATATACCGTTGGAAAGCTAAAGATTTTAGAAAAAATATTAACTCATACATAAGATTTTAAAATTTAATAGATAATGATGAAAAGCCGACGAAACTAAGTGATTATTTTAGATTATAATATAATAGATTTTTTAATAAAACACATGTTTCTATAGAAATTCCATTTAATTTGTTCTTTAATGGTTTCACTCATTTTTATCTTTTACTGTATTTGAAAATTCTTTAATCGATTCTAAGAACGGAGGCATGTGAAAGTCGTGTGTTGCCCGCACCAGATTTTTTTTTTGCATTTTTAGCCGACGGCTGAAATTAATTTACATTTAGGTTTCATTAAGGGTATAACAGGTTCTACTGGTATGACATTGTAAACTTAAAAGAATAATAAAAAGATCTGTTATTAAATAATAACTTTATTAATATAGTAATTATAGTAACTGACGGACACCACAGCTTATGGTTCTATTAAGTTTATTCATGTAACGGTTGCACTATCGAACATAATACGAAGGTTACACGACGGTTTTTCAGGTCCCTCAGTGTTGCCAGGTGGAAAGTGATTTAATGTTGTTTGTTGTTTATTTATTTAACGTCACTTTATGCTACTATGGCTAGTCGGACGATGCTACAGAGGGAGTCCTAAATTTTGCCTATTCAGGTTTTATTAGAATAGGGATCTTTAACGAGTACCTGACATCGCACAGGCTCGGAACCACCTCTTAACGTCCCCTCCGAAGGACGGTATAACTAAGGATTTTTTACTCCCATTAAAAAATCCTAGGACCACCTGCGGGTTTGAACCCATGACCTTTGGCATAGGAGGCTGTTACGCTAGCCACCCAGCTACAAGTGATCCCAAGTGATTTAATTATTAATATTAATTTTTTACCTGCAACACTGAGGTAACCAACCAAATACCTGCATTGTGTGCATCGTGTGTACCGTGTTTTGTTTGTGGTAAGATTGTTAAATATATCGTGTGTGTGGACTATAACATTTTTTTTAAATTTAATGTATTATAAAGAAGAAGTTTATTTTTTATTTCTTGTTTTTCATAATTTTAATTGTGTTTTTAATCGTTTTTCATTTTATTTAAGTAACTTTTATTTTAGAACTTTATTTATTTTATTACTATCCAACATCCATCAAATTATAAATCTATTATGAATACTCTCACCATAAACGCATATGTAGGTAAATCCACACGAAATGCTATATTCCCAAGTCAGAGTTAATATATAAATACATATGTTATCTCACTTTTCATCCAAATTGCGTTCAAATACACTACATTCTATAAAATTGTTTCTTAAAACATATGAATTGAAATTCAGTTTGTCACGCGATTTGAAAATAAAAGCAATTATTAGAGATACGTTTATATAATTTAAAAATAACTGCATGTTGTAGATAGTAAACAAATTTACATTTGAAACGAATCGAATTTAAACATTAGTCTAATTTTAACATATGAAATATTGTTAGTACACTTACGAATGTTAATCTTATCCATTTTTAAAACTTATTTATCCCCTAAAAAAAAATTATTAGTAAATTATTTCTATACCATATTGGATCCATCCTAACCGTAAGAAACAGAACACAAAATGCCGAAACACGTACTATTTTTTTTCAAAGCTTTCTCCGACAGAAACATGTGTAAAATACCAACTTCCAGACTGGGCCTGTTGACAAGGTAACCTAAAACTTAATTACTAAAGAAAACATTTATACTGAAATAAAATCCTAAATAATTTATTTATTTATTATAAGTTATACCAATGTAGGTGAAAAGGAGATTTAGTTTTAAAAAAATTACTTTTTAACAAAGTGTAAGTTTCCAAATCACCCTGGAGGAAGTGGATTTTAAGTAAGTACCGTTTTGGAATTAAAAAAAGACGCGCAAAGATATCACAATAATTTTATTTTTACATGAAAGCCTGTATCTTAATCTACTTTTCTACATAATTTCCATGAATTTCGAGGCACTTGTCATAACCAGTTTTTGAATACCCTCAAAAAATTCTGCCACCTGGCTTGTTAACCACTGCATCACAAATGTTTTGACTTCCTTATCGTCTTGAAGACGCCGACCGCCCAGGTGTTTCTTCAAGTGCAGGAACAAATGGTTGTCGCTGGGCGCCAGATCTTTTCTGTCCCCAAAAACTGTGTACATGATTTTCCAGACAGAAATTGTTTGCTTAAACTTGAATGATGAATGTCGCCATTCCATGGATTGTCGTTTTGATTCTGGTGTGACGTAGGCCACCCATGTTTCGTCACCAGTAACAATTTGGTCTAAAAAATCTTCACCTTCATTGTGGTACCGCTCAAAGAAAGTCAGGCGGCAGAATTTTTTGAGGAGGGTTTTCAAAAACTGGTGCCGCGTTATGACAAGTTCCTCAAAATTCATGGAAATTGTGTAAAAAAGTAGATTAAGGTACAGGCTTTCATGTAAAAATAAAACTATTGCGACATCTTTGCACGTTTTTTTTAATTCCAAAACGGTACTTGCTTAAAAAACATGCCTCGTACTTCCACACCCAGGAGTGTCTTCACTGGGAGGTTTTTTTCACCCACGCATTCACAAAAATCCTGAAGAGGAGGCTTACTAATAATGATCAAAGTTACAATACATGCCAAAAGGCATTTGTAGATTACTTGTTAGGGTCTTTTTCATTTTAGGCAACCTGTTACTAAGTTATGATAACGGTTATTTATTAATTTAAACACTGATTTATCTATCTATCTTCTATCTTCTATCTATTATATATATAAAAAACTCGTGTCACAATGTTTGTTCGCGATAAACTCTGAAATTACTGAACCGACTTTGATCAAACTTCGTAAGTATCTGTTATTTGGCTCAATTTAAATGATAGGATAGTTTTTATTACTATTATTAATGGTTGGAAAATATATTTTTCTAAAAAGTAAAACAAAATTTGTTTAACTGTGGCAACACTGGTTAAACATGGTAACCTTCCCATATCTTCACATATATATTTCCTTATTTGGGTTATTTTTTATTTACAATGTGCTTACAGCTATATTTTGTTTGTATTGTTATTTTTTAACTATGGTTATCTAAAAGTTTTATCAGCATGTAATTTATTTTTCTCTAAAACTTTAAGAACATTTTTTTATTTTTTCTCACAAACTATAAATGCCATTTATTTCTTATTTTGGATTATTATTTATTTACAATGTGGTCACAGCTATATTTTGTTTGCATTATTATTTTTTAACTATGGTTATCTAAAAGTTTTATCATCATGTAATTTATTTTTTTCTAAAACTTTAAGTAAAAATTTTCATTTCTTCTCACAAATTATAAATGCCATTAATTTTAATTTGGATTATTTTTTTGTTTACAATGTGGTTGCACCTGTTTTTTTGTTTGTTTTTTTTCTTTTACATTATTCTTTTCAACTATGGTTACTTAAATATTTTATCTACGTTTAATTTATTTATTTTTTCTAAAACTTTAAGTCAAAATTTTATTTTGTTTCTCGCAAATTATAAATGCTATTTATTTTCTAAATAGAATTATTTTATTTTTTTATCTACAGTGCTGTTATAGCTATACTCGATTTACATTATTCTTTTTTAACTATCGTTCTCTATATGTTTTATCTCTTAATATTACGTACGTCATAATAATTCGCTCAAATCTATTCCTTATTTTCCAATCCTGTCACAATAATTCCAATTCCCACCTCCACAGTAATGAATAATATCCTCATCTCCTGTCACGTCAATGCTCAATCCCTCATTGCTCACTACGATGAATTCCAACAGTATTTTACAGATAATTTTTATCACATCATAGCTGTCGCCGAAACCTGGTTAAAACCTTTCATTCCTTCCTCACAAGTATCCCTTACAAATTATTCCTTCCTACGCCATGATAGATCTGATCGCAGGGGTGGTGGGGTGGGGCTGTATATACATGACTCTCTCAAGGCCAAAATCCTTCTCCAATCTCCTTCTCCTGATCAACCTCATATTGAGTACCTTTTTGTGGAAATTACAACTGCATCATCTCCTCTCCTCTATGGTGTTGTATACCGAGCCCCTCATGTTCCTTTCGACAGCCTTTTCGAAACATCCCTTGTCCAACTTGTCTCCAGTTACTCCAGCATTATCATCTCCGGAGATTTCAACATTAATATGATATCAGAATCATCCGATAAATCCTTTTTTCTGAACCTACTGTTTTCCCTTAATCTATACCTTGTTCCTTACTTTCCCACCCATCATACTCAATTCTCCAACACCTGGCTGGACCTTCACATAACCGACTCATCTCTTAAGGTCCTTTCATCCTCCCAGCATCCGGTCCCGTTTCTTTCATCCCACGACCTCATAGAGATTTCATATAATTTACCAGTAAAATCTTTCTCTCCTAAAGTAGTCTCCTATCGCAATTTAAACCTCCTTTCTTTCGAATCCCTTCAATCAGATTTGGAATCTTTCAACTGGAATACCATATACTCCTTTCATTCTATCGATCCTATTTCATTTCCTTTCTCACCTCAAACCTGAAAATCGTACTAGATACGCATGCTCCACTACAAACCCGAACCTTACGCCGTCCCACTGCTCCTTGGTTGACTCCCGAACTCAGAGATATGATGAAAAGAAGAGAAGCAGCGAGACGTAAATTTCGTCGTACTCGCTTTCCTGGTGACTATGCATGTTTTAAACTTCTGCGTAATGAAACTCAAGATGCAGTGAGACGTGCTAAGTCCCTCCACATCCATAGAGCCCTTTCCGATGCTCCAGATTCCAAATCAAAATGGAAAATACTTCGAAGATTATCCCTCCCAGACTCCACTAACTGCAATTCCATTCCTGTCACACCAGACGATCTCAATAATCACTTTGTATCCCTATCTCCTGGCTCATCTTCCACTACCGATTTCGAACACCACAAATTCAATCCAGAAAGTTTTTTCTTCTCCCATGTTCCATATGACGAATTAATAACAGTTATCCTTAAATCTCAGACAAATGATTACGGACCAGACAACATTCCAGTAAAATTAATAAAGTCCTGTCTCCCAGTTATCTTACAAATCCTCTATCATATTTACAACTTTTCCCTTGAAAACTCCATTTTCCCTATCTCTTGGAAAACCGCCTTAGTTCGGCCACTAAATAAAATTCCTAATCCTTCTTCACCATCCGATTTCCGTCCTATTTCTCTACTTTCAAACCTCTCCAAACCATTGGAACGCCTAGTTCAAAATCAATTATCAAATTTTCTGGAAGAACGTTCTCTCATCAACCCTCTCCAATCCGGCTTCCGACAAGGCTATTCAACACAATCTGCTCTTCTAAAAATAATCCATGACCTACAATCCGCTATCGAACATAAAAAAATAACCATCCTGATCCTTCTAGATTTTTCCAAAGCATTTGATACAGTTGACCACAAAATCCTTCTTACCAAACTAAAAAACCTTCCATTATCCAACAGTGCTTTGTGCTGGTTCAAATCCTTTCTTTCCGACCGTTCACAGTATGTGGTAGTTCCAGGCCAACCTCCATCCAAGACTTTGCCTCTATCCTGTGGTGTTCCTCAAAGTTCATCACTATCTCCCACCCTCTTTGCCATTTACATCAATGATCTTCCCAATCATATATATCACTCCCAATACCATATGTATGCAGATGACATCCAAATTTACCTATCCTTTCCTCCTTCGGACCTATTACAAGCTACTGAAAAACTTCAAGAAGATCTCAACAGAATCAGTTATTGGGCCACAGCCAACAAGCTTAAGTTAAGTGCAGAGAAGACAAAGGCGATTGTAATAGGCTCCAATCCCCTCCTTAAAACCCTCCCTCCAATCCCAACACTCTTCCTCGATAATAACCCTATCAATTTCCACCTAACCGTTAAAAACCTCGGAATCATCCTCGATCAAACTCTTTCCTGGAAAAACCATGTCTCCGAAATCTCTCGACGCACCATATCCACCTTAAAACTCCTAAATCACCTTCGTCACCTACTTCCACTCGAAACCCGTAGACTTCTAGTTTGTTCCTTATCATTCCCCCACTTTGACTACTGCTGTGCGGTGTATGGGGGTGTCTCTGGAGATCTCGAAGGTAAACTTAAACGATTATTCAACTGCTTCATTCGCTTCATCTTTGGGATATCCAGGGACACTTCTGTTACCAGATTCTACGAAGAGTTGAAGTGGCTTTACCCCTCCTACCGTTGTAAATACTTCCTAGCAACCTTCCTCTTCCAAGTTCTCCAATCCAGCCGCCCATCTTACATCTCAGATATGTTTTCATTCAAATCCTCCATTCATTCCCGCAAAACTCGTTCACGGCCTTCAGACCTGTATGTGGCGCCTCATCGAACCGCAGCCTTCGACAGATCCTTCCTAATCCGCTCCTCTTTCGTATGGAATTCCATTCCTTCATATATCCGACATTCTGATACTCTTCAGACCTTCAAATCCCGTCTATTCGATCACTTCCTCTCTATTCAATTCTCAAAGAGCCCTAAATAGATTTTCAAATTCAATTTAAATTAGTTAAATAAAATATATAGAAACAATAATTTAAATGCAACATCTTACATTGTGGTGGACCTGTATATTTAACTATATTATTTCAATAATTTAACATTAAAACAGTAAAGCACTATTAATTAAAATATTGTATATATGAAAATATTTTTCTGTTTTATCTTTTGTCTAGTTTTGTTAAATGCCGATATTTTAAATTTCCTTCCCCTAAAGTACCTTTAATTTTGTAGATTCAATAAAAATAACTATATTATCTTGTTAACGCTGATGTAAAACAGGTAAATATATAAATTGAATAAATTCGATACCCAACTAAAGGAGCAAACAGAAAAAATATTTTTTTTAATGCAATTTTTCGTTTTTGAACTTAAGAGCAGTAATATACATGTATGATATACCGTTGGAAAGCTAAAGATTTTAGAAAAAATATTATCTCATACACAAGCTTTTGAAAGTTAAAAGAGACTGATGAAATAAACATAAAACTAACTGATTATTTTAGATAATAATATAATAGATTTTTTAATGAAACACACGTTTTTATAGAAATTCCATTTAACTAATTCTTTTATGGTTTCACTCATTTTTATCTCTAGCTGTATTTGAAAATTCTTTAATTGATTCTAAAAACGGAGGTAAGTGAAAGTCGTGTGTTGCCCGCACCAGATTTTTTTCAACATTTTTAGTCGTAATCTGGGACTCCAAAGGTTAAATATAGACAAGTTTCACGAATTTTGTCCACCTAAATCGGTCATATTGCCCACTGTGCACCGTAACTACATAGACAATGGAACTGGAAGAAGCATGCTTGACTCCTACTTGGGTGAGTATGTTTGGAGGTGTCGTGACGAAGAGAAGCTCCAGAACAATAACCTTTTTTTTTTTTTTTTTTTTTTTTTGCAATATTTCTAGTTAATAAGTTAGATAGTAAATAAATCATGTGTTTTTGAATAATGATGTAACCTTTGTTATTATTTAAATAGCCGTTATCATTACCCTGTAACGGGTTGCCTAAAATGAAAAAGACAAAATTGTTATTAAATAAATAAAATAATAAATCCTTAGAGATAAGGCAGGGCATGCGCAGTTAAAGTTTTTATGTTCAACTGTCCTAGTCGGATTGAAAAACAACGTTTATGCGCATGCGCGATTCTTAAATAATGACGGATTCCAACGAAACTGAATCTAATTCAAATTTGTTTGATATTTATATTTATTGCACTATTCTTACACCAATTTTACTAACCATGATAAGTGTTAAGTCGTGTGTTGCTCGCACTTGATTTATTATCTATATTTTTCATATACATTTATATATTACAGTTTACTTATATAGTTTTTTTACATATACCCTGTAAATAAACTCCTTGATAACAGCCTACATAGCTGTATTATATGATCAAAAAGTCTAATGTAAAATGATATTCGGAGTGAATATTATGAACTATAAATATAAATTTTATATACTGTAAGTAACAATAAATCATTGTGTAATAGGGTTACCTATAGCATCGTGGCTAGCAGAACAACCTCCTATGCCAAGGTCCTGGGTTCAAACCCTTTGGTGGCCCTAGGATTTTTTAATGGGAGTAAAAAATCCTTAGTTATGCCGTCTTTCGGAGGGGACGTTAAAAGGAGGTCCCGAGCCTATGCGATGTTTGCGATGGATGGCAAACTTTAGGACTCCCACTGTAGCAACGTCCGATTAGCCATAACAGCATAAAGTGGCGTTAAATAAATAAACAAACAAATCATTTTTTTTAATAATTTGCTGCGCTTTTGATTAGAACATCCACAAAAGTCCATTTAAGGTACTATCTGAGTATGAGAATAATAATTAGAAAGCTTTATACATATATATATATATATATATATATATATATATATATATATATATATATATACAAGAAATTAATTCATCGACCCTTTTTTTATATTATAATTTTGTTTTAAATAATTCGGGTTTTGGGTCATTAAACTAATACTCCTTCTTAATTTTCTATATATGTTAATATATATATATATATATATGTATTTGAATAACAAAAGTTTCAAGTTTCGACAATTTTATATTACATTTATTTTTTAGGAGCGGACATTTCTCTGCATTGGTGAGCGGATACAGCAACCAAGAAATATTAAAGAGAGCAAACAAGATATTTCTGGAAAGATGTAAGTTTTAAAAATATTATTTTTATCATTACATTAATATTAAAACAATTCCCTCCTAAAACCATTTTTTTATCATCAAAATATTACAATGTTATCATTTTAACGGGAGTGTTAATATAGTACTAGTCTACTGTTCTCCGGGTCCTGGGTTCGAATCCTGGTTGTGGCAGGATATTGTTTATTCTGTTAATTTAGGCTGGGGGCGACACTAGGGTATGGAGACCCTCCTGGGGCAGACCCCAGCCTCTTTAAACTGTTTACGAAAATTGGAGAAAAAACCAGGCGGCTGAGCGCTATCAGGGCCTAATCAGTATTTAGTAATCACCTCATTGCACTGCTGTTAGCCTATAAATAGTAATAATCTCTATATATGCTGAGCCCAAGACACTTCATGAGTTTTAACGTTTCGAAGTCAAATTGATTCATATTAAAATTATTGTATCCAACTAAAAACAAGAATATACATTAAAATCAAGAATACAGTAAATCATACATTTAAAAACAACTATATGAATTTTGCATCTGTTATCCTAATCATAAATTGAAATTATATTTCTTTATATTTTATCACCTTCCATATTTATTTATTAATTTTGTAACATAAAGGCTTTTCAACCATAAAGGTTTTTTTTAGCCCTAAACTAATAATACTTCTTCTTCCAGTGGCGCGACAGGCCGTGTAGGCCCTGGGCCTCGCGGTGTAAACTCCTGCGAGTTTACACTCACGTTTCACGATGCAATTTTTAGTGTAGGGTCATCACTCCCTACGACTAATTTTGTGAGTGGCCACCCTTTGGCTGACTGGTCTCACATACCCGAGGGAGAGGTTGTGAGTGAATCCACATTTTTTACATCCTTATAAAAGCCCCGTCGGGACTGGGATTCGAACTCAGAACCTGTAGCATGAGATGAGAGGCTAGCACGCTAGCCACTCAACCACGGGCTCCCCTAAAAAACAGATGATACAGATACTAAAAAACTAATAATACAGATACAATATAATAATAGTAATAATACTAATTATACATACATATATACTAATAATACATACATATATACTAATCATAAAAAACATAATACATAATAAAATCAAATACATAATACACTAAAACATAGATAATACTTATAATACAGATACAATATTTTAAATTAAATACAAACAATTATATAAGATAACTACATATAAGGAAAGAATAAAAAAATAAAATAAAATAAATAAATAAATATATATGTATGTATATATATATATATATATATATATATATATATATATATATATATATATATATATATATATAATATATAATATTAAAAATCAAAAACAGGAACTTTTTTTTTTTTTTAAATTCTGTAAACTATTGATGTATCTTTTAGATAATTCATCAGTTTGGTGGCTGACTCCTGGGTATTTTGTAATATTGTTCTAATATCAGTCTCCATACCAATCCCTCTTCGCTCGGCTTCGAAGGAAAAGCAATCCAACAGTATATGTGCTACTGTGAGGATAACCCCAGAGGAGGTACATTGATGCACTGGATCCCCTCGCCATCAGGTAGCCGTGGGTCAGCATTCTTTGACCAATCCTCAGTGGAGCCAGTACCACTTCCTCCTCCTTGCACAGCCGTAGGTCTGCTCGGTTGGGTTTCACTGAAGGCTCGACTACTCTAAGTTTATTCTCCCTCATAAGAAAACATACTTTCCCATACCATACCTTCCGTATTTAAAACGTCAATATAGGTCCAAAGTCATTTATTCTTTTGTTTTCCATAAAATTCTTGCAATATAATCACTATTTTTGTTTTATCGGTACTCTGTAGCATCAGCATTGTTCTGTCTCAGGTTTTATCTTATTCGAATTACCAACTATCGAGACCAAATACGTAAATTATTCACATTTTCAAATGTAAATGGTATTATTGTGAACATCTCTGTTGTAAGCATCCGCTCCCGGGCCAGCCCTCAAATAAATGGTGGTCCAACCAAACGATGTCATTTGTAGATAAACAAAAAGTTTTCAGAGAATTATCTTAAAATTTTTAAAATGATAGAAGGATGTATGAAAATTATGTGTTAAACAAAATATGGACCAAATGCTCGCCACGGTATGATGCACACCTCTATCCGATGGTCCATATTTTTAATGACTGAGACGTAATTGAGGTTCAATGTCGTTAATGTGTCGAATTATCTCATCCTTTAGCTCTGGATTGTTCTTGGCCTAGTGAAGTACACTTTTACTTTCACTTACCTACATATGAAATATATAGCAAGAGAAAGTATTGCGATCGTGAAAATTTTTGAATTCCAGTTCTTAACGGAAATACAAGCTTTAGGGTAATTGTGTACCACTCTATAGTTGAATCCGTGAAACACTGAAACAAAGAAATGTCAAATTAAGTTGGGCAAAAAATTTGACGTTAAGCTGTAACTCACAATTATCGTGCGTTTTGGTTGGACCACTTTGTAGAAGAGGAAGATAGTTGGGGATGCAGTCATTAGAGAGAAACATTAAAACATAATGCTATTTTTATTATGTGACGACGTTTCGGCCTACATTGTGGGTCTTCATCAGGGTTGTCTCAGAGACGGTGTCCAAAGAAGTCTCTCGTTTGTTTGTTTATTCGTTTAACGTCACTTTTATGTTGCTATGGCTAATCAGACGATGCTATAGTGGGAGTCCTAAATTTTGCCTATCCAGGTTTTATTAGGATAGGGATCTTTAACGAGTACCTGACATCGCACAGGCTCGGGACCACCTTTTAACGTCCCCTCCGAAGGACGGCATAACTAAGGATTTTTTACTCCCATTATACAGCCCTAGGGCCACCCGCGGGTTTGAACCCGCGACCTTTGGCATAGAAAGCTGTTATGCTAATCACTACACTATGGGTGGCCCCGAAGTCTCTTAGACGCCGTCTGAGAGTCAACCTTGATGAAGGCCCACAATGTAGGCCGAAAAGTCGTCACATAATTAAAATAGCATTATGTTTTAATGTGTGTTTCTATCTAATGACCGCAAACCCAACCATCTTCCTCATTTAATTTCTCAACGGTCAACTAAACTCCATCATCGTTAGTTTTTTCCTAATTTGAACTATTCGATACACCATCGTGCAAAATAACTTGCAGACTTGAGCACCGGTACCCCGGCCCGTGGCGAACTTCACCCCTTCGACCCAGTGTACACGAACCTCATCATCGAGAACATCTACAAGGAGATCCAGTCCTGGATGTGCAAGCGAGTGGACACGACCGACAGCCAGAAGCTGCCAGTGCTGGAGCGGGCCACGGCCCTCAACCGACTCTTGATGACCCACTGCTTCGACGTCCTCCTCACCCGGGACTGCCCCTTCTCCAAGTACGAGCTCCACTCCCCGGACGACGAGATCTGCCTCCCCGCGATTTGTGCAATCATCGACAAGGCCAAGCAGTACGAGGGGAACCATTTTATTATCGGTAAGTCTCTAGCTTTCATCTTGTTTACTAAGAAGGAGAGACTTCCAAAAAAAATCCAACTGATTTTGATGGAATATATTTGATATTTGATATCGGGGGCCAGAGCTCCGTCTTTTTAAGGTTTTAGTTGATGTACGTTTTCGTGAGTCTTTTAATCATTTTATTTGGATATTTTAGTAATGTGTAGTAAGGACCAAAATTATATAAAATACCCTCATCATCATTCTAGTTTTCGTTTCGTTCTTAAATATACCAAAATTGCCAGAGTTAATATTTTTTTAAAGAAAAAGATATTTAAACAGTGAAGATTATGAAATCAGCTTAGTCTCATTGACCAAATGTATAGCACTTAACAATATATTTTTCTTTATTTATTGTAATCTACACCTGTCACTTTTCCGCGACAATAAGCAGATGCGCTGTATATATATTGTAAAGTCAGTTGTAATGTCAGACTATGAGGGAGGTCAGTACCCAGCGGCACTTCCTCCTAACGTGAAAATCATAAGTTTTAAATAAGGAGATCTCTTAACCAGCTCCTTTTCAGCCTTCTTCTGGTGAGTTCCGGCATGTCCGTTGTCACCATGTTTTGAATGAGTGTGTTGTAATGTCCGTGAAGTTTGTCATGGAATCTCTTGTATGAAGTATGAATGTAGCTCACGTTCCAAGGTGAGCGTGTTATTAGTCTCAACGTTTTCGATTGAAAAGTCTGTATTTTTTTAATGTGAGTCTTTTTAGCAGTTCCGAAAATTTGAAATGCGTATGTCCATAATGGTTTTAAAAGGTAGGTATAAGTATTCAGTCGTTGTCTAATTTTCAGTGTGGATCGTTTATGAAGAATAGAGTACAACAGTTTCAATCTCCTGGTTAGGCATAAACGTTTCTGTTTTACGTGTGGGCTCCAGGCCATTCTTCTGTCAAAGCTGAGTCCTAAGTAATTAACTGTGTTAGTCTGTGGAATAGGTTCATTATTCATGTAAACTGGAGGACAGGTATCGTGTCTGAGAGTGAAGGTGATGTAACAATATATAAAATATATAGAAAAGGAAAGTTTTTTTATTGGGTTGGTGCAAAATTAATGCAGGTTTTTAGTAGGTATTGTAAATACGCCATATCTTTACTTTAACCATATATATTTAATCAAAATAATTTCCATCTGAATCAATGCACTTTTGCCAACGTTCAACAAGCTTTCTTATTCCACCAGAAAAAAAATCCGAATCCCTGGACTCAATGAAATCACGAAAAGAATTTTCAATGTCGTCCTGGTTTTGAAAATTTTTCTCCCTCAAAAAGTTGTCCAGATGCCTGAAAAAGTGGAAGTCTGTAGGAGAGAGGTCAGGTGAATAAGGCGGATGTTGGAGAACTTCGTAGCCCAACTCGTGCAGTCGTCGAAGCGTTGGTTGTGCAACGTGTGGTCTGCCGTTATCGTGGAGCAGGATCGGCCCCTTCCAATGCTGGGCAAAGACGTTGCAATTTTTGAGTTCCGAGTTCCGCCGCCATTTCTCGTGTGGTTTTGGTTGGGTCTTCTTCCACTTTTGACCTCAGCTGGTCGTTGTCCAGAGCAAGATGACGGCCCCGACCTTCCTTGTCTTCGAGGTCGAAATCTCCTCTGCGAAACTTCTGGAACCAACGCTGCACCGTGCACTCATTAATAGCCCCCTGACCCCACACTTCATTAATATTACGAGCCGTTTGCGCAGCGCTGCGCCCTAATTTAAATTCGTAAAAATAAATTTGACGAAAATCGCACTTTGACATTTTCGATTCAAGACCTTTGAACACACTGAACAAAACGATTTTACTAAACAAATTCATGGTGAAAGAGAGAGTATTAGATAAGGTTTGTTTTGGTATAATAATTGTTGCTTTGTTTACACAATTGGAATTAAGATATTGCAATAGAGGAAACCTGCATTAATTTTGCATCAACCCAATAGTTTTTTTTTTATTTAAGCGTAAATTATAACTCTTTTCGGACTCCCTCTTAGAGCGAGGTATGCGCTTGCTAATTGTTATCATTATGATTTCCTTTCAAACTTCTCATATCACCCGTTATTGCTTCTTTTCTCCTTTCTTCTTCTAGCCTTATCTTTTTCTCTTCAATACCCTCACGTATAATGGTTATTTTAATATTATATTACTTCAAAATTGTTCTTTTTTTAGAAATTCCGTCAAATATTACGTCAAATTCTTTCTTCTTTTTTAAACTTACAGATATTTAACATATTATCAGTTGACATTATTATTTATTCAATATTATATTTTTATTACTGTCATCTTATTATTGTGTGCAACTTATGATTATTTTTTATTTTAATTTTATTAGTTGTTATCTTATTTTTTCCGATACAGAAATAATGGATTGTATAATATGATGTTTGTAGCGTTTTAAATATTTCAATTTAATTTCCTCTGTGTTTCTGAAATCAAGTTTACTTGGTCAATAATGTTTACATATTCTAAAATAGTATTAGTTAAGGTGCTTTTATGCATCGATTTCAACCGATATTCCTTATCTTTCAGTGGTATTTCGCTTGCTGATAATAGAAGAGAAAAACGATTATTTTCGTCATTTAATGATTTTTTATTTTGTAAAAGACGTTTAAAAAAATTCGCAGTGTGTATCGCGATGATGCCTCAGGAGAAAGCTCCGCCTGTAAGTGGTTTGCTCGGTTCAGAACCAGAAATTTAGACTTGGAAGACTCAAAGCGCTCGGGTCTGTACTGCCGCTTCAACTGTACTGGGAGGACGGAATTAAAAATTTACCTGAAAGAATGATGGCAAGATGTAATAGATCAAAATGTTTTATATAGATAGATAGATAGACATAGAAGATAGAAAAGTCTGTTTTTATTTTTCAAAATTACATCAAATAGCCAATAAGCAAATAAAAAAAAATAAAAAAAATTAACAAATTACAAATTACGAAATACAATAATAAAAATCAGACACATGGTCTATTGACCGTCCGTGGAGTCTGTGTTTATTAACAAAATTAATCTTTAATCTATCAATATAAATAATCAATAACAAAATAAGAAACAAACACTTCTCATGTTATTTATGTACTAAAATTAATTCACAAATAGTCAAATTCACAATTAGTTAAATTTAATTTAACAAATTCAATAATAGTTAAATTCTCTCGTTAGTAACATTCTATAAGAAAAAGCCGATCTGGAAAAATTAACTAACGCCAGCCAATCTTTTCCATTTATCAACTATCAACTACATTTATTATTTCTTTTCATGAAATGTTTGTAATTCAGGTTTAATTAATTCAGGTTTAAGAGTCAAAATGTTTAATATATAATTGATACAAAATATTTACTAGAATCTCAAGTTTTTATTGAAATCACCAGCAAAAAATGCTACAAACTTATTTTGCAAAGCAAGTTTTCCGTTAAATTTCTTAATGACCGCACCTCCAACCAATTATATATTCTCAACGGTAGATAAAAAACTCCATCATTAAAACATAAAAGGGATATCCTATAGCATAGTGGTTAGAATAACAGCCTCCTATGTCGAAGGTCGCCGGTTCTAATCCGCAAGGGGCCCTAGGATTTTTTAATGGGAATAAAAAAAACCTTAGTTTATGCTGTCCTTCGGAGGGGGCGTTAAAAGGTGGTCCCGAGCCTGTGCGATGTCAGGTACTCGTTAAAGATTCCTATCCTAATTAAACCTGGATAGGCAAAATTTAGGACTCCCACTGTAGCATCGCCCGATTAGCCACAGCAGCATAAAGTGACGTTAAATAAATAAACAAACAAGATACAAATAAATTGTTAAAGAATTAACTATTTTGAATTACAATAGAAACATGCGTTTTATTAAATAATCTATTATATTTTTATCTACAACAACCAGTTAGTTACATCGGGTTTTCATCACCCTCCATTAACCTTTAAAATCCCGTGAATTTGATAATATTTTTTCTAAAATGTTTAGCTATCCAACGGTATATTATGCATCTATATTACTATTCTTGTGTAAAAAAACACACAAAAATTACATTAAAAAAAATATGTTTGCGCTTTTCTCCTTTAGTTGCTTAACCGGTAATTATCAATTCTAATAACATAATGTACCATTTTTTTTTTTTAATCTACAACATTAATAGTACTTTAGAGATAGAAAATTTAAAATATCGGAATTAAAGCCCTATCCGACTATTTCAATCAGAATGAAACCAATATCATATTAAAGCCCATCAAATTTTACATCGATTTATAGAGTTTAATCAAAACCGTTAGAGCCGTTTTTGAGAAAATCTAAAAATAGGTGCAAAATGCATACATTGTATTAAGTTGATCTTCCGTTCAGCTGATTTTGATGAAAAAGTTTCTGTAACATCTCGGGCATATAATAATAATAATAATAATAATAAATCGTTCCATTATTACCGATCACATGATATTAAACAACAAGCCGGATATAGTGGTTATGGATCAAAATGTAAAATGCGGCTATGTCATTGATATTGCTGTCCCGAATGATGACAATATCGACAAAACTATTGCTAAGAAAATACGAAAATATCAGGAGTTGTGCCAGGAACTACGTCAAGTCTATAAGCTGGAACAAATCAAAGTATATCCGATAATTATCTCATGCAACGGTCTCATTCCAGATGACACCATTTCAGCAACCAAAAACTTAAAACTGCCCGAAAAGGTTCTGGAAGAAGGACAGAAAGCAGTTCTCCTCGGTACAGCCAGTATCATCAGAAAATTTTTAAATATAGTATAGTATTTTTTGCCTAGCCCTTGACTTTGGTCCGGGTAGGTAAATAGTCTGGTAAAACCAAGAAAATGTGCAATAAAAATAATAATAATAATAGGCTTAGCGAATCCGAAGGTTCGATGCCGATACCACCAAATTCCGCCTACACAGACTTGTCCAATGTTCATCATTCAAGCCCAAGCTCCCGAGATCAGCCTTAACGCAATCCTCCCATCTCCGCTTCGGCCTACCTCGGGTATATTAATTGTCTTAAATATGAAATTTCAGTTTCAATACTTTCCCTTTCTATATATTTCATATATAAGTAAATTAATGTAAAAACTATCATTAAAACATTAAAGGGGTCTCCTGTAGCATAGTGGCTAGCATAACAGCATTCTATGCCCAAGGTCGCGGGTTCAAATCTAGGATTTTTTAAAGGGAATAAAGAACCCTTAGTAATGCCATCCTTTAAAGATGTGGCTAAATCACCAATTTAGGTGGACAAAAGTCAAGTCAAAAGTTTGGAATTTTCCAGTGCTTCACCTTTTTATTATTAGTTGTTAAGACACTTAATACTAATATTTCCCGCCATACCGTGTTTACAAATAAATAGTAAATGAATGAATCAAATTAAAATACATCTATTAGCAGATTTTAGCAACTCCGAGTCATAATTAGATTTTTTGTATTGTTTTTCCCGTATTCTGGAAGTTCAAACGTAAAATATAAGGGAGTTTTAGATTTTAGCAAATAAACTTGATGTTTGAACAGTTTTTATAATTTTTTCTTATATTTAAAAAAAAAAAATTTTTTTTCGTAATTTGGGACCCGAAAGGTTAAATATAGACAAGTTTTAGAATTTTTTACACCTAAATCGGTCATATTGCCCACTGTGGGGCGTATAAAGTTAGTCCCGAGCCTCTGCGATGACAGGTACTCACTCGGTAAAGATCCCTATCCTAATAAAACCTGAGTAGGCACAAAAAAATATGAATACGATGAAGTCTAATAACCTTACATATTTATTATCGTTGCTAATATTCCTAATTTATCTAACTTTTTTAGAATATATATATATATGTGTGGCGGCAACACATGTGGTTGCCAAGGAGACATAACCTTCATGTGTTTTGTGTTAAAAAATATACCTTTTGTGTTTAAAACAATGTTACATGTGTTGTGTGTTTTAATAAAGATATAACCCATGATTAATGTTATTTATGTGGTGATATCACCACATATTGGTGACACCGACGTGATTTGAACACGCAAACTTCTGATCTGGAGTAATAATCACCAATATGTGATATCACCACATAAATAACACTAATCATGGGTTATATCTTTATTAAAACACAAAACACATGTAACATTGTTTTAAACACAAAAGGTATATTTTTTAACACAAAACACATGAAGGTTATGTCTCCTTGGCAACCACATGTGTTGCCGCCACACACACACACACACATATATATATATATATATATATATATATATATATATATATATATATATATATATATATATATTGTTTGAGTCATTTAATACACATTTTTAATAGAATTTTATTTTATTTTTTTAACCTATTACTGTCCCATCCTTGATTCCAATCACATTATCCCAGATCATCAGTTTGGTTTCCGAACATCCCACTCCACTATCCAGCAATGTCATCGTGTGGTGGACGTTGTCTCGTCTACATTGGAGCGCGGCTTGTATTGCACGGGAGCCTTCCTCTATGTGGAACAGGCCTTTGACCGAGTCTGGCACCCAGGATTGCTTTACAAGCTCCGCAAATTCCTTCCTCCTACATACTTCCTTATCATCCAGTCCTACCTCACTGGCAGATCCTTCAAAGTAAATCATAATAATTCCTATTCATCCATTTTTAGTCAGTTTGCTGGTGTTTCTCAAGGCAGTATCCTAGGACCCATCCTTTACACAGTTTATACAGCTGATATCCCATCCCATCCTAACACTTTCCTTTCTACCTATGCTGATGATACATGTGTGTTATCAGTCAATGCTGATCCAACAATTGCCTCTCAAACTCTCCAATCCCACATCAGAGACCTTGAAGTATGGTGTCAGAACTGGAGAATTAAAATAAATGCCAACAAATCCAGCCAAATTACCTTTACCCTTCGTCGTAAACCAATGACATCCTGCCCTACTGTCTCCTTCGATAATACTCCTCTTGTCCCGGTTGAACAGATCCGATATCTAGGACTACACCTTGACAAACGCCTTACATGGAACCCTCATACAAGACTGAAACGACAAGAAACTGCACGACGTTTTCGACTACTTCAACACTTACTAGATAAACGTTCCAATCTTCCACTTAACTACAAAAGGCTCATCTACATGACTATCATACGGCCTATATGGACTTACGGAGTAGAGCTTTGGGGCTCTACTAAACCATCAAATTCTTCCCGTATCCAATCCCTACAATCCAAAATCCTGCGTAAAATCCTCAATGCTCCTTATTTTGTAACTAATAACTGATCCAAAAAGACCTTAATATTCCGTATGTTGCTGATTTGGCCCGATCTAGATACCATTCCTTTCATGACAAACTCCATTCCCACCCTAATCCTCTAGTTTCAATCCTTTCTTCCTCTTCAATTCCCGACAATCCTCCGAGGCGTCTGAAAAGGAGATGGCCCCGAGACCTTCTAGTTTAAAATAGTTACAGGAGTGCTACCATTGGGTAGTTCTTCTACAAGTCTCTTCCATGTCATTTTTCTAATATCATATTTACTTGATGTATTTTTTTGAGTACAGTTGTAAATTTCAATAAATTATGTTTAAAAAAAAAAAAAACCTATTACTGCTCCCGTCTCTAAATGGCTATAGGCTTACAATTAAGGACGTGGGTTCACTTGTAGCTGGTAGGTTAGCATAACAGCCTCCTATGCCAAAAAAAAATCCTTATTTATGCAGTCTTCGGAGGGAACGTTAAAAGGTGGTCCCGAGCCTGTGTAATGTCAGGTATTCGTTAAAGATCCCTTTCCTAATAAGACCTGGACAGGCAAAATTTAGGACTCCCACTGTAGCATCGTCCGATTAGCCTTTATGCTTCTGTATAAAGTGACTGTAAATAAACAAAACATAAATTACGTAAGATAAGATAGTGGTTAAGACAGAACGAGATATTCAAGACTTTGCTCTCCCAGACATCGCACGCCAGGGCCTGTAAAAGTTTGACCTGACAGGCGTCTTACTCTGAGTCCTCATCTATTCTCAAATAGCTTGTGACTGCTCTATTCTACTTTCCTCTCTTTATGGAATATGAAGTCCTAGTCCCTAGATAACGTTGTTTTCTTGTTCAGTACAGACCTACCAGATCTTTACAACACAACTATTGTTAATTTACATGAACATTGTTGTAACAGTAAGTAGTTTGCTTCTTTATTTATTTAACGCCACCTTATGCTACTGTGGCTAATCGGGCGATGCAGTGGGAGTCCTAAATTTTGTGTATCCTGCTGTAATTAATTATGATAAGTATTTTAAACGAGTAACAGACATCGAGCTAGCTCGGGACCACCATTTTACGTCACCTTCGATGGACTTCATAACCAAGGGTTTTTTACTAAATTTAAAACATTTGAGGGTAACTGCATAAACTCGGTTATTTTCGATGATATAGAAAAACGAAAAAAAACAAAAAAATTGAGATTAAGACACTGCAATGAACAGATAATAGAAAAAATTTTAAGTCACAACTTAAAAGAACTGTGATACTCGATAGGAGAATTAAATTTTCTAAAAAAAAAAAAAAAAAAAAAAAAAAATCATTGAAAATTCAAGAAATAACAGAGATGATAGCATTTTGAAATAAGCAGTGGTAATAGGCCATTTTCCTTTGATTAATTTATTACATTTTATGTAAGGTAATTACCTATAAACAGCCTTATAAACTGTTAAATAAACCATTGTTCTTGACATAGCGTTTTTCTTTCTATTTTTCATTTTTATTTATTTATTAATTTATTGAAATTTACAACTGTATTAGTAAATACATCAAGTAAATTGGCTCATAATATAGATAATATACATGAAAAGAATATGCCCATTGGTAACACTCCACTAGGTAATCTACACTAGAAGGTCTCGAGGCCATCTTCTTTTCAGACGCCTCGGAGGATTGTCAGGAATTAAAGAGGAAGCAAGGATTGAAACCTGTGGGTTTATGTGGGAGTGTAGTTTGTCATGGAAGGAATGATACCTCGTACGGACCAAATCAGTAACATATGGGACATGATTGTGGATGAGTTTGTTGGTGACAAAGTAAGGAGCATTGAGGATTTTTCGAAGGATTTTGGATTGTAGGGATTGAATACGGGATTTTTTTTTTTTTTAATCTATTATATTAAGTCGCTGTTTCTTAGAATGACCCTTAGAGTAACACCACAGGCCTACATCTACATTAAATGTGAAATATTAGATTTGTGTTAATATAATTAAATTGAAAATTTTTTTTGGAATAGGCAAAGATGGGGAGAGGGTTCATCTGTTATGTAGTGGCTAGTATAACAGTCTTCTATGACGAAGTTCGCAGATCGGCAGATGGGCGTAGATTTTTTTAATATGATTAAAATCCTTGATTTTGTCGTAGTGGGAAGGCAAGCGGAAGATGTCCATATATACTGTAACGAAGATGAAATGGAATTGGTTACGGATTTCACCTACCTCGGCAGAGTAATAAAAAAATCTGGAAAAGTAAACTCCGAAGTATCAAATAGAATCATGAAGGCAAATGCAGTCTACTATCAGATATGCAATAATGTAGTAGGGAAGGGAGAGGTGGGTAGAGGTGTTAAGCTCCATATCTTCAAGTCAGTATGTTTGCCTATACTACTATATGGAGCTGAAAGCTGGATATTGACGGACCGGCAGGAGAGCAGAGTCACAGCTGCTGAGATGAAGTTCCTGCGAAGAATAGTGAGAAAGACAAGAAGAGATCGGTCAGGAATGAGCGGATACGCCAGGAACTGGAGGTTGCGCCGTTAAAGGAAATTCTGCAAACCCGCCAGATGAAGTGGTTCGGCCATGTTATTAGAATGGAGGATCACAGAGATCCTCTAAAAACCATGGACTACGTGCCAGATGGGAGTAGGCCTCCGGGGCGACCAAGGATGTTCTACCTGATGTACCTCGACAAACTTTGCAGAGGAAGAGGAAAAGATCTTCGCCAGGCCAGGAACCTCGCTGGGAATAGAGAGGATTGGAGCCGGTGGCTGAACCCTCCCTTACGCTGATAAGGCGCTACAGGGAGAAGCAAAAGAACACCATATTTGTCGTCCTTCGGAATGAACGTAATATGGTGGTCCAGTCAATGTGCGATGCGAGGTACTCTAAAAGTTCCCTGTCCTAATTAGACCTGGATAGGCAAAATTTAGGACTACCACTTCAGGATCGTACGATTAGCCACACTAGCATTAAGTGGAGTTAACTAAATAAACAAAAAAACTTTTTTTTTTTTACATTATTGGACATATGCTATTATATTGTAATTAATGTGTACTAACAACGTTATATCTAATATCGATTAAGTTAATGAATGTTCTTAACCATAGGCTAGATAGCGATTAATCTCCTAAACTTTGATTGGATATACATTTTATATGTGCTATTGGCATCTCTAAGGAGAGACGTAGTATGTTGGCTAGTGGTAGTACACTGTTCTCCAGGTTCCGGGTTCGAACCCGAGCTGAGGTGGAGTTATTTATTCTGTTATATCAGCAGTGACTCCAGCGTAAGGCAATACTCCTGGGGCACACCCAGCCTCTATGAAGTGGGTATCAAAAAATGTGGTAATAACATAACGGCTGAGCGTAGTCTCCTAGTAAGAACAGTACGAACCATATTTTTTTTTTTTTTATGATTATGTCTAAAGGTCGTTTTAGTGGCTCTAGGATTTTGTAATGGGAGTAAAAAATCCTTAGTTAGTCCGTCCTTTGAAGGGGACGTTTAAAGGTGGTCCCGAGCCTTTGCGATGTCAGATACTCGTTGAAAAGCATCGTCCGATTAGCCACAGCAGCATAAGGTGACATTAAATGAACAAACAAACAACAATTTTCTATTAAATCTAAACCATATGTTTCAAAAGAAACTAAATCTATTTCTTTAAAGCTTTTTCAACTCTGTTTATTAGTTCTTAAATTGATTTTAACAAGTCGTGAGAAACACATCAGATTTTTACATAAATATAGAAGGTATTAACGTATACGACTTCTTTCTTTTATTGGACATATATATATATAAATTATTTGAAATTTTTCGGGTTTTAAGTCATTTAACAATTACTTCTTCTTAATTTTCATTATTTGACGTTTCGACCGTCCGTCACAAACATAGCACGGCTATCTACTCACTTAGAATAGAATAGAATAGAATAGAAAAATGAACTTTATTCTGGGACATAGTCCCTTAAGAATAACATTGATGTTACAAATAAATATAGCTCTTCTGGCCAGAATACATTAAATTGATTGAATTATTACAAACTTAATTATTTACATAAATAAAGTATATTAAAAGAAAAATATATATACACACACCTACATACATACATACAAAAATCATAAAGTAATAATAATAATAATGATAATAAGTAAAATAGAATGAGAAAATAAAAACAACTAATTTTCCGAAAAAAAAAAAAAAACACAAAAAAACAAAAACAAACAAAAGCAAAGTCAAATAAGCATTTAGTCATTATAATCAATAAATTATCAGATTTAAGATCAACAAGCGTCTGTGAGGGATAATAGATGCTGGAAAAGGAGATATTTAAATGTGGATAAGGAAGAAGCACGACGTATATTGGAAGGAATGGAATTCCAGAAAGCAGTGGAACGGGCAAGAAAGGATCGATCATAGGCTTTTGTTCTGTGGGATGGGATATAAAGGTCGGAGTGGCGCGATCTTGTCCCAAGCAAGTGAACTGAGGATTTAAATTGAAGGAGACTGTGGATATAGGAAGGATGCTGGGATTTTATCGTTTGGTAGAGAAAGGACCCAAGGAAGTACTGTCTGCGTGTGGAAGGGAGGAGCCACTTCAACTCGGTGTAGAGGTGAGTCACGTGAGTCCGTCTCGAGGTACCAAAAACAAATCTCAAACAGCAATTCATAATACGCTTTACTCTGTTCTCAAGTACCATACAGAGGCCACCGTACACCGCACAGCCGTAGTCAAAGTGGGGAAAGATGAGTGAGGAGACAAGGATTTTACGCGTTGATTCGGGAAGAAGGTGACTGGAGCGATGGAAAAACTTTAGGGTGCTTATGGCTTTCCGAGAAATTTGTGCAATATGGGGTTTCCAGGAAAGGGATTGGTCAATTATAATTCCTAGGTTTTTGACAGAGGGACTGAAAGCAATGGGATGACCATTTAGGAATAAGGTTGGAAAGGTGGAGTTGGATCTCAGGAGGGGATTGGAACCAATCATAATAGCCTGAGTTTTCATAGCGTTTAAGCATAGCTTATTCAGGTTTGCCCAGGCACAGATTCTATCTAGGTCTGCCTGAATAGCGGCAAACGCTGATGATAATTCGGACGGAGGGAAGGAGAAATAAATTTGGAAATCATCGGCATAGAGGTGATGGGAGCAATGGACTATTGATTTAGGGAGATCATTGATGTAGCAATTGAATAGGAGAGGGGAGATGCTGGAGCCCTGGGCCACACCTGCCGAAAGGGCGAGGAAGGATGATAAAGGATGATTAGGAATGTAAACGGCTTGGGTTCGACCGGAAAGGAATGATTGGAACCAGCGAATAGCGCTGTTGGAAAAGGATAGTGCATTTAGTTTGGTAAAGAGAATAGAATGGTCTAAGGAGTCGAAAGCTTTCGAGAAGTCAAGAAGTATTAAAACTGTTAGTTTCTTTTCGTCCATGGCAGTATGTAAGTCATTAGTGATTTTGGCGAGGGCGGATTGTGTGGAAAAGCCTGAACGGAAACCAGATTGGAAGGGATCAAGTAGCTTGGACTTTTCAAGGAATTCGGATATCTGAGTCTGGATTATTCTTTCGAGAGGTTTTGAAAGGTTTGAGAGAATGGAAATAGGTCGATAATCTTTAGGAAGGACGGGGTTTGCGGTTTTGTTAATGGGATGGACTAAAGCTTTTTTCCAAGAGCTAGGGAATACTGAATTTTGAAGGGAGAAATTATATATAAAAAGGAGAGTGGGGAGGATTTCAGGAAGGCATAATTTTAACAATTTAACAGGAATTCCATCAAAACCAAAGGAATTGGTGGTAGATTTCATAATGGAGGAAATAAGATCACTTGGAGAAATGTCAGAGAAGTAGAAATTATCGGGGTTGAATAAAGGAGCTGAAGAAGATTTAGGAGGGGACAGAGTAGACAAATTTGAAGACGGGGATACAAAATGGGAATTTAGTTCATCAGGAGATATCTGTGTTTCATGTGAAGAAGAGGATTTGCAGAGGGAGAGCTTACGGAGAATGAGCCATTTTGTTTTCGAGTCAGGAGCTGTGGAGAGGGCTTCTTGGAAATAAATGGATTTTGCTCGTCTGATAGTTGTCTGTGTCAAGTTACGCAGTGCCCTAAACGCTTGATAGTCGTCAGTCAGTCTTGTACGTCTAAAGCGCCTACGGGCAGCCTCACGTCTTTTTTGTAGGTCTTTAATTTCTTGACTCATCCAGGGAGCAGGTCGGCGACGAAAGGTGATGGTTTTGAATGGTGCGTGGATATCAAGGATATGAAGAAGATTAGCAGTGAGGATATCAACCATTGAGTCAATAGATGTACAGGAATAGATTTCGCTCCAGTTAATATTTTCTAGGTCAGGTAAAAGGATTTCACGGGTCAGGGCGTCCAGGTTACGAAAAGTGAACGTTTTGGGTAGGAAAGCAGGGGTTTGGATATTATAAGAGATTTGGATAAGGTCATGAGATGAAAGGAATGGTACTGGATGCTGGGAGGCGGATAAAAGGTTATGCCTTGAGTCGATAACATGTAGGTCCAACCAGGTGTCAGACCTCAAGGTATGGTGAGTTGGGGCATAAGGAACAATGTAGAGATGGAGAGAATAAAACAGGTTTTCAAGGTAGTGTTTATCGTTGGAGTCAGAAAGGAGGTTGGTATTAAAGTCGCCAGAGATTATAATATGGTTGTAATAGGGAACATAGTTATAGAGGAATGATTCGAGGGATTGATCAAAAGGAACCAGAGGAGGACGGTAAACTACAATATACAGGAGAGAACTTGAGTTACAGGAAATTTCGACAAGAAGGAATTCAACATAAGGGTGATCATAAGGGAATGAGACATCAAGGATTCGGGATTTGAGGCTGTTGTGAACAAAAAGACCTACACCTCCACCGTTCCTGCCGATACGATCGTGCCGGATAAAGGAATAGTCAGGAATAGAAACTGAGGAAGAAGGAATATAGGATTTTAGCCAGGTTTCAGTGACTGCAATAAGGTGGTAAAAATTTTTGGTGAAGTAATTAAGGAACTCATCATAATGAGCGGGTAAGGACTGTGCGTTAACATGGCAGGCGGTAAGGACGTTAGACATACAAAAAAGGAAATAAAGTTGTTTGAAGGAAAAACGCTTGCTGTAAAACGAAATTGTGAATATACATCAGAAATAAAGAGACCGTTGATAAAATGATATAAGATAATCTATGAAAGAAAAAAACAAAATAAGTTAAATTAATAGCTTGTCTCTGTGAAAAAAAAGAAAAATAATAATTTGTTATGAGCAGGATAAATACAAAAAGGTTTTTAGGACCAGAAGGTTGACAGTTCCCAGAGCGTCAGCCAAACACGTCGAGATCTTGACACCTGTCTATATAGATAACCGGGTGACCATCATCCTTTCGGCAGCGCACTCTGCCTCCCGCGAACCACACGTATTTAATTTTTTTCGCAGATCTTACTTGACGGGCGAGCCAGTACAAATGCCTATTTGTTGGCGACATCTCTTCGCTGAGATATATTCGGTGGAAGTCATTTTCCTCCCAGCCGATGTCTCGCGTGGAGAAGTCCCTCTTCACTTTACGCTGTTGTACTATTTCGTCCCGTAGCGATTGCCTGACGAAACGTGCGATTATAGGAGGTGGCTGCTTGTCGTCTTTTCGCGGCCGCCGCCGCTCTACTATATCGAGGTCTTTGGTGTCGATTTTGATCCCGAGTCCCGCCGCAACGCTGGACACCAGGGCTGCCGGAGTTTCCCCGGGGCGAACCGGAACGCCTCGGATTTCAACCGATCTGCAGAGCAGACCTTGCTCTGCTTTATTGAGGCGGACTTCGAGTTCGTTCACTTTATTTTTTAAAACTTTATTTTCCGTAGTCACATCTTCGATATGCTTCGCTTGAACTTCCAGGTGTTTTTCGATTTTAGAAAGTCTATCGTTTAATTCGAAACTGAGTTCGCCGTATTTATCTAGTGAAGATTTTAAATTTTTAATTTCTTCATTCACTTCGGCGCGTAAGTAATTAACAGCAGCGAGTATGTCCGCTGCCGTGGGTTCGGCAATCTTCGTGGTAGACTCGGCTATCTTCGGTGAACGATCGGTCGTTTTCGATATACTTCTAGATGGGCTAGGAGATTTTTCTTTGCTTGACCCGGCATTCTTTCTTCCTAAGACACACTTATTGCAAGTCCATTGTGTTTTTTGGGCTTTGATAGTCTCAGTGTCTTTATCAGTAAGACTGCAGCACCTGCCGTGAAAAATCACGCGACACTTGCTACAGCTCACATTGTTTTTGTCTTCACGGGTGATCGTGGTCTCACAGACTGTGCACAGCACCATTGTGTTTAATTAAAATTAAATAGAAAAAAAAATTATAACTCACTGGTGTTATTAGTGGTAAATATTGTCCGTTGAGGCTAACTTAGGCTAACTACAGGGCACTCGTCAGAGGGTGCTCAATAATTATGTGTTTTAAAAGTATCCTATGTTTATGATGGAGGATTGAAATGCCAAATAAAGAAAATTAAGAAGAAGTAATTGTTAAATGACCTAAAACCCGAAAAATTTCAATTAAAAATATAATATAAAAAGGTTGATGGTTTAGATTGCTGTATGTATATATATATATATATATATATATATATATATATATATATATATATATATATATATATATATCTCGAAGATATGATCATAAGTTTATGATACTTTTGAAACTGACAAACTTCTAATTAAACTTATAAAAACATAAATATTGGTTATAATTCCTCATTAATAAATGAAAAGAATAATAAATATGAAAACTTTCCAAATGTGAAAGAGAGAGAAAAAAAAAATCTTATATAATAAAAAACATGCAACAGATGTATCTTACAGTAATATATGTATGGTTGTTCTATAAATATACGGTCTTGTACTACTTTTCATCTAATTTCCAAATCTAAAATCTTCCACTTTCCAAGGTATATTACATTTCTATACTGCTATACCATAATAATATAGGTATATTTAAGAAAAGAAATTTTTGATGCCTTGATTACAGAAAATTGGAGTTTTCTCACCCAACGATAAAAGGCCTTCAGTAAAGATTTCTCTAAGCGATAGGGAATACCGTATCAAAATTTCTCGAGTGAATAAGGAGTTACCAATCACTAGAACCAACAATCATGAAATCATTTTTATATGTAGAGCTACTTTTTTTATTTTGATCGTTTTTAAGATTCTATGGGATTCCTTTTAACCTAATGTTAAAAAGGATCGTTTAGAATCAAGCTTACGTCCAAGAAAAAAAAATTCCAATATCAGTTTTAAAAGAACAAATATCTTCTATTGTTATATGATTTAATGGCAAAGAGAATGTCTCCACTACAGATAAATTGAATTCCCATAAAAAAAAAAAAAATAATATTTTGATTGATTTTGTTATTTGGACTTAATCTTAAACCGAGTACTTGCGAAGGAAATTCTTATTAGCAATTTTACACCTTTCCGAAAATTTTCCTTAGCCTAAAAACTACTTTTCAGAACGGAAAAAAAAATAGGTGAGTTGATTGAATATAATCTAAGTGAGAGGCTTTTAGCCTGGGCAATGAAAAGTTTTATTACCTAATTTTATCACCCTCCTAAATATTTAGTCATAAAATTCTTTATTATAAATATCGGCTTTATTAAAATATATAAGGCTATAAAAAGCATTTTTTAATTTTTTTTCTCGAATTAATATAACGATCAATTTTTACTTTGACTTACCTTTAAGTATGTATAAAGAAAAGTATTACGATCGTGAAAATTTTAGAATTCCAGTTTTCAACGAAAATACATATTTTTGGTTCCTCTGAGTTCAAATAACCAAGTACCACAAACAATTCTGTGCCTATGTCTAGTTCAAAAACATAAGTTGAATGAAATTTTCTGAAAATTCTTATTTATGACAACTGAAATCGTTTGATCGAAAATGCAACTTTATGCCATGTGTTTTGCACCTTTTTACGATTTTCTCAAAAACTGTTCTAACGATTTTGTTTAAACTCGATATATCCATGTAGAATTCAAAGGTATTTAATTTGAAATTGAAATAGTCTGACAGGGCTTAAATGCTGATTTTTAAAATTTTCTTCCCCTGAAGTTCCGTTTATTTTGTAGATTATAAAAAAAAAAATAACCATATCATCTTGTTTGTATTAATAAAAATCGGGTAAATATAGAAGTTGGACGAATTCAATATCCGACTAAAGGAGAAAACGGCAAAACTATTTTTTAATGCTTTTTTTTATTTTTAAAACAATTTTTATTAATTGTTGCTATAATCTGTCTAATCTGGACATTTATAATAGTGATTAACGTTCATAGAATATACACAAAACAATAAAATAATAAGAAAATAAAATTGTAAGTGTGTGTGTGTGTGTGTGTGTGTGTGTGTGTGTGTGTGTATATATATATACAATAAAGGATCAATAAAAATATGTACAAACTCTAGAAGTCACTCATGCCTTTTTATTGATATATATGTGTTTTTGAACATAAGAACAGTAAAATAGATGTGTGATGTATATTTGGAAAGTTAAAGATTAAAAAATAACATTATACAGGAAATTGTAAAAGTTAATGGCGAATAATTTGTAACTGATTGTTGTAGATAATAATGTCATATATAGTTTAATAAAACACAAGTTTATATTCAAAACTAAATGTAATTAATTCTTTGACCTTTTATTATTTTAACTTTATATAAGAGTTCTTAATTTGAATTCAACAAAGAAATTAAGTGAAAGTCTTGTGTTGCGTGCAACAGATTTTGTATTAAAAATTTTATTGCAAACTTATTCCTCCTTGCATTGGTATTAGATACATAGTTATAGTGTAGGAGTTGGAGAAACTGTCGAGAGATAGCGCTATAGGGAAAAGTGATAAGGAAACAGCTGTTTAGATAACCTTCCTTACCTTTAATTGAAATGTCAGCTATATATTAAGGTTTCGTCTTTGGTTTAAAACATTAATATTCGGCAGTTTTTTTATGCTGATGGAATGGAATTTCTTGCTGCTTTCAGTCACATTGATATTGTTACCTGATAATGTTACCCTCGTGTTATGTTCAAGGGTGTACGCAGAATTCGTTAAGAACGTCAAGTTTGTTGAAAATCGTTAACGGTTTTGAAATTGGACAAAAACATAAGTTATGTGCTACATATACTGTTTCATTGTTTTCTTTCTTATTCATTAAATTATTGTTTGTTGTTTATTGATTTTACGTCCCTTTATGCTGCTGTGGCTAATCGGATGATGCTACAGTGGGATTCCTAAATTTTGCCTATCCGGGATTTATTGAGTAGGGATCTTTAACGAGTACCTGACATTGCATAGACTCTGGACCACCTTTTAACGTCCCCTCGGAAGAACCGCATAACTAAGGATTTTTTACTCCTATTAAAAAATCCTAGGGCCACCTGCGGGTTTGAACCCGGGACCTTGGGCATAGAAGGCTGTTGTGCTAACCACTATGCTACAGGTAACCCATTTAAATTATGGTATTGGGTTTTAGAATAAGCCCTTTCGGATTTTCTAGGAGAAATAAAACTCTATGTATTATAGAAATACAATTTATTTTAATCTACATTATGTAGACCATTATTGCATTAACTGCAAATGCTATGTTCATAGAATGTCTGGAGTTTATTATTAAAAACGTTGCAAATTATTACATAATGGTTTATTATTTCCAAATAACAATAACATGGTACAACTGTTTATAAAGCTGTTGATAGGCAATTAACTAATATGAAAAAAAAAAAATCAAAGGAAAATATCATATCACCACTGCTAATTTCAAAACGCTATATTTCTGCTAGGCTTTACTGATTCCAAAAAACTTTACATATTTTCGTCTGTCTTCAAAAATAAATCTGTTATGGGCGTATCTATAGGTAAAATTTCAATTTTTTTCTTTTCTGTTTAATTATGTATTCGCGGTGGTTTGGTTAAAAAGAACTAATGATTTTTTTTTCTTTTTGTTTTGTTTTTCTTGCTAACCACGCTTTACTGATTCTAAAACTCTATATATGTTTTCTCTATCTTCAAAAATAACTGAGTTTTTGAATTAAACCACTTTTAATCGGCTGCCATTTTAATAATAACCAGCTGATATCAACGTCTAGGTGTTAGGATCATCGTTATCATGCCGTAGTATTTTTGTGGCGAAATTAAAAAAAAAAAAAAAAAAATCAGTCAAGTAGTTTCGAAGAAACGCGGATGTCTGACAAACGTATTTCTTTTATTCGTTATTCGGGTTCTACGCGTAAAGAAACGAAAGCCCTCGAATTTTAAGGACAGGGGAGGTAATTTTTGTTTTCTTGATTATTGATAATAATAAAGCAAAAAGTTTCTATATTGAAAGTTTATAAATTTTCCCGTAGCCTACTCAACAAAGCAGCCTTAGAGTGATGAAGGTAAGTTGATACGGCGAAGTATACCCTTGCCCCGTGCTATTAGGGTCATGTGGGAACTTGATCTCCAGCCAGCCATCTTTCATATTAATATCTAGGGGAGGGTATATTGTCCTATATCGTCCTATAATAGATTGTCTCTTATATCTTTGGATGAAGGCATCGTTACAGAACGGTGCCATCACAGCGAGCTGATTGGAATCCAATCGATTTATCTCGAATGATCGTTATACGATACAGATGGCTGTGGATCATATGAAGGAGAAAATAAGGCATAACTATGATTGCTAACATAGGAAGAATTGATGGTTTATTTAACATTTTGCAACTAACAAGACTACTATTTAATATTATAATTTGAGGACAAAGATCTGAGCAATACTCTTGCTCAGATCTGATGTATTTAAATATTGACTTCATTTTACTATTTTACCCAGCTCAATGTGTGATTAGTGAAAATGTTGGGATTACTGAATATATAACAAGACTTCTGAAGATGGGAGAATATCCCGAAACGTCATACTGATGAAATAAAAAATCGAGTATTAATGGAAGAATTATTCAGCCCAAAATCAACCTTAATAATTAATATTATAAGTAAAATACTAGAAGGAATTAGTAAGGGTGGCAGTCGATAAATGAAACAATTAGGTAGTTTCAACCATTTAGTTTCTGCCCATATCATTTCAATCTATTCATTCTTATGGCATATAATTAGAACAGTTTGTTAAATAATTCGTATATTTCCTCGCCATAGATCCTTCGCAACACTTTAAATTCTATCAATCCTTTCGGCCTTTGGTTTGTTTATACACCACGTTTTAATTGTACTTCAGTTTTATTAAATGTGAAAATGAAGAGAATCCGTGCCGCCATCTAGCTTTCGTTTGGAGGAATAGAAACGACCTCTAGCGGGAGCAACAAGGGACTATATTTACATGGTTAAGTTCTTTAACTTTTTAAGTAAGCCATTAATTTTTCTTTGCCTCTTACAAAATCAAAATGATGAGTGAAGAAAAGGGAACCTACAGGAATATTTCAACATTAATACAACAAAAAATTTCAAATTTCCCATCATGGACTCTCACTCGGAGTGTTTGATCCTTTTTGCTCATTTTTGTTGTTTTAATGACAGGGCCATAGGGATTGCAATCCGGCCGGATCCGGTCCCAAATTTCATCAATCCGGACGGATCCGGATGGTATGACTAAATCAGGTTGATTTTCACTTTTCGGTCAAAGATGAACAGTTAGTATGTTATTCGAATATAATTTTACTCATAATAGGAAGTTTATAAAAAAAAGTTATGTTAGGATTAGATATGGAGCAAAAAAATTAAAGTTTAGTAGTTTAGGTAACTAGTAAAATTTTAATGGCCATTAAAACAGTCGGCTATTGATTAAAATTTGCTGAAAATAAGGACTATTTGTTTTCTACCACCCTTTTTCCAAAATCAAAATTGATTTTTGATAATATATACTAAAGTTATTAGAACTTACGTACTATTTAAAAAACAAATATTGTCAGTAGAATAATTTAAAGATTTATACTCATATTACAAACTCATTATTGTGATAATTATGCCACTCATCAGACATATTCATCAAAATATGATTGTGCCCATCATTAATATAAGAGTTGTTCGTGATTGATAGCATTCTCAAATAATCTAAAATTATTGTTATCACAATTCCCATCTGAGTCAATTACGCAAGGATAATTATATAGATTTTTATAAAATAACTTAATAAATTAATTGAGCTATCTGATAAAGTGAAGTATAGGGAGACGTGAGCAGTAACGTAGCTCAGTCTTCCTAGATTTCAATAGATTTGTAAGCAGTTTATCATATAATTCAGTACACTTGAATGAGTCAGCACTTGAGTGAGCAATTTCTCTAAAAAAAAGTTAGAGTTATTTCAGAAGTTCCTCTACAGACAACTTATAGGATGCTATAGCTCGCGTATATCCAAAATAATAAGATCTGTTAACTTAAATTTAGGCGAAGCACCGACAAAACAAAAGCCCAAGTACTGTCTCCTGAAAGGCGAACGAATGATGCTGGACTGAACTGATGACGTGATGTAATTTGGCGTCGAACGACACCACCATACATGTACACCAAATGTAACGCGTTTAAAGTACTTTTTTTTTATTAAACTGCACTATTTTTGGCCAAAAATTGCTATAATCGGATCCGATCACCGGATCCGGTATATTATTGCCGGATCCGGTTAACGTATAATGATGCCGGATCCGCCGGATTGCCGGATCCGCCGGATTGCCGGATCCGCCGGATTGCCGGATCCGGTTTTCCGGATTGCAATCCCTACAGGGCCATAACCCAATATCATGTCTGATCCAACGGCGAACACCACGTCATTTGACCTGCAAGATATAAACAATCCCGGTCACCACCCAATGATGAACCTGGGCAGGTTCATCCCCGTGGTAACATTTTGGCCGACAAGGGCCTATTAAGGGTCCGAATGGTTCGCAGTTTACCAGTTCACGAGTTGACAGGAGGATGTTGTTGTTCTGTACTAACCTTTCTCATTCCAGAGCGATCTCATTTTAATAAACATGTAATATACCCAAATTAAAAATCCTACTGGCTAATTTCTTTAATGTTCAATAATTCAATTTTGTTTACTCTTCATACAGTGCACAGCATACAAAAGGGGCAATTACTTTACTATTAGGTTGTTTCACATGAAATGTCCGTTTTTAGAAACTATTTCTGAAATACATAAAGGATTTTGCAGGTCTCTCTTGTTTTCTTCCGATGTTTACACATTTAAAGTTAACAGCTACTAATCCTCTACCTTTGTATTATAAACATTAGCTTCCCAATCAATTACCCACTTTTTAGTATACCTCCAAATATGAATACGGAAACACGCGATTTTCGAGTAATATTTTTGTAAGAGGTTTAAACTCGGCCATTCAGCAGCTGAGGCCGCTAGAAATATTTGCAAGGCGTTTGGGGAAGGGAGTGTTAATGAACGGACCATTCGCCGTTGGTTTGCGAAGTTTTCAGCTGGGGATACCGACTTGGAAAACTTGCTCCGAGGAAGACCTCCGTCCGTAATAAACAACGATGTCCTCAAACATACAGTAGAAGGAAACCCCTACCAAACAGTTAAAGGACTCTCAGCACAACTAAATGCAAGTGCATTTACCGTTTCCAGATATTTAAAGTACATTGGGAAAGTAAAAAAACCTCGATACATGGGTACCTCATGATCTCACTGAGCGGCAGCAAGACCCCATGTTTCAAAACATACCGTGCAAAAATTGAAAGAACTGGGCTACGAAGTTCTTCCGCACCCACCATATTCTCCCGACTTGTCTCCTACAGATTACCATCTGTTCAGGAATTTAGAGAACTTCGTGAAAGGAAAACGTTTTGAAAATGATGATCAAGTGAAAAGTGCGTTTTCAGATTTTGTTTCACTTCAAAGCTCAGAGGTTTTCAGTTCGGGGATAAAAAAAGTTGGTGTCACGTTGGGAAAAATGTGTAGAAAAATAAGGTAAATACTTAATAAAAATCCTTTACATTGAAAACGGACATTTCATGTGATACAACCCAATATAATTTATTATAAATAAATAATTATATACTATAATTAATTAGGTAAAGCCATTCACCATCCATAGGTTACTTCCGGTGTAATCAAGGTTATGTATATAGTTGCGAGTCATTGTAGTGCGAGATATTAGGTTACTCATTAGCAACTTTACTATTATTAGAAGGCTCTGAAAGCCTCCCACCGCCCTTCCTTTAGGAACGCTGCAGTACCGGAAGCTGGACACCCTCTCCAAGATCCTGGACGTGAGCCCGGAGAGTATTTTCATGAACGTGATGAACTGCCGCAGCCGGATGTCCGGAGTCCAGACTTCCGCTCCCTACATGGACGACCGGAAGAAGCCGGATGTAACAGTGACCTTGGCCGGCAACTCCAGCTACTCCTCGACTATCTTCCCGCTTACGTTAGGGGTCACGAAGGCGTTCCAGCAGCTCGAAGGCGACATCAATCACAATCATGTGAGTAAGTTAATTAGTAATATTGTATAGTGTATATTTATAAAAGAAAGTAACATTAAGCCATTACCTCTCAGCATCCTCCCTATATCCACAGTCTTCTGCAATTCAAATCGTCAGTCCACTCCCTTGAAACATGGTCGCGCCATTCCTGCCCATGGAACCAAAACATTTGGTCATTCCCTTCTTGTCCAGCTCTACTACTCTCTGGAATTCCCTACTTACTCATACCCGCCAAGCTTTTCTTTTATCATCATTCAAGTCCCAACCGTTCCAGCACCTATTGTCTTCCCAAAAAGACGCTCCACAAGGCCTATTTTACATAACAGACTTCGAATTAAAGAAAACAAATCATTTATTGTTTATATTTAACTTAGTTATTGAATTAATTGTAGTTTTAGTTGTTTTCGACACATTTATTTATCAAAAGTTATTTTCTTTCTTCTCTTTCCCTTCTTATATCATTGTAAATAAGAATTAATTATGATCCTAAGGTCTTTTGGCCAGACACATTGTATGAATTAATTGTACTTATCATATTGTTCTTAAGGGACCCTGTACAAGAATGAAAAATGTTTTCTATTCTGCTGTTTCACTCAATTTTGTTGTCATCATAGTCAGTATATAACAAACGATTAAGGTTGTGAAGATGAAATTTTTAATGGAGGTTCCAATGTATATATATATATATTCTTACTATCTAGATGTGCAAAGGGTTTGGGGAAATTTGTACTTTAAGTGGTTAAAAAAAGAAAAGAAAACTCCAACTTAAACAAATTTTTTTTTTTTATAAATACTGATTTGAAAAATAATCGGATTTCTAACCACACGAAAGCAAAATCACACTAACCTGACTATTCTAAGCAAGTATGATATATTTCTATCAAATATATTTAAGCATATTACATTTCGAATCTATGTTGGGTATGCAGGTTTCCATGGAAAGACACATTAAATGACCGCCAAATAAAGACAAAAATTAGCGTTCTGAAGTTTGTGCTCTTTGTAGAGAAAGGAGAAACAGCACAACTTTTTCCTAAGAAAAAAGTGATGGTTTCTGTTTTGCGGGCTTCATTTTATTTGATACATTACATCTTCTTAAATCCTGAAGAAACCATCAATAAATAATCGTATTGTAACGAAATTAAAGCAATGCTTTAGAAATTAGCAATAGTGTGGCCAGCACGAAAATGCCCGCCTACATATGTCCAGTGTGACGCCGCAAAAACATCAGAAATTGATAATATTATTAAGGGAATTTATAAAAAATGAATTTATTTGATAATGTTTAACGATTTTTATTTTTGACTTCTTGTTATATTATTTCAGCAGTGGGATGATTCTGAGATATGGAAAGCACCCAGGTGGTACCAAAATATTTTTTAATGATGGAGTTTTTGTTGACCGTTGAGGAATTAGATGAGGAAGATGGTTGGGGGTGCGCTCATAAAATAGAAACACACATTTAAAACAAGTGTTATTTTAATTATGTGGCTACGTTTCGGCCTACATTGTGGGCCTTCATCAGGGTTGACTCTGTAACCCACTCCTTTAGACACCGTCTCAGAGTCAACCCCATCTTCCTCATCTAATTTCTCAACGGTCAACAACTCCATCATTATGAATCCTCTCACCCAGCAAGCAGATATCAACCAACCTCTGCCCTATAGTAATCTACCTCTTCGCCGTAGTAATCTACCTCTACACCATAGTAATCTACCTCTTTCTACACCATAGTAATCTACCTCTACACCATAGTAATCTACCTCTACACCATAGTAATCTACCTCTACACCATATAATCTACCTCTACACCATACTAATCTACCTCTACACAATAGTAATCTACCTCTACACCATACTAATCTACCTCTACACCATAGAATCTACCTCTACACCATATAATTTTACCTCTACACCATAGTAATCTACCTCTACACCATAGTAATCTACCTCTACACCATAGTAATCTACCTCTACACCATAGTAATCTACCCTACACCATAGTAATCTACCTCTACACCATAGTAATCTACCCCTACACCGTAGTAATCTACCTCTACACCGTAGTAATCTACCTCTACACCGTAGTAATCTACCTCTACATCCGTAGTAATCTACCTCACACCGTAGTAATCTACCTCTACACCGTAGTAATCTACCTCTACACCGTATTAATCTACCTCTACACCGTAGTAATCTACCTCTACACCTATTAATCTACCTCCACACCATAGTAATCTACCTCTACACCATAGTAATCTACCTCTACACCATAGTAATCTACCTCTACACCATAGTAATCTACCTCTGCACCATAGTAATCTACCTCTGCACCATAGTAATCTACCTATACACCATAGTAGGCCCTACCTTGACATCTCAACATTCTTCAGTTCTTACTTCGTTTTCTTGTCATCAAATTTCACCTATATCTCTTGTAAATCTTTCCTCTCCAACCGTTTCTTCTTCTACTCGATTAAATTTGTCTTTTTCTTCCCTAAAATCCTCCTTCTCTCATCTTAAATCTCAGTTTAATTTATTCTCCAATCTTCAGAAACGTCTAGCTAACAGTAGAACAAAGGATCTTTCTCTTAAAAGGGCGATCCAATACAATTTTTCCAAAATTCATAGAATATTCTTTAAATCATATCATAATTTCAAAATCACCTATTCCAAAATTAGCATGAATTGGCTCTGAATTTAAAAAAATTCCTTCTAAATATCAAAATTGGAGAATGCATCTTACAGATTGATTCCCTAAATAATAAAATATCCACTCATAAAATTTTGTTCAATAATTATATTAACAATAACAACCTTACAATTCTCGACACAGTTATATCATCCATATTAAATACCAGTAGAAGCAGAAAAAAAAAAAAAAAAAATCATTACGAAATACAATAACCTCTACCTTGATTCCATAAAACATAAAATTGATCCTAAAGGAGACCAAAACTGGGTTCAAAATATTTCTTCCACCTTTTTACTACCCAATGTTAAAGATATTTTAAGTTTACCTAATTTTTTCGGTTACTTCTTTAGACACCGCCTCAGAGTCAACCCTGATGAAGGCCCACAATTCAGGCCGAAACGTCGGCACATAATTAAAATAACACTTGTTTTAAATGTGTGTTTCTATTTTATGACCGCATCCCCAACCATCTTCCTCATCTAAAATATTTTTTGGGTACTCAGCATTTATGATCCCGTCCTTGAGACATTACAAAATTCTTTATATATTTAACCGAATACCCTTAATGTGTTTTAGAGATACAGATTTTGTTTTTTGGTAACTTTGCTTATTATATTTGTACCTTTCAGGTATGGTCAATAATATGTTACGATTCCAATGATATAAAAGATAAAAGCATCTACAGCAACATAATACAAACCTCTTGCGATGCCAACTTCTTCACCGGTGGTTCGATTCACGTTGTCCTAAATGAGGTTAGTAGAATAATAGTAAAGAATTAATATATTATTAATTATAAATATAATATTAAATACATATACTGATTCGTTAACAGGTGGAAGAAGAGCTGTCGATGAAACAAGAAAAGGAGAATCAATGTAAATTTTTGAAAATATTCGCAGACTTCCTCAAGGCTCCGATCGTTCACGTGAAAGCCGATGATGTGGATTCCGTAATAAATGTCATGCATTTGGTTGCTGATTTTAAGAACACTCATAAACGGTTTGTTTATTTACTTTCTTTAAGTTAGAGATTATTTAATTTTAATAAATATTACACTGAGATGTTTTTGGCATGGATATGTTTTTTGTCTGAGTCTGTCTTTTTCTTTGTGAAAAGGTTTTTTTACTTTCACTTACTATATATAGTAAGGGAAAGTATTGCGATCGTGAAAATGTTCGAATTCCAGTTTTCAACGGAAATAAACATTTTAGGGTCCCCTGAGTCCAAATAACCAAGTCCCGAAAAAAGGTCTGTGTGTGGTAACTCACGGGCGGAAATGGTAAGTTCTATGAAGCTGAAATTTCATATTTAAGACAAATATACCTTTTTCATCAAAATGAGCTTACCAGAAGAGGCACTTTACACCATGCATTTTGCACCTTTTTTCGATTTTCTCGAAAACGGTTCCGACGATTTTGATTAAACTCGTTATATCGATGTAAGATTTATTGGGCTTTAATATCATGTAGGTTTCATTCGGATAGAAATGGTCTGACAGGGCTTAAATGCCGATATTTTAAATTTTCTTTCTCTAAAGTACCATTAATTTTGTCGATTCTATAAAAATAACTATAATATCTTGTTACCACTGATGAAAAACAGGTAAATATATAAAATGAATGAATTCGATACCCAACTAAAGGAGAAAATAGAAAAAATGTTTTTTTAATGCAATTTTTTGTTTTTGAACATAAGAGCAGTAATATACATGTATGATATACCGTTGGAAAGCTAAAGATTTTAGAAAAAATATTAACTTATACTCAAGCTTTTAAAAGTTAATAGAGAGTGATTAAAAGAAGATAAAACTAACTGATTATTTTAGAAAATAATTAAATAGATTTTTTAATAAAACACATGTTTCTAGAGAAATTCAAATTTAATTCTTAAGGTAGATTTAGGGCTGAATAATTCTTCCATTAATACTGATCATACATTAAAACTGATAGAGTTTTAAAATGTTTGTTATCAATTGACTCCTAATTTATAAATTGTTTAAACCATTCACTTCATTATAGTGATTTTTAATGTGATGGTATATTGCTTAAAATTTTTTTGTAGACTTCTGAAGATGGGAGAATATCCCGAAACGTCATGAAATAAATGATCAGTATTAATGGAAGAATTATTCAGCCCTAAATCAACCTTAATAATTAAATGAGATCTTCCGTGTTTTAGAACACATTGATATAATCAATTTAATTCATTCTTTAATAGTTTCACGTATTTTTTTTATCTCTAACTGTATTTGAAAATTCTTTCATTTATTTTAAAAATGTAGGTAAGTGAATACTACCCATTGGCAGCTCTCCAAAGACTATGTTAAACTAGAAGGTCTCGTGGCCATCTTCTTTCTTATCAGGGATTGTAGAGGAAGCAAGGATTGAAACCAGTGGATTAGAGTGGGAATGGAGTTTGTCATGAAAGGAGTGGTACCTGGTTCGCGCCAAGTCAGCAACAAAGGGAATATTAAGGTCTTTATGGATGAGTTTATTTGTGACAAAATAAGGAGCGTTGAGGATTTTTTATTGCAAGGATTGGAGACGGGAAGAATTTGATTGTTTAGATAGATCCCCAAATCTCTACTCCGTAAGTCCATATCGGTCTGATGATAGTCATATAGATTAGCCTTTTGTACTTAAGTGGAAGGTTAGAGCGTTTGTCTAGTAAGTGTTGAAGTAGTCGAAAACGTCGGGCAGTTTCTTGTCTTTTCAGTCTTGTATGAGGGTTCCAAGTAAGACGTTTGTCCAGATGGAGTCCTAGATATCGGATCTGTTCAACCGGGACAAGAGGAGTATTATTGAAGGAGACAGTAGGGCAGGATGTCATAGGTTTGCGACGAAGGGTGAAGGTGATTTGGTGGGATTTATTGGAATTTATTTTTATTCTCCAGTTCTGACACCATACTTAAAGGTCTTTGATGTGTGATTGAAGAGTTTGGGAGGCAATAGTTGGATCGTTGTTGACTGATAACACACATGTATCATCAGCATAGGTAGAAAGGAAAGTGCTAGGATGGGATGGGATATCAGCTGTATAAAGGAAACTAACTAATATGAAAAGCAATAAATAATTCGAAGGAAAATGTCATATCACTAATGCTAATTTCAAAACGCTGTATCTCTGCTAGTTCTGGAACAATTTTTAATGATCCTTTTTTTTCATATTATAGAAAATTTATTTCTCTATAAAATAGCACTAAGGGCATAACTTTTATCATTTTCTATGGTATTTATTTATTTATTAAATAGGAGAAACGTATTTTTTTTTGTTCGTTATTCGGGTTCTAAGCATCTTGATACGTGAGCCCTCAAGTTTTGAGTGGGGAAGGGTATTTTTTTTTTGTGGTCGATTACAAAGGTTAAATATTATACATAATTAATCCAAAGTTACCTATGTTAAATATACATAGATAGTAAATTATATCTTTTTTTACCTTCTACACCTCATCAATCAGCAAACTCAATATCTCACTGAACGTGAAAAGCAGCAAATTTTAGATAGACCTGTCCATGTAAAGGCTCCATGAAGAAGAGTTGATATAGTGTACGAGTGTTAGACCGAAGCGTCGATGGGAGGATTGTGTTAAGACTGATCTTGGGGACTTGGGGGTAAGTGGTGATCATTGGACGAATCTGTGTAGGCAGTGTTTAGTAATATCGGAATCTAACCTTCGGCTTCCTTAAGATCTAGTATTATTATTAAATATATCAATAAAGATCTTAATGTTCCATATGTTAGTGATTTGGCCTGAACAAGGTACCTCTCCTTCCATGACCAACTCCATTCCCACTCTAATCCTCTAGTTTATATCCTAGCATCCTCTTAGATTCCTGATAATCCTCCGAGGCGTCTGAGAAAAAGATGGCCACGGGAGCCGATGAATAGTGTCTCTACATGCATTTCATGTCTTTGTATTATATAACTATCACATTTACTAGATGTATTTCTTTATGTAGTTTTAAATATCAATAAATATGTTTAAAAAAAAAATAATGCCTTATAATATTCAAAAAGTTGATCAAATTTCTGATCTCTGATAGACGTCTTTCAAAGAGCAAAAACTATGTTAGGATCCGGATTTAATATAATTTAATTCTCTAAACGAGGCAGTCTGTAAGTGATCTTGCAATTTGTTAGAGACAAAAAAAAAAAAAAAAAAAAAAAAAAAGTTCATATTACTATTTTCTAGCTGTTTATGTTAATAAAATAAGAAAGCTTTCCCGTTACAGTGACATTGTTGTAAACTTGATCGTGAACCAGCCGGAATGTTACCCAATAAAGCAACTGTCTTTGCCGGAACTGATGGAGGAATTGATAACCAACGACAAAGCGCCCCTTGCAGCAACTTACATGAAGCATCTGGTAGCCAATAAGGTTAAGTATAAAGTCCTTCAAATAATAGCCATGTATCCATATATGCTACAAACTAGTCTTTAGCAGCTTTACCTCGTTAATCTATTTATATTAGACCTTATTCCATTCAAATTTTCAAACTTTTCTTGACGGACAAACATATTCAAACTTACCCGCCAAAAACTCTAAGAACAGTAGTTAATGCTGCATATTATGTTGGAAGCAATATTTCATGATGATATTCCCAGCGGATGTTGAAAAGGCGATGATCCCTTAATCTTTTGCAATTTTTTTTTTTTAATCTGTACCTCAACAACCTATCAAGGGTCTTGGGTTCAATATTTACAGAGATTCGTACTGTTTCCCAGTTACCCACTTTATAGAGGCTGGGTATGCCCCAGAAGAGTCTCCAAACCCTAGGGTCGCTGTTTGGCTGGAATCACAGACTAAAATCCTGCTACAGCCAAGGTTCGTAGAACAGGATACTTGTGCTCTATCCACTAGGCCACGCCGCTCCCTTTGTAGACAAAGGATAACTATAACTAAATATTTATTGGAATCCTAGCTATTTCCAGCTTGTCTAGTCATATCCTCTAGTGCCCATACAAAGTCTCTAATGGCTTTAATACAAGTGACGGGACTGGGGCGCTGTGATCTCCTGGAATCGTTTATTGCCATTGGTCCCCTAATAAATATCTACAGTCTCGGTGGAAATTAAGAATATTTGCTTTTCTGACCACCCAGACTATCTGTCTTCAATCATTACCTAACTTTTGTGCCTTGAGACCTACAATGTACAAATACAAAAGTTAGCAATAAACAACAGTATTTTATTGTTTTTGGAAACCGCCATTCAAAATATCTTCCTTTTTAATTTCCGAGTGGTCAACTATTAATGTTCATTTTTATGTGTAGCTGATAATATTTTTACAATATTTAAAATTTCTTCAGGTTATTTCAGACGTCTCCTATGAGAAGAGGAAAGAGGAGCTCCTCGCTTCGATCCAAGAAATGTATTCCCGTCACGATTTCGTGGTCCTCGAAGACAAGACTTCCAGCAACGTCAAAGTAAGTGCCCATAATGTCGCCTTAAGTACATGAGATACTGGATGACTCCTTTAAGACACCCTACGCTTACGTTTCAGCCCACCGTCGAACCGCCCACAGCCTGCACCCTCCCGGTACTCCAGGCGATCGGGGAGGCGATGAGCAACGCCCCGAAGGGAATGAAGATCTCCTCGAAGGACAGCGAACTCTTCGACTCGAGGAAGACCAAGCTGGCCGAGAACAAGCTGGACTGGAGCTGCTGCGAGCTCATGGCACAGGGCGCTCTCTTGCAAGTGATAACAATATTTTGTATTCAATTATTAATCTACGATATAAAAATCTTGTGTCACGGTGTTTGTGATCGTTCTCTCCGAAACGGCTCAACAGATTTTAATGAATTTTTTTAAGTATTGGGTTGTTTCACATAAAATGTCCGTTTTTATAGTTTCTGAAATACATAAAGGATTTTGCAAGTCTCTGTTGTTTTCTTCCGAATGTCTACATATTTAAAGTAAACAGTTACTAATCCTCTACCTTCGGATTATAAACATTAGCCTCCCAATCAATTACCCACTTTTTAGTATACCTCCAAATATGAACATGGAAACACGCGATTTTCGAGAAATATTTTTGTGCAAGTTTAAATTCGACCATTCAGCAGCTGAGGCCGCTAGAAATATTCGCACGGCGTTTGGGGAAGGGAGTGTTAATGAACGGACCATTCGCCGTTGGTTTGCTAAGTTTTCAGCTGGGGATACCGACTTGATAAACTTGCCCCGAGGAAGACCTCCGTCCGTAATAGACAACGATGTCCTCAAACATACAGTAGAAGGAAACCCCTACCAAACAGTTAAAGGACTCTCAGCACAACTAAATGCAAGTGCATTTACCGTTTCCAGATATTTAAAGTACATTGGGAAAGTAAAAAAACCTCGATACATGGGTACCTCATGATCTCACTGTGCGGCAGCAAGACCCCCCCATGTTTCAAAACATACCGTGCACTGGGCTACGAAGTTCTTCCGCACCCACCATATTCTCCCGACTTGTCTCCAACAGATTACCACCTGTTCACGAATTTAGACAACTTCGTCAAAGGAAAACTTTTTGAAAATGATGATCAAGTGAAAAGTGCGTTTTCAGATTTAGTTTTACTTCAAAGCTCAGAGTTTTTCAGTTCGAGGATAAAAAAGTTGGTGTCACGTTCGGAAAAATGTTTAGAAAAAGAAGGTAAATACTTCGAATAAAATTATCTTGTTTTCATATCGTATTTTTAATAAAAATCCTTTACCTTGAAAACGGACATTTCATGTGACACAACTCAATAGATTCGATAGGTATAAGAATCGTTCTTGAGGTATATTTTATACCGCCAGATGATTCGCTATACAGAAAATTAGTTTTTGTTTTGTACGTAACTTTTTTTATATTTTACATAAAAAATGTATACAACTCCAAATTTTCACCCTCCTTCCATCCCCACGTTTTTATATATAGATATTTTACAGAAAAATATCCGAATATTTTAAATGTCACTCGTGTTACAAAATCCGGTGCGGGCAACTCACGCCTTTCACATACACCGGCTGTTAAAATAAATTTAAGAACTATTAAATAAACATAAAGGTGAAAAAAGATTGAAGTTAATTTAAATGAAAAATGTATTCAGTTTCTTTGAAAACATATGATACAGATTATATCTGTAGCGGTCGTGAAAAACTGGATAACTCGAGTTATATCAAAAATGAGTTAACTCCACGTATCGCTCCCTCAGACCACTTATTCACGACCGCCACAGATATAATAAAACAATATGAAATTGTTATGTATAATACTCAGTAAGAAGTTTAAGCCCTCTTCGTCATTTTACATAACCTTTTACTAATTTGTACATACAATAATATTAATCAAAAAGGTTTAGCTTGTACATCCTATACTTATATACATATACTTATATACTTATACCAAATATACATATGTACGAGTTTGTTGCACATCTATATTAATCTTCGTATGCTAAAAAATTCTATTTTTAAAAATATTTTAGCTCTTTTCTTCTTTAGTTGGTTATCAAAACCTTGCGACTTTTATATTATATAGGTCCCAACCTAACACACTTACAATACATTCGCTATTTTTACTTTCACTTACTATATACAGTAAGGGGAAGTATTGCGATCGTGAAAATTTTAGAATTCAAGTTTTCAACGGAAATACACATTTTAGGGTCCCCTGAGTCCAAATAACCAAGTCCCGCAAAAAGGTCTGTGTATGTGGTAACTCCCGGGCGGAAACGGTAAGTCCTATGAAACTGAAATTTCATATTTAAGACAAATATTACAAAACCTTTTTCATCAAAATGAGCTTACCAGAAGAACCACTTTATACTATGCATTTTGCACAGCTTTTCGATTTTCTCGAAAACGGTTTCGACGATTTTGATTAAACTCGCTATATCGATGTAAAATTTAATAGGCTTAAACGTCATGTAGGTTTCATTCTGATTAAAATGGCATGACAGGGCTTAAATGCCGATATTTTAAATTTTCTTCTTTTAAAGTATCTTTAATTTTGTAGATTCTATTAAAAAATAATCAAATTATATTGTTAGCATTGATAAATTACAGCTAAATATGTCAGTTGTGCGAATTTAAAAAACAACTAAAGGAAAAAACTGAAAAAATAATTTCTTTAATGAAATTTTCTGATTTTGAACATAGCAACAGTAATATACATGAAGTGATGAAAAGCAGATAGAACTAATTATTTATATACAATAGATTATTTAATAAAACACATGTTTCTATATAAATTCAATTTAATTAATTCTTTAATAGTTTCACGTATTTTTATCTTTAAGTGTATTTGAAAGTTCTTTCATTGATTTTAAAAATGGAGGTAAGTGAAAGTCGTCGTGTGTTGCCCGCACCAAATTTTTTTATTTAACAACCAAAATATTCAACAGAAATAATTTATATGGTAGAACAATATTGTCAACAATATTAGAAGGTCAATATTAGCCGGGTCAGCCAAAATTAAGCTTAAGTATTGTGTGATCATTTGAAGCGTTTTTTTCAATTATATGCAACATATCACTTAATGTTCTAAACTTCAAAAATGATATTTGAATCTGATTTCGATTATACTGCAGGAAGAAACCAACATCCACATGTGCTCCACGAAGAAGTGCAAGAAGGAGACCCTGCTGGTCCAGGACAGCGCTTCCGGTCTGCTGAAGAACATCCTCTGCGACAGATTCCCCTTTATGGGCAAGTACACCCTCTGCCAGTCCGGAGTGCCGGAGTACACGATGGCGGGCTTCGAGATGGGCTACTCCACCGTCACGACCAACAGCCTCAACATCTGGATGGCCCCGGACGTCATGCAGTCCTGCGTCCTCCAGAGCATCCTCAAGCACTACCTCCTCTACACCATCAGGAACGCTCCTTCCAGGGCCACCTTCGTCATTCCCGATTACTGCTATGGTATGTATATCTTGGGCGGTTTATCTATATGCTCGCCATTTTTGGTTAGAGAAAAAATTCATTATTGTTTTTAAACAAAAAAAAAAAAAAAACGCGAATAATTATGTAAATGAGAAAAAGAAAAGAAAAAAAATTGGAAATTTTACCCATAAATACGCTCATAACTCAGTTATTTTTGAGGACAGAGAAAAGTATGTAAAGAGTTTTTGAATCAGTAAAGCGCGATAAACAGAAAAAAACAACAACAACTGATAACTCGGTTATTATTGCTGATAAAGTGTAACAAGTTTTAATTTTCCCGCTCGGTTTCGTCCGCCCGGTGTTTTAAACTTGAGCCTACATATGGAAAGTACAGTGTCGCCGCCTAGGGAGTACCGTGGAGGTACCGGAATTCCGCGATCTTAGGCCATTCCGGTAGAAAGTCTCGTAACGTATCCATGTATGGAAGTACCGAGTTAGCAGGAAGCAGTATAAGGATATTTTTATTTAATTTTTTTCCGTCATATATATATATTTAAAAGATACCCAGCGTTGGTGTTACGAAGAATATTTTTGCCGTATGCTTGTATGCCACAAAGGAAATAAAGTAGAAGATCGTTAATAATTTTATTTTCTAAGAACCTGGACCTTAACCGTTAACCATGTCACAAATTTATGGCGCCCGAGACCAGGACAAGGACAATTTTTTAAGTTAAGTGCTGACTTTAATGGTTATTTTTTTGTTAAAAGGAAATGAATAATACATTGGAAGAATTAAGTGACACTATTTGCATTGCAGTAATTCGCAAGCATGGTATTAGGTATAGTCAATTGCATCAACAAAGTTAAGACTTTTATGATTATCGTATCGAAGGAAAACATTTTAGTTTTTTTTTATTTTAAAAATTGTAATATATTCCGTAAAACTTTATTGTATCGACAAAATATTTCTATATTGTTCTAATTAAGAAGAAAAACATTTTATTTTTATTTTTATTTTAAAAATTGTAATATATTCCGTAAAACTTTATTGTATCGACAAAATATTTCTATATTGTTCTAATTAGGAAGAAAAACATTTAATTTTTTATGGTAATATATCTTCCGTAAAAGTTTCTTGTGTTATTTAATACAAAATATTTCTATATTGATTAAAATTTTTTATTTAAAAGTAACGTTTATTAAACTGTTTTAGTAAATTTAGACTGTTTTATTTTAATTAAAATCTCAAATTAAAAGGTTTCAAATTAGGATTTTATTTACTTGTATTTAATTAAGATTTAATAATTATGAATTTTGTGGTTGATAAGAATTATTATTATAATAACAATATTTTATTTTCTTTGTAAATAACTTTAGATAACAGAGAAAATAATTTTTTGTACAAAATAATTTTTTGTTTTTTATAAGGTATCTTATTAATCAAAATTTAGATTAATTAGAGTTTGAGAATAACTGTTATTTGTCTCATTAATTTATTTCTTAAACTTTTGTTTTGATAGGTTCATATAAGTTTTAAGACTTTGTTTTCCTGTTATTCAACTTGTACTTTGAATTTGTAAAGGACGCTTACCGAGTTTAATTTAATTTAAATTATATTTTGTTTAATCTTTTACAGGTTTTTATTTTAATTGCCTTAAAGTAGGAATTTATTTTATTTTATCTTAAAGGAAAATTTTCTCCTGGTTCTATTATCGGTTTCCAGAGTGCTAGTTTATTTCTGTTTTTTAAATTTTTTTTACGTTTTGTTTGCTTTGCCATAATGGGTAATCCCGACGTCTTGATATCGGAACGGGAGGATATATTTGCTGCAGTTCAGAACATTTTTACTAAATCAAACTCCTTGAGTGTTGATACAGTAGTTGATTTTAAACCAGTTTATGATAGGCTGGTCAATTACGAGTCGCGTTTTGAAAAGATCCAGTCCAAAATCCGTGAATACAACTCAACCGTGACGGGTACTAAGGACAAGGTCGAAACCTCAGCTGTACAAAATTCATTTTTCGATTTAGTCGACACCACTAAAGCGAATTATTATAAATTAATTAAAACGTGTACTCCCACGGAAAAGAAACCTGATGTTTTTTCTACCCCTACTTACTCTGTTCCTCAGGAGCTACCAAGAATTGATTTACCGACATTCTCGGGGAAATTGGAAGACTGGAATGAGTTCTATTCTCTTTTTGATTCTATGGTTCATAGAGAGAAATCTTTATCGACCATAAGAAAATTCCATTATCTAAGAAGTAGTTTACGCGGGGAAGCTTTGTCCCTTATCTCGGGGTTCGCATTAGAGGAAAGTAATTATTCCCTAGCCTATGATGCGGTAGTTGCTCGTTATCAAAATAAAAGACGGCTAGCCCGATTTTACATTAAAAGAGTGTTGGATTTCACCCCTCTAAACAATTCGTCCGCAAATAATTTGCAAAGATTTTTATCCGAACATGAAAATAATTTTTCCGCCCTATCGGCTTTAGGCATCGAAGATATGGGGGACTTCATTAAACTTCATTTAGCCCTCACCAATTTAGACCCAGGGACCAGAAGATCGTTCGAAGAGCGGATAAAGTCGACTGAGATTCCCTCTTATAGGGACTTAATAAATTTCGTCACGGAACGATCTAGAATCTCCGAGATGATGGCTCAAGAAGGCCGAGCGGAAAAACCGAATGGAAAAGAGAAATCCCGATTTACGAATCCCACTACAAATAGGCAGTATAAGAAAGAATCCTCGGGAATATATAGTATTTTACCTTCGGGTTCCTCGGTGCCAACAGATTCTGACGCTTCTGCCGACAAATCAAATTGTAATCCCGAATTCGAACGAATGAAAACCGAGTCAGTTGGTTGTATGGAAAGGTTATCCCCATCGACCAAAGTACGATCCAGAAATAGTTCTGAATCAATCGTTGACAATAAAAACATCTCAAAAGACTTACAGCCAGCTCTAACAGCTAAGAAATTAAATTGCTGGAATTGTGGTGGACCACATGTATATTCCAGATGTTCGCTACCTCGTAAGTTGTTCTGCTATCGTTGTGGTAACCCAGGAGTTTCCATTCACGCCTGCCCTAAATGTACTCCGGGAAATGGGCGAGGGAATCGGAAGTGAGGGTCATTCCTATTCCTACAGTTTTAGCTGACCCACTAAATACCGTTCCGTATCGTATACCTTTTTGTACCGCTAAATCTGATCTCGTTTCCTCAAATGTCGCCTCGAATTCTTTAGAAAATTTTACCGTACCTCTTTATCCCGTATCGTTCCCTAAACAGCTTTACATGGTTTTCCAAATAGGAAAACAGTGCCGAAGAGAGTTGAATTACTTGGCCCTATTTGACCCTGGTTCAACCACCTCATTCGTTGGACCAGAAGGGATCAAAATTCTCCTTCAACTGGGTTATGTCGTTGAGGAAATTCCCGAGTTTAATATTTGTGTCGCTAATGGAAGTACCAGTATTGTGGATAAAATATTCTCTATTCCAATTACAGTTGGAGGTAGGTCGTACAACATAATACTGTATGCTTTAACATCACTTCCATTTATGTTTTTGTTTGGATTAGATTTTATAGTTAATTCGAATATGTGCATGAATTTTCGTGAAGCAACCTGGTGGTTTCAAGACGATCCTAGCCATAAGTTTTCGTTCCGTCAGGATGTTCCAATAGAGGGAAGGGAAACATCAATTTGTGGTATTAATTCACTCAGTTCCTCAGAAAAGTTAGATCTGGATAAGATAGTTAGTGAAGGTTTGCTAACTCTCCAAGATTCTCCGGGATTAACAACCCGTATAAGACATAAGATAGATGTTATGGGTGCTCAACCTATTAAGCAACGCTCCTACCACTACTCGCCTAAAGTTCTTGAGGCAATGTACCAGGAACTTGATCGGATGTTAGAAGAAGGCTTAGTTGAGCCTTGCCAATCTCCATGGTCATCTCCGGTAGTCATGGTTCGCAAGGGATCGGGTTACCGGTTCTGTATCGATTTTCGCAAGGTAAACGAAGTTACTTGTAAAGATTCATATCCCATGCCAAATATGACTTCTCTTTTAGACGGACTTAGACAAGCGAGATATCTGTCCAAATTTGACCTTAAGCAGGCATTTCTGCAAGTACCACTAGCTGACGAATCTAGTAAAGAGATTACAGCGTTTACAGTTCCGGGCAGAGGGTTATTTAGGTTTAAAGTTATGCCTTTTGGGCTAACCAATTCACCTGCTACCTTTCAGAGGTTAGCCGATGCCATATTTGGACCCGAACTATACCCGTACGTTGTAGTTTTCCTAGACGATATTTTGGTTTGCACGCCAACTTTTAAATTGCATTTAGACATGCTTCAGAAAGTATTTCGTCGACTTAAAGCTTCAGGGTTGCGTATTAATCCCGATAAATGCAAATTTGGTTGTAAAGAAGTTAGATACTTAGGGTATTTAGTTAATAGTGAAGGCCTGAGCGTTGATCCAGACAAAGTAAGTTCCATTACTTCGATCCCTCCACCCACCAATGTTGGGCAACTTAGAAGGTTCCTTGGAATGGCAGGGTGGTATCGCCGTTTTATAAAAGATTTTTCCGCGGTTGTCTCTCCCCTTTCATCCTTGCTCAAACGCAAAGCTAAATGGATATGGTCAGGAGAGCAAGAAGCCTCTTTCAATGCTCTCAAGTCAGCACTGACTGAAGCACCAATATTAGCAAGGCCCGATTTCGAGCAGCCTTTTCAACTACAGACCGATGCCAGTGATACAGGTCTTGGAGCTGTCTTAACACAGATACAAGATGGCGAAGAAAGGGTTATCGCTTTTTGCTCACGTACCCTCAGTCCAGCTGAAAGAAATTATACCGTCACCGAAAAGGAATGCCTGGCAGTCCTGTTTGGTATCGAAAAGAATCGGCATTACTTGGAGGGATATTCCTTTACCGTTATAACGGACCATGCCAGTCTTAAGTGGCTTCTAAATTTGAAGAACCCTTCGGGTCGTTTGGCTAGATGGGCTCTTCGGTTACAACCGTATAATTACAAAGTGGAATACCGTAAGGGCAAACTGAATACCGTGGCCGATGCATTATCCAGAATTGCCGCAATAACTGTTTTATCTACAGGTATCGATCATGGCTCCTCTTCCAATGATATTTCGTCTTCGGGAACCCCTATATCGTCTGATGAATGGTACGATCAGAAATTTTACAGAGTCCAAAAGTTCCCAGAATTTCACCCTGGCTGGTTGATAAAGGACGGGCAGTTACTGTATCATCGGAAGAACTCTTTGAAAGGAGAGTTGGAGGACCCCAGTGAGGAGTGGAAAGTGGTTGTTCCAAGACACCTGCGGAGATCATGATATATATATATGATAATCATGATCTTCCTCAGTCTGGCCACTTAGGGATTGATAAGACGTTCTCGCGGGTTAGCAGACTATATTATTGGCCGGGTCTTTATTCGGATATAAGCCAATATGTGAGACAGTGTGAGTTGTGTCAAAAGGTAAAACCCAGAAATACACCACCTCGTGGATTGATGTACCCTCGCTATAACAAGCAGCCGTGGGAAATCGTTTCTGTCGACATTATGGGTCCCTATCCTAGAAGCACTAAAGGCAACGTTTATCTCCTAGTTTTCGTCGATTTATTTAGCCGATGGGTGGAATTGTGTCCCATTAGGAAAGCTACCTCTTCGGTTATAGTGTCGAAATTAAAGTCCCGAATATTATATAGGTATGGTGCACCTAGGAAATTAATTTCCGACAATGCAAAGAACTTTGTGAGTAATCTTGTTGATGAAGTAGCTAAGGAGTTCGGAATCAAGAGGGAGACTACTCCTCTTTATCACTCACAGGCAAATCCCACAGAACGGTCTAACCGTAATATAAAGCAACTTATCGTCACGTATCTTGGGAAAAAACACCAACGCTGGGACGAGAAGTTAGGAGAGATCCAATTTGCATTGAATTCCGCAGTTCAGGACTCGACCAAGTTCAGCCCTGCTTTCTTAAATTTCGGTAGAGAGCTAAGGCCTTTACACCAAGTTCTCGAGGGAGATATTCTAGCAGCTCGCGAAGAAGAACAGACTCGTTGGGCGGCAAAAGTGGCCAAATTGCCTGAAGTTCATCATGTCGCTGAGGAAAATTCTCTTAAAGCAAGCATAAATCAGAGTAGTCGTTATAATTTGAGACGCCGGAAAGATCGTTTCCATCCGGGAGATCAGGTTTTAAAAATGACTTTTCAGTTATCTTCAGCAGCAGATAAACTCGCAGCTAAACTTAACCCCAAGTATGAAGGCCCTTATACAGTTGTCTCAGTTACGGGTGGCGGGTCGTGTAAGTTAAGGGATCAGAATGGAAAGTTCGTAGGTTTATGGCATCCATCGAAGCTTAAGTTATTCCAAACCACCTGACGGACTTACCCGCTGGAGGGGAGTGTGTAACAAGTTTTAATTTTCCCGCTCGGTTTCGTCCGCCCGGTGTTTTAAACTTGAGCCTACATATGGAAAGTACAGTGTCGCCGCCTAGGGAGTACCGTGGAGGTACCGGAATTCCGCGATCTTAGGCCATTCCGGTAGAAAGTCTCGTAACGTATCCATGTATGGAAGTACCGAGTTAGCAGGAAGCAGTATAAGGATATTTTTATTTAATTTTTTTTCCGTCATATATATATATTTAAAAGATACCCAGCGTTGGTGTTACGAAGAATATGTTTTGCCGTATGCTTGTATGCCACAAAGGAAATAAAGTAGAAGATCGTTAATAATTTTATTTTCTAAGAACCTGGACCTTAACCGTTAACCATGTCACAAAGATAAAATGTAAGGTGTTCATGAATTAGGAAATTTTATTTGAATAATTTTATTGAAAAGAAAAGGAAATGATAACGCAGTCCTGTATGAAAGCTTTTGGTTTAGTGTTTTCAATGGGATCACTTGTTGCTTGGTGGCTAGAATTACAGCCTTCTATGCCAAAGGTCACGAGTTCAAACCCGCAGGTGGTCCTAATGGGAGAAAAAATCCTTAGTTATGCCGTCCTTCGGTGGGGAAGTTAACATGTAGTCCCGTGCCTTAGCGATGTCAGGTACTCGTTAAAGATTCCTATCCTAATAAAACCTGAATTGGCAAAATTCAGGACTCCCACTGTAGCATCGTCCGATTAGCCATAGTAGCATAAAGTGACGTTAAATAGATAAACAAAAAGTATTTTCAATAATGAATCTTTGTAATCACTCAAAAAAAATATTAATCCCTCTCAAAACTTGAGGGCTTACGTTTCAAAATACATAGAATCCGAAAGACAAATCAAATAAAATAAATCTGTTTGTCCGCCGTCTGTGGCATTTTCCGAAACTACTACATCGATTTTTTTGAAATTCACCACACCTAGACTTCGATATCAGATGGTTATTTTTAAAATGGTGGCTGACTTAAATCTAAACTTGATTTAATTCAATAACTAAGTTATTTTTCAATGATAGAGAAAAAAATTATTAATGTGTTTAAACCAAAAAAACCGCGAATAATCATTAAAAAATAAAAAAAATTGAAATTTTACCCATAAATACGCCCATAACTCAGTTATATTTTAAGATAGAGAAAATTATATGTAAAGTTTAAGGATCAGTAAAGCTCGATAAACAGGGGGAAAAAAAATGTTGATCTATATATTTAAGTCACAAATAATAATAGGTGTAATTCCACCAAAACTCGGTTATTATTAAAGATAGAGAGAAATCGAAAAGATTATTAGCTATAGACAATTACACCCTAATATAGTTATATAGAAATAATAAACCATTGTGTAATCATTTGCAGCGTTTTGTTTATTAATTTAACGTCCCTTTATACTACTGTGGCTAATCGGACGATGCTAAGTTTTGCCTATCCAGGTTTAATTAGGTTTGGGATCTTTAACGAGTACCTGACATTGCGCAGGATTGGGACCACCTTTTAACGTCCCCTCCGAGGAACGTCAGAACCTAGGATCTTTTTGTTCCCATTAAAAAATCCTCGAGTTACCTGTCAGGTTTGAACCCGTGACCTTGTGCATAGTAGGCATAGTAGTAACTGTTACGTTAGCTACTATACCGCAGGTGACCTACCGCCGTTTTTGGTTTCTAGAAAAATAACGGTATACGTATTATGTAAAAAAAATATATATATCATTCCTAAAACAAAGAAATAAAAATTATATTATCGAGCATTTTGATACCTCTGGATCACATCTTACTTGGGACTCAACACTTTGTCTTTTTAATGGTTAGTTAAAACCTTTCTCAGAGTTTCTCAATATATTCTCTTATCTTTTCCGGCGAACGCTGGGTTAACTTTACAAGTCTACCTCAAGTCCGGAGTTCTTAGAAAATGATAGAGAAAATTTATAGCAGCTATAGAAATGTTATAGTCACTATAGGTTCTAGTTTATAGAGCACCTACACTATCTCATCCGTCCTTATATTTTCAAGGTTAACTATTCAATATCTATTCTTGTTATTTTCTGCTAGGTAGGTAGAAAAGACCCTCTAAAAGGTTATCCCCGGATCCACTACTGATTTGCCTCTCATACTTCCAGTAGAAAAACAGCTGATATCCCAACCCATCCTAAAACCTTTCTTTCTACCTTTGCTGATGACACTTGTGAGTTATCAGTCAATAACGATCCAACTGTTGCCTCTCAAACTCTTCAATCCAACATCAGAGACCTTGAAGTATGGTGTCAGAACTGGAGAATCAAAATCAATTCCAACAAATCCCACCAAATTTCCTTTACCCTTTGTCATAAATCTATGACATCCTGCCTTACAGTGTCCTTTAATAATATCCCGCTCGTCCCTGTTGAACAGATTCGCCGTCTAGGACTCCTACTTGACAAACGTGGAATCCGCATACAAGACTGAAACGACAAGAAACTGCCCGTCGCTTTCGCTTACTTCAACACTTACTGGACAGACGCTCTAAACTTCCACTTATCTACAAAAGGCTCATCGATATCACTATCATAAGACCTATCTGGACTTACGGAGTTGAGCTTTGGGGCTCTACTAAACCATCAATTTCTTCTCGTATCCAATCCTTACAATCCAAAATCCTCAATGCTCCTTACTTTGTCACCAACAAACTCATCCATAAAGACCTTAATGTCCCATATGTTGCTGATTTGGCCCGAACCAGATATCAATCCTTCCATGACAAACTCCACTCCCACTCTAACCCACTAGTTTCAATCCGTGCTTCCTCTTCCATTCATGACAATCCTCCGAGGCGTCTGAAAAGGAGATGGCCTCGAGACCTAGTTTAGATTACCCAGTGAGTAGTGCCAATGGGCATTTACTCTTCATGTATTTCTGTTAGCTAATTTACTTGATGTATTAACTATTACAGTTGTAAATTTCAATAAATGATTAGTAAAAAAAAGTAGCACAATTTATTTTAACCTTTTGATATGGAGGTGAAAAAACTTCCGTTGTCTGGGAGGTGAGCTAATGAGTACCCCAATAATTAAATTATAAAAATAAACTCAATATGTTCCTGGAATCAGTAATTTTCAATAATGTACCTTTGTAACCAAACAAAAAAAAAAAAAAAAAAAATGAATAAATACCAAAGATTTTCGACAAAATGAAAAAAAAAATCATTAAAATTGGTTAACAACTAGCTGAGATATACCGTGTTGACATCAGCGGTAGTGATATGATATTATCCTTTGAATTATTGCTTTTCATATTACCTAATTGCCTATCAACAGCCATATAAACAGTTATACCCTAATATTGTTATTTGGAAATAATAAACCATTGTGTAATAATTTGCAGCGTTTTTTTTTTTTTTGGTCTGGTCATGACAAAATTGTGGCTATGGCGCCCTCACTTAGCTTCCGCTGGCTCTCACCAGTGATGCGGCTGAGAGGGAGGCGCTGGGATCCTTTGGGCTCTGCTTGTCCTTCCACAAGTGGGGAGACAAGCCCCGTCCGGGGTTCCCTAGCTGATTGTAAATATTGTACATGCGTATGAATGTGAAATGTTTTGTTTCTTTGTTTATTTATTTGATATCTTCATTTATTTGTATTTATTTTATCTACAATTTTCGTTATTGTATACGTTTATTTAGTTTGGTTTCATTTTATGTAATTTGACATTTCTTTTGTTTATATTGTAAATATTGTATGAATGGAATCCTTTAGCAATATTATTATTGTCCATTGTGACAAACATTTCACGCATTTTCTCATTCGGTATTCTTTCTGTAAATCATATCTTGTTTTCCGACAGAGAGGCTTGGGGTACTCATTGTCCCACGTCCCGGTGTTGACGCGGAGTGGAAAAAGTTTACTTTCGTTAGGAGGTTTGGTACTGAGTGCCAAAACGGAGATTTTGTCATGTTTTTAATAATTCAATATACGATAAATTTAATCTTTCATTGACTTTAGAAAAACTAAACAAAATTAAAATGTTAAGAATCACCGTTTTCGGTTAGTTCAACACTTACTAGACAAAGTGTCAAACCTTCCTCTAAAACTACAAAATTCTCATCTAAATGACAATAAGACCAATCTGGACTTCAACTGTGGGGCTCTACTAAACCATCGAACTGCTCTCGTATGGAATCCTTACAATCCAAAATCCTTCGTGAAATCCTCAACGATCCTTATTTTGTCACAAATAAACTCATCCATAAAGACCTTTATGTTCCCTATGTTACTGTTTTGGCCCGAACCAGGTAAAATTAAGTGAGAATCCTTCCATGAAAAAATCCTTTCTCATTCTTACCCACTAGTTTCTATCCTAGCTTCCTCCGCGATCACTGATAATCCTCCGAGGTGTCTGAAAAGAAGATAGCCTCGAGACCTTCTAGTTTAGATTACCCAGTTGAGGGTGCCAATGGGCATTTTCTCTTCATGTTTTTTAATGGTATTTTATCACTAACCAGCATATTTACTTATATTATAACATACAGTTGTAAATTTCAATATTAACATATTAAAAAAAAAAGATATAATTTCATGTCATGGGAAACATTTGAAAATCCGTTGGGGAACTGTATACCCCACGCCCCCACTTAAAGGTTAACCCTTCTGTTCTGATTCCAGTTTACGAGAAGAAGAACCGGAAATACCAGAGCACCCTGAAGAAGCACATCATCAACATCTACTACGGGATGATGGAGGGGAAGGCGAAGAGCAGTAAGCCTCGCTGCACGATCGTTAACATCTCATCGCCCGCCAACTACTTCCACGTCCTGAGGAAGCAGGCCAAGACCCCGAAGATCTGTCCGCTCGTCGTCTACGTCCCGCACAAGTACGAGGTCCCCGCCGAGTGTTTCTCCACCATCGAAGAGTTGTCAGGGGAGACTGGGTAAGTCACGTCAATTATCTATGTTTTTACGTTCACTTACCTATTTAGGGGTCACCTGTAGCATAGTGGCTAGTATTATATGGCTAAAGTCACGGGTTCAAACCGGCAGGTGGCCCTAGGATTTTTTAATGCAAGTAAATAATCCATATTTAATAGTAAATAATCAGTTAGTTTTATCGGATTTTCATTACTCTCCATTAACTTTTACAATTACGTGCATTGGATAATATTTTTACAAAAATCATTAACTTTCCAACGGTATATTATACATGTATATTACTGTTCTTATTTTTAAAAATACAAAAATTGAATAAAAAATATATTTGTTAATTCGTTCAACTTATATATTTACTTGTTTTTTAGCAATTCTAACAAGATGACATGCCTAATTTTATGAAATCTAAAATATCGGCATTTAAGCCCTGTCAGACTGATTCAATCAGAATGAAAACTACATCAAACTGAAGCCCATTTAATTCTACATCGATATAGTGGGTTTAATCAAAATCGTTAGAGCCATTTTTAGTATACGTAAAAAGGTGCAAAATGCATGGTTAAAGTTCCACTTAGCACAAATACATGGACACTTAGACACAAACACACACAGACCTTTTTGCGGGACTTTGTTATTTGGACAAAAGGGGACCCTAAAACGTGTATTTCCGTTGAAAACTGGAATTCGAAAATTTTCACGATCGCAATACTTTCCCTTACTATACCGGACAAAATTAAAGGATCACTTGCAAATATTTATATTATTATTACATAAGAGATAAAAATAGGAATTCCTTTGTCCCAGACTGGACTTTGTGTTGTATCTTATCGAGTTAATCCTCTAGCTGTTTATATTCCCACCCGTTTATGGAGAAAAGGGTCGGTTAACCCTCTTCTTTTCTTTCTTCCTATCAGTAAATGGTTAGTTGTTAGCAAAAATTCATCTTATTGAAGATTTTGTAACATTTAAGAGACTTTAGTTTTTACTTGTGAGTTTAGTAAGAACGTTGTGATGGCCAACAGAAGAGCATTGACCAAAGAGGAATTAATTCGTGCTGTTTTCTCAAAGGCATATTGCGCAACGGCTCCAGCGGTCACAATCCGTAGTGTCCAGGGTGCTTAATAGGCACCGTCAAACTGGAGGGCATACAAGAAGAGTCGGACAAGGCCGTCCGAGGTCAACTTCCCACCGTGACGAGAGATTTTTGCAACTGCATGCTCTTCGGGATCGCCGATCAACTGGTAACAGTCTGCGTGGTCTCCTCCAGAGGTTCAGGAATGTGCAAATTTCAGAGCGAACCGTGAGAAGACGACTCAACGATTATGAATTGACGATAATGCCCGACCTCACGTAGCTCGATCAGTGCAAAATTTCGTCAGACAAGAAGAAATCGACAATCAAGAAGGTCACCCATCCTTCAGCTACTAGAACTATCCTCTCCAGGGAACACCGGGTTGAGCGCTTAAGGTTTGCTCGGAAGCACCTATACTGGACTCAGGAAGATTGGAGCCTCGTACAATTCAGCGATGAGTCAAGATTCTGTCTCCGATCTCCAGATGGACGGGAAAAGGTATGGAGAAGGTGGGGAGAGAGGTATGCTCCATGCTCTTTTTCTCCAAGGGTTGCGTTAGGTGGTGGGTCAGTGAAGGTGTGGGGGGGCATAAATTTAAACTCCCGTACTGAGTTGGTTCTTGTGAACCGTGGCTCTGTAACTGCTGACAGGTACATTAGGGAGGTACTTGAGCCACATATAATACCTTTCGCCAGAAATATCGCAGGTAAGTTTATTTTTATGCACAATAATGCCCGACCTCACGTTGCTCGATCAGTGCAAAATTTCCCCCGGTAAGAAATTGACGTTATGGTTTGGCCACCCAGACGTCCAGATATGAACCCAATAGAGCATGTATGGGACATGCTTGGAAGACGTATCCGCGCCCGAGACCCACAAAATTTGGCAGATTTAAGGGAATGTTAGTGGAAGAGTGGAACAACATGTAAGAGCCCTGGTCGCTGGAATGGGCAGGAGAATGGAAGCAATTATCAGAGCTAGAGGTGAGAATACCAATTATTGGTCGTTTTCCTCGAATTCTTCCTTTTTATTCAGTTTTGTTATTTCATTTCATTTCGAAGATTTACTTTTTCATTTTGAGACTGTGGGATATTTTTATTTTTTAATTTGTTTTCCTATTAAAATTTTCTAGAATTTTTTATTACTCTTATAATAAAGGGTGACTTCCAAAGTAGAAAGAATATTTTCAAAAATACCCTATACAGTTCAGTAATTTCTAAATATTGAAGTGATCCTTAATTTTGTCCGGTAGTGTATTTCACATATAGGTAACTGAAAGTAAAAACGCTGCAGACTTATTTTACAACTTAATTAGATGATATTGACCAAGAGACATCGACTTATTGTAAGATTCTCCCAGGATGTTGCCCTTGACAAGACGTAGCCCCAACTAGTGAAGTATTGATCCGAAGCTAACTGGATGAGGAAGGAGCCGGCTAAAGACTTTATCTCTCCTCCGACAGTCTGTCTCATCCCATCTATCAGAACTTTATCCTTACCACTGAATCGAGGAAAAGAGACTTTGATTAATCAGCTGCTAACTATTAGACTTTTATATCATAGTCAGCTGATTAACCTTCGAAACGGTGTAATATGATTCCACAATCCTTATAGTCCAGGAGCCAGATGCATGACTACCTCATCGAACATACATCTTTTTTTTTTAGAGAGAAACAGTTCTTTATTAAGTAATATCACAATGAGTCCAATTCAGGACATTTTTAATAGTGATAAAGTACAACATTCACACGATAAATACAAAACAATAAATTTATATAATAATAATACAATATACATATATATAAAACAAAATTAATAAAAATATTATACAAAACAATATCAATAAAAATATATACAATACAAAAGTCACTCATACCTATATACAATTCTCAAGCATATAGCACATGAGTGGAGAATCTAGCCAATGCTAGAACTCCAATATACATGTTACTAGAGGTCTCGAGGCCAATGCCGTTTCAACCTTCTAAGGGGATTGTAAGGATGTGTGGAGCTGGATAAGGATTGAGCTAGGGGATTAGGGTGATGGATAAGGTTCTGGTGGAATTTAGAGAATATTGATGGTATGAGGTCTAAAATAAATGGAATATTTAGGTCGCGGTGTAAAGGTTGGTGACATAATAAGGAGCATTGACTATCGCTCTGAGGACTTTGGATTGGAAGGATTGAATGCGTTTGATGTTAGAACGTTTAGCTGTCCCCCACAGTTTAAGTCCGTAGGTCCAGATAGGTTTCAGTACTGTCTTGTATATTAGCAGTTTGTTTTCTATGGATAGTTTAGAATTCCTGTTCAGTAGTCTGTATAATTGGCCAAATCGTCGATTAAGTCCTTGTCGTGAAGATATATCTAGAAATATTTTTAAAATTCTTCTTTCTCCTATACTTATTGCGTTCCTTCCGGTTCTAAAACTCTTACTAAGCAGCTAATTAATTTGAAGAAGTGGTCAATTATGTCAGGATTACTCGAGCCCATCGAGCATGCGATTAGTTTTTGTTTTAACTAGTCTTTTATGTCTCAAAAATACAATAACACGATAATAAAAGCACGTGGAGGCTGGCGGCCCACACAAAAGATGGATCTAGGTAGCTTTTTCTCTATACGATTTTGATTAAACTCGCTATACCGATGTAAAATTTAATGGGCTTTAATATCATGTAGGTTTCATTCTGATTGAAATAGTTTGACAGGGCTTAAATGCCGAATTTTTAAAATTTCTTCCTCTAAAGTACCTTTTTGTATATTCCAAAATATTAACAATATCATCTTAATGGCAAAGATGAACGACGGCGAAATATACAAGCTGGACGAATTTGTGACCAACTAAAGGTTAAAAGAGAAAAACTAATTTTTTTAGTGTAATTTTTGATATTAAGAACAGTATAATAGACGTATAATAAACCATTGAAAAGAGAAAGATTAAAAAAAAATATTATATGATACACAAAGTTGTAAAAGGTTATATAAAGTGATGAATAGAGAATAAACTTATTACTGATTACCAATTTAATATATACAAATATTATAAAGCTGAAGAGTTTGTTTGTTTAAACAACCTAATCTAAGAAACTGTTGAAAAATTCTTTTTGTGTTGGATAGTCCATTTATCGAGGAAGGCTTTAGGTTCTATAATATCACTCTGCGACCAACAGGAGTGAAGAATCAGGGAAAATCAACCTCGCATCCCAATGATTCCAAATGATTTACTTTTTAATTTTAATCACAGTCGCAAACATTTAAACACGTAGGAATCTATTTACGTCAAGAGTTCTTTTTACACGGCCAACTACAATGAGTGTCGAAAGTATTCGGAATTCGCATTTCTTTTCATTTAATAAGAATATTTCACAACTATTAATTTACGTAATTCATTTTAATTCATAAAACATTAAAATAGACTCCCTATAAAGCAAAATCACTAACCAGATAGCCGAAATGTTTATTTTTTTAAAGAATAAACAACTCATTTTGTAAAATTACCAAATCATTCAGTGTCAAAAGTATTCGCAAATCATAATATCCTGTTGTTTAATGGTTTCAAATGTTCATATTCTCACCAATTTCGCGACTATATGTTGCGTTGCGGAGAAAATTAGTATGTTCTTCTGCCACAAGAAAATAAAACTAAAAATATCATTTACGCAGAAGTACGTTAAAATATATTATTTTAAAAACTTCATAATAACAGAAATTAGTGTAGAACAAGTCATGGACAACTTATATAATTAGATCATATGTTTCTAACGAAAATGAAAAAACGTTTTATTAGAATCAACTTAAAATATTTTTCAAACTGAAATATATTTAATAGTTTTTACATTGATTTTAACACTCGATGTAAGTGAAATTGGTGTGTTGCCCGCACCAGATTTTTTCATCTGTAAGTGTATTTAAGAATTTTTAAATTAATTTTGAACAACGGAGGTAAGTGAAAGTCGTGTGTTGCGCGCACCAGACTTTTTATTTTTTCTCCCTGATTCTTTATTTTATTTTTTTATTTATTTATTTAAAGAAATTTACAACTGTATTAAATAAATACAACAAGTAAATAGGCTTTATATATGATTAGTACACATGGTAGTCCTGAGAAGAAACTACCCATTGGTAGCACTCCAATGTCTTGTGTTAGAAGGTCTCTTGGCCATCTTCTTTTAAGGCGCCTCGGTGGGTTGTCGGGAATAGATATGGAGGAGAGGTCACGGATAAGCGGGTTTGAGTGGGCAGGGAGTTTGGAATGAAAAGAGGTATATCTGTAACGGGCCAAGTCTTCAACTAATGGGGTATTTAGGTCTTTATGGATGATTTTATTAGTAACAAAGTAAGGAGCATTGAGGATTTTACGAAGGATTTTGGACTGCAAGGATTGGATGCGAGAGAAATTCGATGGTTTAGTAGAACCCCATAGCTCAATGCCATAGGTCCAAATAGGCCTGATAATTGTGATATAAATGAGTTTTTTGTAGTAAGTAGGAAGTTTGAGCGTTTGTCAAGTAAGTGTTGTAGTAATCTGTATCTACGAGCAGTTTCCTGTCGTTTCAGTCTAGTATGAGGATTCCATGTTAGGCGTTTGTCGAGGTGGAGTCCTAAGTACCGAATCTGTTCAACAGGAGTAAGTAGGATATTGTTAAAGGATACGGTGGGGCAGGAAGTCATAGGCTTACGACGTAGAGTGAAGGTGATTTGATGGGATTTATTAGGATTTATTTTGATTCTCCAGTTTTGACACCATTCTTCAATGGCTGATAGATCCCTGATTCTAAAATCGATAATTACAAGTTTTGCAACTGAATATTAATCCTTAAACTGTTACCTAGGTTCCAGCCCTTCCTGCAGGACGACGCGGATCAGGCGAGCTCCGAGGTCCAGCACGTGGTCCTCTGCTCGGGGAAGATCTACTTCGAGCTGGAGAAGGAAAGGAGCAGGAGGGACCTCAAGAAGCAGATCGCCATCGGTCGGCTGGAGCAGGTCTGTCCCTTCCCGATGAGCGAGGTCATGGAGTACCTGAGGAGGTTCGAGAAGGCCAAGGTGTGGTGGGCACAGCAGGAGCAGTTCGAGGACGGCTGGTGGTTGCTGGCGCAGCAGAACTTGAAGGAAGAAGGCGTCCGGATCAAGTACGCCGGAAGGTGCCACGCCACGCGGCCCGACTACAGCTCGCCGCAGCTCTCCACTCCGGAGCTCGCCTACATATTCGATATGATGAAGCAGAATCCATAAATATATTTGTTTTACTGTATCCATTGCTCATCTCTATCTGCTCTTCTCTATGTATAAAAAAGATGTCGCGATTTCGTTTCGGATTTCCTTATCTTTTAGGGCAGTTATTCCCAACTAGTGGTCCGCGGACCCCTGGGGGTCTGCAGAAGAATTCCACGGCCTCCGCGAGTTGTCGTTGGGAAAAAAAAATTGAATTACCCTAACATTATATTAATCTTGTCTTAGCGAAATCAGTCTAGCCGTTCATGCGTGTTTCATCAGTGAGGGGAGCTTATTATAGCATATTAATTAAAATACTGTATGCTATTGCAAATGAAGGTGACTTCCCCAATTGTTTGAGTGAATACATTTATGACAGATGATTTTGGTTATCCTTTTTTTATGATAATATAGTTTATATCATTGTTTTAATTAATTAAGGAGAATAAAATATTTAGTGTGATACAGTAGGAAAATCAATATAAAAACAAAACAAACAAAAAAATAATACACTATAGTAACACTAAATTGATGGTTGTTTAATTTAAATGGTCATATTGTTAAAAAAAAAAATTAATGTATTATCATGTGTACCTCAAGGCACCTATTTGAGTCCACTTTTACTTAAACTATTCAGCTATGACAATGGTAAAATATTCATAGATGTGAATTTTTTTAATGCTAGCTAGTAATCTATAACCTGTACCTGTGTGGTACAGGTTAAAATATAACTATAATAGATTATCCACAAAAAAATAATACATTCTTAAAACAATTTAGAAATAAAGTGATGCATTAAATCAGCAGAACTTGGGAAGAATGATTTTGACCGGAGAACAATCCATATTTTGTAAATACACAAACCTTCATAAGTAATACATTATTTAAGTAAATATATTTAAAGCAAACATTAAGCTTCCAATTTAAATATTCTTAAAACAATTAAAAAACAGAGTGATGTTGTAAATGTGCAAGAAAATCTTAATCATTTATTCACATACTGCAATAACTATAATTTACTTCTGAACATTAAAAAATGCAGCTTTCTTTCATTCAATATGCCTTTTATAAAATCTAAACAATATTAATAGCCACTGGCTTTGTGTTATTAGAGATTTTATTTGATTTAGAGATACCATTTAAATATCATTACTTTTTTATTTTCTCTGGGTCAAGAAGGATGTTTGGCTTTGTTAATTGATCTACTAAAATATTTTCTGACATCAGCATCATTAAAAAACTCTATTTTACCTTAGTCAGAACTAAACTAGTTTTGTATTTCACCCAAATGGCTTCATATTTATAAAACAAACTCAGATTCAATAGTCTCCATTCAGCATATATTTTTAAGGATAATAGTATTCAAACAAAATTAATTTTGAAAACCTGGACAATAACAGTATCGTGCATGACTCAAAGATACCAACATTAAAATGCAGAAGAATTTCTTTTAATTTTCAAAAGTTCTATTAATTTTCCTGCATTACTATTGTTATTTAACATATTAGTTCCCAGATATCCCACCAGATCAAATGATTAATTTTCTAGGTATTACCATCCGACTATCTATTGTAAAAATAATACTATAACTAGAATTTAACCTACAGGCAATGAGTTTGTCAATAAATTGGATATAGATTTTTTAAATGAGTCCTTAGTTATTGTTAGATTGGTTTAAAGAATAGAAGGAAAAATGTGTGATAACCCAAGTCAATGAAAATGTTTAAAATAATGTTATTATCATTTGTTTTTTTCTTAAGTACTCATCATAATTAGTCATTTTTTGTTGTGTTATATTATTGTCATAATCCATCACTAATGCTTTATTTACACTTATTTCTTTCTGTTTTTTTATTAATCTATTGCGGTTTATTTTAACCTATACCATACAACCCATTGAGGGTCTTGGACTCATTACATGTAGAGATTTGTATTATTTCTTGTTCAACTGTGCGATAAGGTGATTAGGCCAATCATTTTTGAGTACCAACTTTATAGAAGCTGGGTCTCTGCCCCAGGAGGGTCTCCATACTCTAGGGTCACACCCCGCTCCCCTGGCTAAAATAACAGTATTAATAATATTCTGCCACAGCCAGAATTCGAACCCATATCAGAAGACAGTGCTCCATCCATTTGACCACAGAGCTCCTTTATTATAGTTATATTTATTAATGATATCTTGATTAGATTCTATATTTTCTGGTCATTTAATTTTATAAATTCATATTATATATTATTATTATTATAATTACTATATTTATATTATTATTATACATTTCTCTACACTTATAGGGAGCGGTGGATATTACCATTGTTTAGATTTGATAACAGACCTATTAAATGAAATGAAGCTTCATTTTTTAATGTTAAAAAGTAAATAACTGTTATTGCATTATGTGAATAAATTATTGAGATTTTCTTGCATATTTAAAGCATTACTTTGGTTCTTAATTGTTTTAATAATGTTTAAATTACTACCTAGCATTGAAAAGTTTAAATCTGTCAATATTTTACCAAAGTCATAACTGAATAGGGTAAATAAAAGTGGACTCAAATAGGTGCCTTGAGGTACACCTGACAATACAGTAATTTCTTTATGGAAATATGACCTTTTAAATTAACATAACCAATCAACAAATATATTTACTTAAATAATGTATTACTTTTGATGGCCTTAAGAAGGTCCATGTATTCACAAAATATGGATTGTACTTCTCTGGTCAAATTGCCATTCTTCACAAGTTCTGCTGATTTAAAGCATCACTCTGGGTCTTAATTGTTTTAAGAATATTTTAATTACTAGTTAGCATTAAATATTTTTACATCTGTGAATATTTCACCATCGTCATAGCTGTATAGTTTAAATAAAAGTGTACTGAAATGATTGCCTTGAGGTACACCTGATAATACAGTAATTTATTTTTGGAAATGTGACCATTTAAATTAACCAAACCAACCAATAAATGTATTTAGTAAAACAATGTATATATATATCGATGGCCTTATGAAGGTCCGTGTATTCACAAAATATGGATTGTACTTCTCTCGTCAAATTGCCATTATTCCCAAGTTCTGTTGATTTAAAGTATCACTTTGGTTCTTAATTGTTTTAAGAATGCTAAAATTACCAGCATATATAAAAAATTTACATCAGTGAATATTTTACTAAAGTCATACGTGACTAGGTTAAATAAAAGTGGACTCAAATGGGTGCCTTGAGGTACACCTGATAATACAGTAATTTCTTTTTGGAAATGTGACCATTTAAATTAACCAAACCAACCAATAAATGTATTTAGTTAAACAATGTATTACTTATGATGGCCTTATAAAGGTCCGTGTATTCACAAAATATGGATTTTACTTCCTTGGTTGAAATGCCATTCTTCATAAGTTCTGCTGATTTAATGCATTACTTTGGTTCTAAATTGTTTTAAGAATGTTTTAGTTACTAGCTATCATTAAAAAAATTTACATCCGTGAATATTTTACCATAGTCATAAATGAATAGGCTAAATAAAAGTGGATTCAGTTGGGTGCCTTGAGGTACACCTGATAATACAGTAATTTCTTTTTGAAAATTTGACTATTTAAATTAACCAAACCAACCAATAAATGTATTTAGTTAAACAATGTATTACTTATGGTGGCCTTATGAAGGTCCGTGTATTCACAAAATATGGATTTTACTTCTCTGGTTTAAATGTAATTCTTCATAAGTTCTGCTGATTTAAAGCATCAATCTGGTTCTAAATTGTTTTAAGAATGTTTAAATTTAAAAAATTTACATCTTTGAATATTTTACCACCGTCATAAATGAATACGTTAAATAAATGTTTACTCAATTCGGTGCCTTGAGATACACCTGATAATACAGTAATTTTTTTTTGGAAATATAACCATTTAAATTAACCTAACCAACCAATAAATGTATTTAGTGAAACAATTAGATCGATAGCCTTATGAAGGTCTGTGTATTCACAAAATAAGACCACAAAATTGGTCTTCTGTGGTCAAAATGCCATTCTTCACAAGTTTTGCTGATTTAAAGCATCCCTTTGGTTCTTAATTTTTTTAGGAATGTTTAAATTACTAGCTAGCATTAAAAAAATTTACATCTGGGAATATTTTACCAAATTAGGTTAAATAATACATACCAGGAACTGAATAGGTTAAATAAAAGTGGACTCTAATGGGTGCCCTGAGGTACACCTGATAATAGAGTCATTTATTTTCATTATTCTGTTTATTTTAGCCATGAAGCAACCCATGGTTATGATGACTCTCCTGAAGCACAAACAGCCACTAAAAAGTGATTACTAAAATATTGAGAGGGAAACCTGATGGCTGAGAGTGATCTAAGCCAAAACACCTCCTTTCATGGCTGTTTGCTGTGAAACAATACACATCTTGATAAGTACCCTTCATGGGTCGCAGATCTATAGTTTTTTGTTTTTTTTACTTTTACTTATATACTACTCTATACATATAGTATCATGTCCTAAATATATGCTATATATTTAATCATAGCTCATAGTTTGTGCATATTGAATAACAATATTTTTGAAATATTTAATAAGTAGGTAAGTAATATATTTATATAATAAGTATTAAAAAACCATGAAGACTAAGGAGGATTCGAAAATTTCAGTCAAACTTTAAATTTTTAAAGAAGAATAGTAAATACAGATTTTTTTAAAATGGTATGTATTGTACTTCTCCGGTCAAAATGCCATTCTTCACAAGTTCTGCTGATAACTTTTTTTACCGCACTAGCGCTACCAAGCGGGGAAATGAACAAGTAGACGCACTACAAGACATATCAAGTGCTAATAACAAAAACTGAGGATTTCTTTTCAGTCTAGATTTATATTCGTCTATCATTAAGGTGATATAGCACGATTATTGTTATAGGAAAAGGGTTTCTATGATTAAACTCAGCTCATAGTTTTGTAATATCGCCATCAGAACGACTCGCCTCCTGCAAAGTCTTACACTTGTAGGTATTTACTTTAAATAACCTGCTTTTTCAAACCCCGGTGGAGTAGGACGAAGCACCCAACAGCCCAATTGTGTAACTTGTAATGCCTCCTTATAGTTAAGCTTAGTTTGTAAGTCCAAGGCACTGCTGTTAGGGGGCGTCTTTGCCTACTCTTTTGCTCCTTTTGTTCTGCCATTCGAAATGTCATAGGGTAGCACCACTCTCCAAAATGTTTGTGAAGGAGATCTAACCTATATTAACATTTTATTATTGTTTGAACTGATAGTTTCATGGTCTGATATAGTTCATAGTTTATGTCTCGCATCTTATCTGGTGAAGAAGATATCCTTTTGTTGTTTTTCAGTCAAACATAACGGAAAAGAAATTGATTCATGAAATGAATGAAAACATCTAAACAACGAACACACACGATTTTCACTAACCTCTGATGTTAAAATAAATTTAAGAGCTTTTAAAAAAAAAGGTAGATAAAAGAAAACTGTGTTTGTTTATTTAACGTCACTTCATGTTGCTGTGGCTAATCGGACGATGCTTCAGTGGAGTACTAAATTTTGCCTATCCATGTTTATAGTTTAGGATCTGTAACGATACCTGACATCGCACAGGCTCGGGACCACCTTTCAACGTCCACTCACAACGACGGCATAACTAAGGATTTTTTATCCTATTAAAAAATTCCTAGGACCACCTCCGTGATCTTGGCCATAGAAGGCTGTTATGCTCGCCACTATGCTACAGATTACAACTAGAAAAAAAGTCATTTATTTTAGATTGAATAATACAGCAATATAATTATTCTAAAAAGATCAATAATTTCATCTCTTTCACCCTCGCTATTACCTTATACATCTCTTTATGCTGGTTTAACATATATTTTTTATTGAGATTGTGAATTCATTTTAAATTCTAGCTTAGGGTCTCCTGTTTCCCAATGACCAAGTCTCGCCAAAAGGTCTATGTTTGAGTGTATGCGGTCAGTCTTGCACAAAAGAACTGTGAAACTCACTTTTTTTTGTTTTGTTGGTGGTTATGTTGTCTTTTCTCAGTCATGATGAAGGTATGTATAAAAGTTCATTTTAGTGACAAATTTGCTGTAACATCCCAGGCGAAACTTATATTGAATATAAATTTTCACTATTGTAAGACTCTTTAGTTTTAAGGTAGATTTAAGATGAGATGTAAAAAAAATATAGATATAAAAAAAAGGTTGGTAGTTTTTATCTATTTCAGGGTAGGTGTACAACTAATGTTATTTTCAGGTCTTAATGAATGATTTCATTGGTGACAAAAAAAGGAGCATTTAGGATTTTTCCGGAGGATTCAGAATTGGTTGTGGGATACAAGTGGTCCATTTGATCCTAATAATTCTTCTTTTTTCGTGACGCTACAACTTCTGTTGGGTCAAGGCCTCCTACATCTTCATCCACCAGACTTCTCACCTGTTTGCAACTAATCCTAATAATAGTTATTTAAATTAGCGTTTCGTCCGCTAAAAGTTTTTTGCGTTTATCTAGTATGTGTTGTAATCGGTATCTGGGAACAGTTTCTTGTCGTTTCAGTCTTGTCTGCGGATTCAAATTGAGTTTATCAAGTGGTCATTTGTATCCTAATGAACTTTTTCTTGTGCGTTTCAATTCTGTTGGCGGCATCCTCATCTTGATCCACCCGATTTACCTAGTGTTTGCCAACTATCCTAAACAGTTTTTTCAATTAACATTTGTCCGCAAGAGTGTTATAGCGTTTACTAGTATGTGTTGTAATCGGTATCTGGGAACAGTTTCTTGTCGTTTCAGTCTTGTCTGCGGATTCTATATTAGACGTTTATCTAGTATGTATTGTAATCGGTATCTGGGAACAGTTTCTTGTCGTTTCAGTCTTGTCTGCGGATTCTATATTAGACGTTTATCTAGTATGTTTTGTAATCGGTATCTGGGAACAGTTTTCTTGTCGTTTCAGTCTTGTCTGCGGATTCTATATTAGACGTTTATCTAGTATGTATAAGATAATATTTTTTCTAAAATCTTTAGCATTCCAACGGTATATTATACATGTATATTACTTTTCTTAAGTTCAGAAACAAAAAATTTGCGTTACAAAATATTTTTGAAATATTATAGGGAGTTAAAAAAAAAAAAAAAAAAAACTGTACCACTACAACCCATGAAGGGTCTTGGGCTCAGTACATATAGAGATTCGTACTCCTTCTAGGCCAACGGCAGTGCAATGAGGTGATTAGGCCTTAATCGCGCTCAGCCGCCAGATTTTTCCCCAATTATTTTGGGTTCCCAAATAGGCTGGGTCTGCCCCAGGAGGGTCTCCATACCCTAGGGTCGCCCCCGACTGAATTAACAGAATAAATAATATTTCTGCCATAGCCGGGATTCGAACCCAGGACCCGGAGCACAGCAGACTAGTGCTCTGTCCACTAGACCTCGCCGCTCCCCGATGATAGGGAGTTAGAGAGAAGTTTTTTGGAATCAAGAGTCAAACTTTTTTTTGAGAAAATCGTAAAAACGTACAAAACGCAAGTAGCCCTTCCGGTCAGTCGATTTTAGAGAAAAATGTGCTGTAACTTCTCGGGCGTATAGTTGTGTAACATGTGCTGGACTTACCACAAACACACAGATACCGCAAAGAGGTTATTCAATTTTAAAAAAAGACTTGGTTATTTGGACTCAGAGGACCCCAAAACGTGCATTTCCGTTGAAAACTGGAATTCAAAAATTTTCACGACCGCAATACTTCCCTTACTATATATTTCATATGTGGGTAAGTGGTAGTAAAAATTAACACAGTCCTTAAAAATACGTAAATCGGGCATATCATTTGGATTAGCAAAACCAGTCTTTTTCGAACGGAAGTTGGTAGTAAGTCTAACCTTCCACTTCCTTCTTAAAAAACTACCGACGGATCCGATAAGGGTACGATCACTCGCGAAGAGGGAAATGTTTTCCCCCCTAGTAGCAACTATAGCCACCAGGAGCGCTGAGGCAGCTGAGTTGGCCAGACAGAAGCCACAACGGGTCCACCGAGAGAACCACTTTATACCTTCAACTGTGAGTATCTATTCTTAAGGGCACACTCACCTATATTCATAATCTATATTATAATATTATATAATAACATAATATAATGTAATATATACAGTATAGCTAACGCCATGTAATGCCTCTGCCAGTAGATCAATAAACCTCCCAGCCTATCAACCTTCACCCACTGAACTGGCTGTATCTCACCATTTACCTGGTCTATCTAACTTACATATTATCTTTAATAAATCATAATCATCTATATATTAAAATTTATCATATCTCATCATAAAATATAATTAAACACACCATCACTTTTCATAATAATCTGTTTACAACAAACAAAAAAATCAAGAATCAGTTGTTTATTTATTATTCTACAAACCATATGCCTCATGTTTTAAACTGCTTAGATCAATTCTTATAATTTTAATGAAGGACTTTTTGAAATATATTATTAATTAGTATTAAACAAGGACTTACATTATATGATATATTTATTTTTCACAAACATTTAAGAAGTATATTTAAAAATAAATTCTTATGAATATATATTTAATTAGAAACAATAAAATTGAATAAACAATATAATTGTTTATTTGAAGATTACTTGATAATGGGCAACAAACCCTAAAGGTAGTAATATCATTAAAATGTTTATGATTGCATATAGCAAATGTGGTTTCATTTTAATAATACCATAAAATACACACGTGACTTATTTTAACTGAATCATAGTTATTTTTATTATAATTAAAACTTCATAAACATCATCATCATTTATATTTCACTAGTCTTCCATTATAATTAAATACACTGTTAACATTCTGTCTTTGAATCGAATTATTCTTAATAGAGTGTTTACGATGAAACCCAAATCAAAATCTTGTTATTAATTTTCTCTCTTAAACCACATGCCATTTTTATTTATTTATTTATTTTTTTTTTTTAATGAGAACCTTTCAATTAATTATATTGAAAAAGGACTTACAGTATATTGTCTATTTATTTTTACTTTCACTTACTATATATAGTAAGGGAAAGTATTGCGATCGTGAAAATTTTCAAATTCCAGTTTTAAACGAAAATACACATTCTAGGGTCCCCAGAATCCAAATAACCAAGTCCCGCAAAAAGGTGTGTGTGTTAAATCCCGGGCGGAAACGGTAAGTCCTATGAAACTGAAATTTCATATTTAAGACAAATATACGTTCGAGACGTTACAAAACCTTTTTCATCAAAATGAGCTTACCAGAAGAGCCACTTTATACTAGGCATTTTGCACTTTTTTTCGATTTTCTCGAAAACGGTTCCGACGATTTTGATTAAACTCGCTATATCGATGTAAAATTTAATGAGCTTTAATATCATGTAGGTTTCATTCTGATTAAAATTTTCTGACCGGGCTTAAATGTCGATATTTTAAATATTCATTCTCTAAAGTACCTTTAATTTTGTTGTTCTATAAAAATAACTATATTATCTTGTTACCACTGATGAAAAACAGGTACATATTAAAATTGAATGAATTCGATACCCAACTAAAGGAGAAAACTGAAAAAAACATTTTTTTAATGCAATTTTTTGTTTTTGAACATAAGAGCAGTAATGTAAGTCTATGATATACCGTTGGAAATCTAAAGATTTAAAAAAAATATTTTCTTATAATCAAGCTTTTAAAAGTTAATAGAGAGTAATGAAAAGAAGATAAAACTAACTGATTATTTTAGATAATAATATAAAAGATTTTTTAATAAAACTCAAATAAAAATCAAATCAATTAATTCTTTAATAGTTTCACATATTTTTATCTCTAACTGTATGTAGTTAGATGGAGGTAAGTGAAAGTCGTGTGTTGCCCGCACCAGATTTTAAATTATATTATTACTATTTTATTGATTTTGCTTTATTATTATACTATTACTTATATTTATATTATTAATTAGAACTTATTTAACTTACTTTCTGGTAACATATACATAAATACATTGCATCAAAATTAAATACATATTTTTACCTATGTATCTAAGTGAGAGTTTGAAACAGAAATATTCATAAAAATGTGTTTTCTAAAATATATATTTAGTCTTATTTTATTCGAAAACAATAGACTATTCCACTGCACCAAAACACTGATGTGGCTGGCATAACAGCCTTCTATTCCCAAGGTCACGGGTTCAAACCCGGATGGTTCAGAATATTTTAAAGGGAGTAAAATATCCTTCGAAAAGGACTAATGGGAGTAAAAAATCCTTAGTTATGCCGACTTTCGGAGGGGACGTTAAAAGGTGGTCCCGAGCCTGTGCGATGTCAGGTAGTCGTTAAAGATCTCTATCCAAATTAAACCTGGATATGCAAAACTTAGGACTCCCACTGTATAAGTCACAGTAGCAAAGTGCCGTTAAATTTTATGAATAAAAAAAATTTCAAAAGACTATTATGGAGGACAATATTGAATAGTTGTCCGTATTTATATGATTAAGGATGATATGGTTTGGGGTGGCAGCAATTAGTGATTACGAAATATAGTGAACAATATTTATTGTTGAACCTAGGTTTTTTAGGTCCACACTGCGAGTCTTCTTCAGGGCTAAGCAAGCCAAAATGTGAGGCTATGTAAAGAAAAAAAATTAATACTACGCGACTATGATGCACGTTACTGTTTCAGTTTTTTCCTGTTGAACCAACTTTTTTTGAGGATTTTATTGAATTTTTTTACTTATTCTTTCCATCTAAGCGACTAATGTACACTACTCTACTGTGTTAAATCCGGACATACGGAGCAGAACTTCGGTATTTTGCAAAACACATACAAACAGACAAAATACAAACAACTCAATCCAAAAAATTGTTCAGGCATCATGGTATGTTTCGAATCACACACAATGACACAAACATCCCAACAGTAAATTCTTACATTCACGATAAATACGTTTCATTCATGAACACATCAAAGCCCAAATCAACTCGTTCCTTCCTCCCTGTTACCAGGCCAAACCAAAAGAACACTGAAAAGACGATGGCCGAGAGATCTTCTAAACTAATAACAATCGACAAAAATTCAGGACTCCGGCCAAGAAGAAAATAATACCTCACATTCGCTGGATGCGCAACAACGCAGTTGCGAATAAAAACAATAATAATAATTATTCCATCTAGGTCTTCTTGGATATATTGCATATCTATAAGTTGGATATATCTTCAAAATGGAAATAGCCTTCAAATTAAGGCTAATTTATGTATGTAGTTATATACTTCCAAAGCATTCTAATTTAATATATTAATAACTTGAATTGACTTTGAAGCTTATCGCCATGGTAATTTTTAACAATACAAATTCCAATGAGTTAAAAAACAAACAAAGTGTTTAGAAATCCTGTTTTTTTTTTCTTCTACAATCGTACAAGTTAATATAAAGTTTTTGTAAGCCCGTAAACTTATGAACATATTTTATTGGAAATGAAAGAGGTTATGATAGTTCAATGTAGCCATCGTTGTACAGTTTCTTTCATTCAGTAAGCATGAGTTTAGAAACAATATTACGTGCCAAAATGTAATTAAGTTGTTAAAATAAATGGTAAGCTGTTATCTCTTCTCTCTCTCTCTCCCCATCTATATATATATATATATATATATATATATATATATATATATATATATATATATATATATACACATACATATATGCACACACAAAATGATACTGCGATTTTTGGTTTCCGTGAGCTCCGTCTATATACTACAAGATGAAGCGGTGAAACCTATAAATCAGTCTACCAGAGCTTTTTAAGAATTAAATAACAACATATTCAAATAACACACTTACGAAGCATGGGAGAGTCAACTAGTGTTATATAAAAAATATCTATAGTAATATGTAGATTCAAAACGTTAATGCATATTTCAAGTGAGAGTTTCTTTGGCTCATTCTTTGGAGTATGATTATTATTTTAACGTCCCATTCATATATTTATTATATTAAGATTATATAATTTTAAGATTGGCTTAGACGAGGAGATTGCTTTGCTCAACAGATGACCGCCAAGTCCTCATCATTGAGAAGGTTTCCGACCCACTGACGTATTTCCCAATTTTCACGGCTAAAAAGAAAATGATTGGTCATCAAATATTGTTATAACATTATATTATACACTTGATTATTCACAATATTTCTTCTTATACTTTGTGGTTTCCAGCGATATGACATACGTCATCAGACATATTTCAGAAAAATGTTTCTTGACGATTTAATTACTAAAAATTTACTTTCAGTATAGTTCTACTGAAAAAAAAACTATTAAATATAACCCTATGGCTGACTGAATGTAAAGATGGTTGCGTATTGCGAGTACTGTATCCAGCGCCGTGTTCAGACTGCTTTAGCCTCGGGATTTTTCGGATCTGATATGATCTTATCGGAACCAATGTAGACACATCCATTAATCTTCAGGGTTTGTGTTGTTTTTTTTTACGCCAATCTGAAGCAATTTGATCTGAACCGAACCAATGTAGGTTATAATGACCTACATATCCCATTTGTTGCAGACATAGCCCGTGATAGATACTCCTCTTTCCATTCTAAACTCCCTACCCATACAAAACGACTTGTCCGTAACTTATTTTCCTCAGATATCCCTGATAACCCTCCAAGGAGACTGAAAAGAAGGTGGCCTCGGGGCCTACTTTCTTAAAATAGTTAGTAAAGTGCTACCACAGGGTAGTTCTTTCTCAAGACATTTTCATGACTTTTTATTTTCATACTACACATTTACTTATTGTATTCTTTAGTACAGTTGTAAATTACTATAAATAAGTAAAAAAAAAATCAAAAAATCTATACATTTTTTTTTATCAAACCACTCTTACGATTTGAGTTATCACTTGAAAGTACTGTTCTTCCACGGATAGCTCAGCGTATACAATTATATGGGCAATATTCCTTACGATTTGGACCATTTGACAAAAATATGCCAATTATAATTCAATACATTGCTAATTCCGAACGCGATTAATTACTGGCTAACAAGGCCTTACGGCACGATTAGTATCCACAGTTGAGAACGTACTAAGTAATAATTAAATATATTGCGTAGCTGTTTGAAATGTTATGACCTTTGGATGGAACAATCTCAGGCTACGATTCGCGTGTGAGTTATGTTTTGTCCAAGCGCACGCTCCATGCGGACATGCACCTTGAAATGCATTTTTAAACTAAATGCTACGTTTTCTTCACATAAAAAAGTAGAGAACGGAAGAAATATCTTTCTATTTATGTTCTGTAATTACTCCCTGTCCATTTTTCTTTTATATCAACTCGCATGATGTTGATATCGATACGCTCAATAATTGAACGTTATTGAGGTAAACTTCAAGAACCATTTTGTGTTTTCTTCATATACAGTCTAACTAAAACTTTGTTATTAAAAATACTAGCTGTACCTCGCAGCTTTGCAAGAGACTATTTCTTTTTTTTTTTTGTTAATTGCTGCAAATTGAGAAAGTTGTTTATGATAAATGTGTTAGGTGAGGTTATACAATATATTGGGTTGTGTCACATGAAATGTCCGTTTTCAAGGTAAAGGATTTTTATTAAAAATACAATATGAAAACAAGATAATTTTATTCAAAGTATTTACCTTGTTTTTTTTACACGTATTTCCCAACGTGACACCAACTTTTTTATCCCCGAACTGAAAAACTTTGAGCTTTGAAGTGAAACAAAATCTGAAAACGCACTTTTCACTTGATCATCATTTACAAAAAGTTTTCCTTTGACGAAGTTGTCTAAATTCCTGAACAGGTGGTAATCTGTTGGAGACAAGTCGGGAGAATATGGTGTGTGCGGAAGAACTTCGTAGCCCAGTTCTTTCAATTTTCGCACGGTATGTTTTGGAACATGCCCCTCAGTGAGATCATGAGGTACCTATGTATCGGACTTTTTTACGTTCCCAATACACTTTAAATGTCTGGAAACGGTAGATGCACTTGCATTTAGTTTTGCTGAGAGTCCTTTAACTGTTTGGTAGGGGTTTCCTTCTGCTGTATGTTTGAGGACATCATTGTCTATTAAGGACGGAGGTCTTCCTCAGGGCAAGTTTTCCAAGTCGTTTCCAAGTCAGTTGAAAACTTAGCAAACCAACGGCGAATGGTCCGTTCATTAACACACCCTTCCCCAAACGCCTTGCAATAATTTCCAACGGCCTCAGCTGCTGAATGGCCGAGTTTAAACTTGTAAAAAGTATTACTCGAAAATCGCGTATTTCCATGTTCATATTTGGAGGTATACTAAAAAGTGGGTAATTGATTGGGAAACTAATGTTTACAATACAAAGGTAGAGGATTAGTAACTGTTTACTTTAAATATGTAAAGATTCGGAAGAAAACAACAGAGACCTGCAAAATCCTTTATGTATTTCAGAAACTATAAAAACGGACATTTCATGTGAAACAATCCAATAAAAATAACTGAGATAGCAGTGCGTTGAACTTTTAACTATTTTTATGTAAGACAAATATATGATTATTGTTGATTGTCAGATATTAATTTTATTCAGTTTAATCTACAATAACATACCAGTAGCAAGTAGCCATACCTGTGATTATCTAATACTAACATTTTTGCTATAAACATTATCTTTCTATACCATTGTAACTTATATGTAACATAAATGCGTATTTTATCACTCTGGGGTGTACCCTTTCAGCTAAATAAGCTCGTATTTTTTTTAGGATCAAGAACTATGTTCTGTTGTAGTATTTTCAAAACTTAAACATTTTTCAGCCTATTGATCATTTAAAAAATCTGGTGCGGGCAACACACGTATTTCACTTACCTCCATTTTTAAAACCAATAAAAGAATTAACAGTTAGATATAAAAATACGTGAAACTATTGAAGAATTAATTAAATTGAATTACTATAGAAACGTGTGTTTTATTAAAAAATCTATTACATTGTTATCTAAAATAATCAGTTAGTTTTATCGGCTTTTTATCACTCTCTATTAACTTTTAAAAGCTTGTGTATGAGATAATATTTTTTCTAAAATCTTTAGCTTTCCAACGTTATATCATACATGTATATTACTGTTCTTATGTTCAAAAACGAAAAATTGCATTAAAAAAATATTTTTTCTGCTTTCTCCCTTAGTTGGGTATCGAATTCATTCAATTTTTATATTTACCTGTTTTTCATCAGTTGTAACAAGATAATATAGTCATTTTTATAGAATCAACAAAATTAAAGGTACTTTAGAGGAATAAAATTTAAAATATCGGCATTTAATCCCTTTCAGACTATTTTAATCAGAACGAAACCTAAATGACGTTTAAGCCTATTTAATTTTACATCGATATAGCGAGTTTAATCAAAATCGTCGGAATATTTTTTTGAGAAAATCGAAAAAAGGTGCAAAATGCATGGTATAAAGAGGCTCTTCTGGTAAGCTCATTTTGATGAAAAAGGTTTTGTAACGTCTCGGGCGTATATTTGTCTTAAATATGAAATTTTAGTTTCTTAGGACTTATCGTTTCCGCCCGGGAGTTACCACACACACAGACATTTTTGCGGGACTAGGTTATTTGGACTCAGGGGATCCTAAAATGTGTATTTCCGTTGAAAACTGAATTTTCACGATCGCAATACTTTCCCTTACTATTTATAGTAAGTAAATGAGATAGCAGTGACTTGAACTTTTAGCTATGCCTATGTATGACAAATGATTATTGTTGATTGTCAGATATTAATTTTATTCAGTTTAATCTACAATAACATATCAGTAGCAAGTAGCCATACCCGTGATTATCTAATACTGACATTTTTGCTATAAACATTATCTTTCTATACCATCGTAACTTATGTGTAACATAAATGCGTATTTTATCACTCTGGGGTGAACCCTTTCAGCTAAATAAGCATGTATTTTTTTTTTAGAATTAAGAACTATGTTCTATTATTTTGTCAAAACTTAAACGTTTTTTAAGCCTATCGATCATTTAAAAAAACCAACAACAATAAAACATATGGATTGGATAGAAATGTACACACGAAACATGGCTTTGAAACGAAATATACCTAAATATATTTGTTATAAGTATTTGAGTATCTTTGCTATTACTGATCAGATTAAGACGTTTTTGCCTCCAGGTAATTAGAAATTTGTCATTCACATGAGTACTTATAGTTTTTGAGGATGCGTATACTTATTGAGTTATTCGAAAAGCAATTTGGTTTTACGTTTTGGAAAAAATATTTTTATAAATCACTTAGAGGACGAATTTTTCCCAAATCCAGCATTATTGCACATCTAGGCGGTAAGGCGAACCTCCAGGAGAAATTTCGACTTCACAACCATAGTTTGAACTTTCTTTTATAACAAAGGTCATGGGATCAAACCCGCAAGTGGTCCTAGGATTTTTTAATGGGAATAAAAAATCCTTAGTTATGCCGTCCTTCGGAGGGGACGTTAATAAAACCTGGACAGGCAAAATTTAGGACTGTAGCATCGTCGGATTAGCCATAAGTGACGTAGCACAAAGTGACGTTAAATAAATAAACAAACTTTCTTTTATAAATATAGATAATGATTTGGAAACGAATCTCTGAAACGACTATTGCGTCGAATTTCACTTACTTTTGCAGGCATCCTCCCTCAATGGGTTGCCTGATTAACTCAACTGATATTGGCGTTACTCGAATCAAAATTTTGACGAAAATATCCAGGTCAGAATTTGAGTGAAGAATATTTTTTGCTAAACATTTGACACTGGGACCTGGAGTTCAGCAGCTATTTTAGCTTGAAAAAAAAATGTTACGTTTAAAATCCTGATTTTCTGTCTCTACTACGTTTCTTTCAGTTAATCATCAATCCGCTGGTCCGTTCACAAACTCAATTTCCTCCTCCCTGGGAAAATCAGTAGATCATATAATATTGACTTATCCATGATATATTGTTTTTTCCCAGTCAGAGAGAATTTTTTAAATATTATATAAATTCAGTACAGAAATAATAAACCTTGTTTTTAGTTATTCACCAGCATCTTATGTAATATAGTGTAACCCTCTAAGGCGGATCCTAATTTAATTAATTACCGCCGCTCCAGAAAGTGTTGCTAACTTACATAATTCTTCGCCAAGACAAAACTTTTTAAATTATTACCCTGTTGACGTAATCTTCCTTCATTTTGGAATTATGAAGATGGGGTTGAAATGAGAAGGGGCAATTCCATTAGCCTGTTTACAGTCAACATCATGCAACGCAAGTTATTTTTGTGTCGAGCACGGGACTTGTAAGACTTACCATAATTTGTCCATAATTCGGAGGAGGGACAACTTGGCTCAGGAGTTTGTAAACAAGTTAACGGTTACGTGTGTGTTGGAGAGATAGGCAAATACTTAAATTAAACGTACCAAGTAGTTTACTCCAGAACGTAGACCATTGAAGTACTGATACTGGATCGATCTTTACTCCAGCTGCTGACTGGGAAGTATTGAGTTGTAAAATAAGTTCTAGCGTTTTCTACTGGTGATTTCAATAAAAACATCTCTCTCTCTCTCTCTCTCTCTCTCTCAAGATATAATACTAGACCTCAATATTCAATATATCTATATATTTAAAAAAATTATCTATACCAAAACATATAATTAGAGGGATCATTTGTAGCTGGGTGGTTAGCATAACAACCTCCTATGCCAAAGGTCACGGGTTCAAACCCGCAGGTTGTCCTAGGATTTTTTAATGGGAGTAAAAAATCCTTGGTTAAGCCGTGCGATGTCAGATAATCGTTAAAGATCTCTACCCTAATAAAACCTGGATAGGCAAAATTTAGGACTCCCACTGTAGTATCGTCCGATTAGCCATAGTAGCATAAAGTGACGTTAAATAAATAAACAAACCTATAATTAGAAGAATAAAATATGACCCAAAGCACATATTTTAATGAACCTCAAAATGGACGAAATCCAAAATATATAATGCAGTAATGATCCTTAGCCAGGGGTCATCCGTAGTGTAGTAGCTAGTATAATAGCTATCCTGACATACCAAAAACCCTCGGAGATGCAAAGAAGATGGCCCTATGATTTAAAAAAGAAGGTGGTCCCGAGCCTGTGCGATGTCAGGTACTAGTTAAAGATCCCTATCCTAATAAAACTTGGATGGGCAAAATTTAGGTTAAACTAAGTTGTTAAAACAAATGGTAAGTTGATGGAAATCTACAAACTAACATTGTTATTAATTATTGTATGAAAAACAGATGTTTCAATAAACACAGGCGTACAATATACCGTTGGAAAACGCAAGAATTTAGAAAAGATAACATGCAATAAAAGAAATCGTTAATATAAAGTTGTCGCAAGCTCATAAACTTTACATAATTTTTTTAATTTTATTTATTTATTGAAATTTACAACTGTATTAGTAAATACATCAAGTCAATTGGCTGATAATATATATGAAAAGACATGAAGAGAATATGACCATTGGCAGCATTCCACTAGGTAATCTACACTAGAAGGTATCGAGGCCATCTTCTTTTCAGACACCTCGGAGGATTGTCAGGAATGGAAGAGGAAGCGAGGATAGTTTCAAACTAGTGGGTTAAAGTGGGAGTGGAGTTTGTCATGGAAGGATTGATACCCCATACGGGTCACTTTACATAAATAAATATAAAATAGTTATAAACCTACTAGGATAGGAACTAATGCTATATTCTATAGTTTTTGAATACACACGTACCGAACAAGTTTGGAATTGGAAATTGGAAAACCTAACCAATTACACTCTTCGTTGGAGTAAACTAAAAACCTTTTCGGAAATAAAAAATCATTAAATGAAGAAAAAAATGATTTCTCTTCCATTTCGAACAAACAAAATACCACTGAAAGATAAGGAATCTCGGTTGAAACTGATGCATAAAAGCTCCTTAACTAATCCTTTTTTAGAATATGTAAACATTAGTGACCAAGTAAACATGATTTTATAAAAGAGTGAGGATTAAATTGAAATATTGATAAACTCTAAGAACTTATTTCACTAAACAATATTTTCCTTATGTCGGTTCATTCTTTTAACGTCATTTGATGCTACTGTTCATCAGACGATGCTACAGTTTGAATCCTACATTTTGCCTATCCGGGTTAAGATTAATTAGGGTTGAGATGTTTAAAGAGTACCTGACATCGCACAAGCTCGGGATCACCATTTTACGTCTCCTCCGAAGAACGGCGTAAACAGGGATTTTTTACTTTAAAAAAAAAAAAAAATCATAGGGATATCTTCTTTGCCATCTCCGAGGGTTTTTGGTATGTCAGGATAGCTATTATACTAGGTACTACACTACGGATGACCCCTGGCTAAGGATCATTACTGCATTATATATTTTGGATTTCGTCCATTTTGAGGTCCATTAAAATATGTGCTTTGGGTCATATTTTATTCTTCTCATTATAGGTTTGTTTATTTATTTAACGTCACTTTATGCTACTATGGCTAATCGGACGATGCTACAGTGGGAGCCCTAAATTTTGCCTATCCAGGTTTTATTAGGATAGGGATCTTTAACGATTACCTGACATCGCACGGCTTAACCAAGGATTTTTTACTCCCATTAAAAAATCCTAGGACAACCTGCGGGTTTGAACCCGTGACCTTTGGCATAGGAGGTTGTTATGCTAACCACCCAGCTACAAATGATCCCTCTAATTATATGTTTTGGTATAGATAATTTTTTTAAATATATAGATATATTGAATATTGAGGTCTAGTATTATATCTTGGTATACAGAAATAATTTTGTACTATCGATAATAAGATCGCGATTATTTTATATCGAGATTTTATCTTAAAGATATAATATTAAACTGAATACGATATTTCCTGCCCCGTATATGCCTAAATGCAAGTATTTATTGCTCGGTTTCAATTTAGATTTAACATCGAACCAGTAAATATGTAATTAATATATTTTTTTTTTACCTTGAGAAAAGATATGTTTTTAGGATACTTTGAAGTGAAGTTCAATACGTTCATAGTACCAGCAAAAAATATGCTATTTTTTAACGCGTTTTTTAATCACTCGGACGACGTAAATGTCAAACAGTACTTACTTGAAAGCACATCTCTATTAAACAATTTTTATTTATTTAATGTTTTGTTTAATGGATTATTAGAATTTTGCGTAATCATTTAAACATAAAAAATAAACTTATTTTTAAACAAAAGAATTTTTTTTTTTAATTCATGATTAATGTTGAAAACTATTATTTTAGTAAGAATGGTTTTTATTATTATCATTTTTGAGTATTTAAAAAAAAAAAAAAACATTTTGAGAATGATATATCGTTGTTTGAATGTTATCATTGAAATTGTATGTTTTATTAGTCCAGTTACTTTAAGAATAACCAATTTTTAACCATTACTCAATATAATTAGTTGGTGTTTTTATGGTAAAATTAATATAATATTTTAGTTTTCATTAAAAACATAACATCCATAGAAAAATAGATCTTATAAATTACTGCAATATAGTCGACCTAGCGCTGCAATACTTGAGGTTGCAGGTTCGAATCTCATTGGCGATACTTTTTTTTTTTTTATATCTAACAGATAAATTTATATTTAATTAATATTATTGAAAATATATAATAACGGCTAGTAATATTCATAAATTTTAATGTTAAATAATCATAATTGATACTATTAGCAAATAATTATCGTTATAATTAATAAATACCGATAAATATCATTAATAAATATCTATAGCATAAATATTATTTATAAATAACAATCATTTTTCATTAATAATAATATATAGTAGTATTTATAAATATGAATTTTAACGGATTCGGATAACTTCAACGGATTCAATCATTTTTCTTTTTGTTTCTTATTGAAGCAGATACTTTTAGAAGGATATTTAATAATAATTTTCTAAATAAGATTAGTTGCGGTCGTTATGGATAAAGAATTATAATATTTTTGTTTACATTATAAACGAAATATTCTCATGATACCAAATCTCATAATAAGTTAATGAAGTACGTTAGCACGGGAGACTTGGCGTTACTATGCTAGAGGTCACAGGTTCGAATCTCTTGGCCGATATCTTTTTTTTTTTTTATATTTCAGTTGTTTTTTATGGCCCATTAATTTTATTCAATAAATATTATTAATAACTCTTAATATTAAAAAATAATAATTAATTTAACGTTAAATGATCTTAATTTATATTCTTAACCAATCATAATCAATTTAATTAGTAACTATCATTTAGTAATATTAATATATTACAGTACATATTTTAATAAATAATACTATATTTGTTCTTCCATTTTTTTACATTTGTTTTATTTTATTTCAATACTTTAACAAAACTGATTTCAAGTTCAATAATGTATAGTTATTAAATATTTAGCCCAGGTAATGATAATGAACGATGAGATGGTTTGGGATGTGGTCAATAAATTATTAAAAAAACAGTGAAAAATAAATAGTTCAGGCAATAAACATTTTTCTGCAGTTTTTAAAATAAATTATTTAACACATTCTTCATTAATATTTATCAGTATTTTAGATCCCTCATTTGATTTTTTAAATACTTAATTTAATTTTAATTAGTTTTATTAATATTTTAAATTTAATTATTATCACTATTAATAATTATCATATTATTAATGAATAAAATAATTAATATAATGAATAAGATCATATCAGTATTAATAATATTATTAAAATATAGTCAATAATGTTAATAAATGGTGATTAATATTAGTTACACAATTCAATAAATACAATATTATAAATTATTATTGTTAATTTAAAATTATTAATAAATGAAAAGTGATATCATTAGTAGATAATAATCAATATTATTTATAAAAATTACTAATATCATAAATGTATGATAATTACTATTATAAACATAATAAATAATGTTTGAAAGCTTTATACTACATTTATTAATATTTCTTAGGGAGGAGGGGAGACACTAACTTTGTACTTTTTATTTTATTTATCTCTAATACTGACTTAAATTTGAAAAAATTAAAGCATCCTCATGAATAGAATTTAAGAATTGCTTTCTTAAATAATCTAGACATTTAATTAATTACAAATATATATTTATTACTTCTGCTACTGACTACCAAATATGAAATTACTCAGCTTTCCTCTGCAGAACTTTATGATTTATTCATCTCTTTAGTGTTATTCTACATTAAATATTTCATTAATACATTTTATTTACCTGGGTTTTAAGGTTAATTACCTAATGTATTAAATACTTCGGATTTTCAGTTCCATTAACATGTCCCAAACCTTTCCCATAACAGACATACATTATACAAGAATTTATGGAACAACAGAAGTAATAAATACACAGGAAAGCTATTCTGTGCTCCATCCAACTCAAGCAAATGTTTCACATTGTTTGGATAAGTAGCTAATGTAGGTTGCCTTTAGATGTTGCGAGAGGCAACCTTTATTAATGCTTGTATTACCTGTTCATATGTCTTATTCTAAAATGCTAGTTACACAAATGATTTGATTTACAGAATATGTGCATATTTTCATTTAATTACTATTATTGATTTTAATAAATGGTAATTAATGACATTAATAAATGCCAATAAGTATTAATAGTGATAATTAATAATATTAATGAATGCCTATATGTATTGATAAATAATAATTAATAATAATGATAACTGGCTATAAGTATTAATAAATGATAATTAATAATACCAATAAATGGCTATAAGTATTAATAAGTGATAACTAATAATAGAAATAAATGGCTATAATTATTCATAAATGATTAATGTTAAAATAAACTACCAGTATTAATAAATTATGTTTATTGATATTATTAAAATATAATTCGGAATGTTAATAAGTGACAATTAATATTATAAACACATCTCAATAAATATTATGAATAAGTATTAATTCAAAATGATTAATAAATAACTATCATTATAATTTATAAACAAATATTAATATTATCAATGAATGATAAGTACTATCATAAATATAATTAATACATATTTTTTGTAATTAATATTGTTTGTAAGCTTAATTATGTCATTGTTTTAATATGATTTTTGGGGTGTCCTATTTTTAATTTATTCCAACTTTACCTTCTTTTTTTTTTCTTTTTTTTTCAAATTTTCCTTCAATATTGCTTTTTAGTTAAGAAATTAAAACATACTTTGAATACAGTTTAAAAAATTCAGTAATTGCTTTTAGCATAGTCTTGGCATCTACATAAATGCAAATTTATATTTATGGGATAAAGCAAAAGGGTAGTCAAACTTTCTGCATAGAGCTTATCTGACAACAGAAATAATTGATACACGGGAAAACTTTTGTGAGCTTCATGCAACTGAAGGAAATGTTTCCCATTGCTTGGTAGAAGTAGCTAATGCAGGTTGCTTTTGATGTTGCGGGAGGTAACTTTTGTTGAAGTTGGAATTTCCCATTTATGCATATTATTCTTGGACAATAATTACACTGCTAATTTGATCCTTGGAACCTAGAAGATTATTCATGGTTACAATATACTCCCCCTCAAATTTAATGTTCTTTCATTTATTCTCCTGATTAAGCTATTGCTAACAGATAATATTTGCAAATAAAATTTCATATCTATAGTAATGGAAAAAATACCACTGCATTAAGGAAACTATACTGCATCCAATTAAAATTAGTGAAATAATTTCCTTCAACTCTTAACATTTACATTATTTGTCTGTGTAAATATACATCATCTATGTTCATGAATTTAATTACAATAAAATATTTAATATGATTTTATTTAATTCACTGCTTCATAAATTTGATATAAGTTGATCAATTAACTATGAAATGTAATAAATCTAATTAAATGACTTTAGATATGCAGATTTACCGTATAGTTTTGGGAAGTAAAAATAAATTATAAAATATCAAAACGTTGTTTCTTTCAGTATTAAAATCTAAAGTTTTTTTTTTTTTTTTTTTTTTTTTTTTTTTTTAACTTACCGAATCACATTCGACTCCTACTAACTGACAAACGTAGGGCAAAGAAAAAATGGCACAACACAAGATATCCATCTGACAAAAAGCATTACAATCACCTGACAAACAAATTAAAAACAGAAATAAGAAAATTCAAAATACAAAACTTTCAGAACTTTACAGAGAACTTGACCACTTCAGACAAATCTTTATGGACAACAACCACAAAACTGCTGAAATTTAAAACCTTTAATCATCCTCTCCTCACTAAATCCCAAACCTTGTCGAGATCCAATGAAGAGAAATCACAAATCTTTGGAGAACACCTTTTCAACACGTTTAATCTGCATCCTGATATCCTTAATCCCAGCCATAGTGAACATGTTGAAGCAGAACTAACTGTTTCTCTCCAAATGTCCCTTCCTCCTAAGGCCTTTCACCCTTCCGAAATCATTAATATCATTCAAAGATTACCATCCAAAAAAGCTCCTGGCCATGATCTTATCACATCCCATATCCTGAAACAGCTCCCCAAAAAAGCCATACTCTTACTCACCTACATATATAATGCCACACTTCGTTCTACCTACTTTCCTGATCCTTGGAAATTCTCCATTATCAAAATGATTCCTAAACCTAAAAAGTCTCTAGAAAATCCATCATCCTACCGTCCTATCTCTCTTTTGCCCATCATGGGCAAAATACTGGAAAAACTCCTCCTAAAACGTCTATATCCAATCCTTGACATTCATCATGTTATTCCTGACCACCAGTTTGGATTTCGCTCATCCCATTCCACTATACAGCAGTGTCACCGTGTGGCGGATGTGATATCTTCCACATTGGAGCGCGGAATGTATTGCACTGGAGCCTTTCTCGACGTGGAACAGGCTTTTGACCGAGTTTGGCATCCAGGACTGCTCTACAAACTTCGTCACTTCCTCCCTCCTACCTACTTCTTATTAATCCGTTCCTACCTCACAGATAGAACCTTTAAAGTAAACCATAATCTTTCCTTCTCCGCCATATTTCCTCAGAACGCAGGTGTGCCCCAAGGTAGCATCCTGGGTCCAATCCTTTATACCATATATACAGCTGATATTCCTACTCATCCTTGCACTGTCCTCACTACATACGCCGATGACACATGTGTGTTATCTGTAAACAATGACCCAACTATTGCTTCCCAAACTCTTCAGTCTCACATTGTTTCCATTGAAGAATGGTGTCAAAAGTGGAGGATCAAAATAAATCCTACTAAATCCCACCAAATTACCTTTACCCTCCGCCGCAAACCTATGTCTGCCTGTCCCACTATATCCTTTGGCAATATTCCACTCACCTCAGTTGAACAGATCCGATACCTTGGACTGCATCTTGACAGACGACTTACTTGGAATCCTCACACTAGACTGAAACGACACGAAACAGCTCGCAGATATCGCTTATTACAACATTTACTTGACAAACGTTCAAAACTTCCCACCTACTACAAAAAACTAATTTATATTACCATACTTAGGCCTATTTGGACATATGAAATTGAACTATGGGGATCCACCAAGCCATCAAATTCCTCTCGCATCCAATCCTTGCAATCCAAAATCCTCCGAAAGATCCTAAATGCCCCTTACTTTGTCACCAATAAAATAATCCACAAAGACCTGAATATCCCATTAGTTGCAGACTTAGCCCGAATTAGATATACTTCCTTTCACTCCAAATTACCACTCCACCCAAACCCACTTGTCCGCAATATCTCATCTCCTTCTATTCCTGATCATCCTCCGAGGCGGCTGAAACGCCGATGGCCTCGAGACCTTCTTGTCTGAAAAACCTTTGAAGTGCTACCAATGGGTAGATTCTTCTCACGCCTATCATGTCCATATCTCATGTGTGAACAGTCACATTTACTTTTGTGTTAATACAGTTGTAAATATCTCTATAATAAATAAAAAATAAAAGTTTGTTTTTAGTAAATGAATAACTTTTTTTTAAACCTATTTTATTGAAATAAATCTATAGTACCATTTAAAAAGAACTTCAATTTAAACTAATTTCAAGTTCAGTGATAAATATTTATTGAATATCAAATTGTTGACTATGTAATTATATTAAATAATGTGATGTTTCATTTGGTGTTGTTCATACAATAATAAAAAACATATTGAAAAATAAAAAGTATAGACAAGAAATATTTTTCCTTCTTTCTTTTTTTTTTTTTTTTTTTTTTTGTAATTATTTATTGACCGCGACTCTTATTCATCATTGATATTTATCTGCATCTGCTACTTTTTTTTTTTAATTTAAGCTTTTATATTCCTATGGCCTATATTTTCATTATTGTTACTATCAACAAATGATAATTAATACTATATATTAATAAATGATAATTATAATATTAATGAAATGTAATTAATAATGGACAATTTATATTATTAACACAGTACGATTAATATTATAAACAAATGCAAAATTAAAATGATTTATAAATGAAAACTAATATTAATAAATATCATTTAGTAAAAATAATATTAAATATTAGCATTTAAAGGAAGGAATCTTTTTTAGATGATATCTAATGTCACATTCTAATAAAATGAAAATATTACAATTTATAATTGTTAAATAATTTCCTAGTGCACTTTTTGGAAATCAATGGCACAATTGTGGATGTAACATTGAAACCATGCTTTGTTCACTTCTTTTGATATATCCAATTTTTTTTTTTACTTATTTTGATTTATAATTTATGTTGAAAACTAAGTTCTAAATAAGAATGTGTTTTATCAATAATGAATTTTCGATATTCTTAAAAACTGCTGAATGCGGAAAAATAATGTTTCGATATTATCTCCTAAATTATTTTTATATATTAATGCAGTCACTTTTAGAATAATATTTTCCAATCCTACTCTTACGTAATTGCTTGCAGTCATTATTGAGAGAGGAATAAAATGTCTTCGCTTTATTTTTAAACCTAACACTCTTATTTTTCTATTTAATGATTATTAGTTATGATAACTAGTAATATTAATAAATAGAAATTAATTTTATTTAATAAATATAATTAATATCCTTAAAATCATATTAAAAGCAATCAGTACATTAAAATCAATGTTATCAATAAATAATAAGTATTATTAATAAATAAGCAATAAGTGTTATTAAATAAATAGCAATAGATGTTGTTAATAAACAGCCATAGATATTATAAATAAATAGCAATAGATGTTATCAATAAATAGATGTTATATTTTATTAATGCAGTCACTTTAAGGAAAATATTTCCTAGCCCTTTCATCAACAATGTCAGTTGCGGTCTTCGCAAAGAATGAATTTTATCAGGTTTCGTTGTAAACAAAATAGCCATATCTTACAATAACTTACCGAATATCGTGAGCGTAGTCGACTAGGTGCTGCAATGTTAGAGGTCCCCGGTTCGAATCTCTTGGCCGGTACTTTTTTTTTTTTTTTTAATTTCTAATTTTTATTCAATTAATATTATTATTTTAAAAAAAATTGTAATATTAACAGATTATAATTAATTTACTATTAAATAAATATTTATAACAAATCATAATCCAGACAATTAATACATTATAATAAATGAGAACTATTATTAATAAGCAACAATAAGTTTTTAGATATAATTTTTATTTAATTGATATTAATTATGATAACTAGTAATATTAATAAATAAAATTAATTAATTCAATAAATATAATTAATGTCCTTAAAATTAAAATAAAAGTAATTAGTACAATTACATAAACGTTATTAACAAATAATAAGTATTATTAATAAATAGCAATTAGTACTATTAATAAATAAAAAAATATTTTATCTTTTATTAATGCAGTCACTTTAAGGAAAATATATCCTAGTCCTTTCTACTACTACAAGTAATAGAATATTAGTAGTGGTACTAAATATCGTGAGCGTAGTCGACTTGGTTCTGCGATGTTAGAGGTCCCCGGTTCGAATCTCTTGGCCGGTACTTTTTTATTTATTTTATTATTATTTATTTATAATCTATTAATTATTATATAATTAATTTTTGGGTAATTAATAAATACTAGTGATAATTTACAATTAATTAATCATAATTGATATTTTAAAATAATAATAATGATCAATTTAATAAATAAATAACAATAAATTCTGTCAATATATAGTAAAAATGTTTTGGTAATAAGAATATATATTATTTAAAAATAATAATTAATATTATCAACGGATAGTAATAAATACATTTATTTCTGTTGTTTTTTTTTTGTTTTTTTTCTCTCTAAATAAATCTTTATTTAAACTTTCATTTCAAGTTCAGTAATATATATTTATTAATATTAACCAGTTTACCATGTGGTGATAATAAAATATCAGTTTTAATGAATGATAATTAATAATATCAATGAACACTGATTAGTGTTAATAAATGATAATTAATTGTGATAATTAACCACAATTAGTAATAATTAATAATCTTAAAATTAATATTGCTAGGTATAAGTAGCTAATGCAGGTTGTTTTTACATGTTGCGGGAGGTAACATTTGTTGAAGTTGGAATAACCCATTATTTTGTTTTAATCTGGGATATTAGTTTAACAATTATTTTTATTCATGAAATTCTGAGTATAAATTGGAGTTTAAATATATTTACCCTTCAACATAAAGTTGTTTTAAATTTAATCCTGTATATAATATAATCTTGTTTAACCTTGTTATGAGGCAACTTGAAAGTTGTACATTGTTTTTATACTCCTTGGGCAACATTCAATTTTTAAAAATAAGATTCGATGTTTATAAATACAAATGGAAAAAAATACTATATTTAATATAGTATACTACTGTATTAATATAGTATACTATTATATTAATATAGATAACTATTCTAAATTGAAATAAAATAAGATAATTCCTTTACCACTTTTAACCTTCACGTTATTTATCTGTGTTGTTATAGATATTCATCTATCTTGGTTTATGAATTAATTTTCAGTGAAAAATTTAATGTGATTAAATATTCACTGCTAGATAAAATATATAATTATTTTATCAATTAACATATTATGATATTATGTATCCAGATGTACCAAATAGCTTTTGATAGTATTGAATTATTTTAAAAATACCAGTCCCTTAATTCTTTTGGTATTCAAATCTATAATTTGTCTTCACTATATTAATAAATATTCTTTTTCTTTTTTCATATTTTTTGAGGAATTGAATGTTCTTGAAAAAAAGAAAGAAAATTATTATGGCATTATTACATATAATAAAAAATAACATGGAATCAAAACAGGTTTTTTCTGGTATAAATTAATGTTGAAAAAAAGAATTTTAATAAGAATGTGATTTACTAATTTTGTGTTTTCTGACTTTTATATTTTTGAGTATTATTCTTGAATGTTATCTCTTAGATTATGATTTTGTTTTTCCGCTAATCACTTTTAGAACGATATTTTATAACCCTTTTCTCATATAATCAGTTACGGACATTACCAAGAAAGGAATATAATTTGTTCACGTTCATTATAAATCAAACACACTAATTATTAATTACGAAAGTATATTAGCGTAGTCGACTTGGTGCTCCAATACTAGACGTCGCCGGTTCGAATCTCTCGGCGGATACTTTTTTTTTTTTTTTTAATTTTTCATATAATTATTATTAATAATAACTATTAATGTTAATAAATAATAATTAGTTTATTATTAAATAAATATTTAATTTTTTTTAAATCAATAAGTAATTAATACATTATAATCAATGTTATTAATAAATAATTAGTATTATTAATGAATAAAAATAAGTATGATTAATAAATAATGATAAATATTATTTCTAAATAACAGCCAAGATTATTAATCTTTATAGCATTAATCAATCAAGGTTGTTAGCATAGTTAACTTGGTGCTGCAATACTAGAGGTCGCTGTTATAAATAAATATAAGAATTATTAATTTTATTAATCGGAACATTCTCTTCTAATTGTGTTTATATATATTTATTTATCATTCTCTCTTCTATAATAGTAATTGATATAAAATAATTATTAATAAATCTTTTTAGTTGTTATTAATAAATAAATTTAAGTATTATTTTAAAAAAATAATTAGCTTTTATTAATAAGCTATAGCAAAGGTTAGCTATCAATAATAGTTAATAATATATAATAAAAGTATATTATTTATAAATATCTGTAACTTTTATCCAATATAAATTATAGTTCAGCAGAAAATTTAGATTTATTAATAATCATTTACAGTTTTTTTTTTTTTTTAATAAGGTTTTTATACTGCTTTTGTATATATTTTTATTTTATTAATTTCATAACAAATGATAATTGATAGTATTTATAAACACATTTTAGTTTCAATAAATGATAATTAATAATATTAATACTTATTATTAATATGTCAAAATATTAAATTATTTATTAAATTACAGTATCAATAAATTAAGAGTAATATTAATAAATTATAATAAATATTATTAATAAAAAGGTAATTAACATTACTAAGATATAATCATTAATATTATATTTATAGGGAATATTGCTTGTAAGTTTTATTTTTATTTTATTATTATTTTTTTTGGTTGTCCCTATTTGTAATTTGTTTTCCACTTTATTCTTTCACATTTATCATTAACTAAATTCAGGTTAAGAAAATGAAAACATATTTATTAATAAAAAAGAAAAAAAAGAAAAAGTTTATCTTAAATAAGCATAAACATTTATGTGCATATCAAAGATCACCTATATTTATAATTTTAAGCAAAGGTATAGTCAAACCTGCTCCATAACTGTAATGCCTTATACTATATCTTATCTGACAAATGATTATAGATACACTACATATAATAGATACACTGGGAAAGTATAGGAAGCTTCATCCATAAAGAGTTAAAATGAAGAGTGCTTGGTATATGTAGCTATTGGAGATTGCTTTTAGGTGTTGCGAGAGGCAACCTTTATTAATACTGGTATTGCCCATTTTTGTGTCTTATTATAGAATATTAATCACACAGTTTATTTTTCTACATAATTCTTAACATTGAAAAGTAAACAACTGTTAGATAAACTTATAATTAGTTCATCAATTGCCTAAAAGAAAAATCTAATTAAAACGTATTTCATTATACATATTTAAAAGTAAACAGTGAAAATATACCATAAGGGAAATATTCAAAGCTGATACAAATTTAAAATAAATTAAAGTAGTTTTAATTGTATTTACTATTTCAGTGATCATAGATCAAAAAATAGTTAACCTTTGCTAAATATTATGAAGTGTCTGATATTAATAAAAGGGACAATATTAAGACCTTGGGGAACATTAAAAGCTGAAGGAAATAATGTTAGCAATAGTCATTATGTTTCAAGGAACATTTCTATTCTTTGAATCATTATTTAGGAGGAAGCCTATAGCTGTATAGCTAGTGCACCAGTTTACAAAGCCAAAGGTTCTGAGGTCGAATCTCACTTCCACCTGAACTTTTTTAAGCATGCAACAAAAAGTAAATTTACCCACAGCTACCACAGATTACTGTGATGTTCTTCAATCAACTGTTGACAACTTACAAAAATATGAATAAGGAGTGATGAACATACCCTCTATGATACCATTAAAATTGATGATTTAAAATCCTAGAAAACTAACATCACACAGCCAAGGGCTTACATGGTCTGTTGTTCCAACCTGAATAGACATAATAATTATAAGTTTTCAAATATCAGTGGTGTTCCCAGGTCAAATATTGTATATGGAAGGTAATTAAAGGTGTGGTAATGACTACTGTTGCAAATAAATTATACATAATATCCTTTAAAGTACAAAGAAAGCAAGGCATTTATGTTGTGGACTTTATTAATATCACCAAACATTACCTACCCGAAAAACCTTCATCAGAGATTTGTATGAGGGGAATTGGATTCTTTATTAGGTGCAAACAATTTCATTCAGTATAAGGTCCAGCAACAATAAAAAATTTCCATCAGTACTTTATACAAGGTGTAACATACACCATTTGTAGGGCACCTATTGATTGATATAATTGGTATTTGCTTCAAGGTTTTCAGTTAACATACCGGATTGGTTTTAATGCAGTAATGATGAAAGAAGAAAACATTATCAAAAATAATCATATCTTCACATTATTAAACAGAAAACTTTGTGAATTCTGAAGATAATGAACAAAGATAATCAGAAGGAGTACTAGAATTTTAATAAATATCGTTTATAATATATAATGTGTCTTTGCAAAGTAACAATAAAGGTTTTACCTAATTTAAATTGTTTTGTTGGGGTTTCAAGGATGATGTGTTTGAGGATTGGACATGCAGAATATTGGATTGCAGTACCAGAATATTAAGGAGCTTATTATAATTCCACATGGAAAGACCTTAAGAAAATAACACCATCAGAAATCAATCTTGACACGTCTATCATGACTCTGAGATGCATAAAGGCATTAGGATCATCTCATAAAATCTAGAAAAATCCCAATATATGAGGAAATGTTCTCCAAATTAAATTAAAAATGCAACAGGAATACAGACGAGATTGAATTTGTGAAATTAAAGAATTGCTAGAAGTGTTGGATAGAGTTAGATTCTTAACAACGTGAATAAAATATTTTTTCAATACAGGCTTACTTTGAAGGTACCTTCAAGGTTTTATAATAGAAGTTGATCCCAAGTGCAGGTCTTTTTTCAAGACAAAGGAGTTAACTAATGCCTGAAAGAAGATAGTCTGGGTGGCAGTCGAGAAATAACAATAAAATTGTCTTTACTATTTGTTGTCATCAATCAAAGATCCGATTTGCAAGTCTACATCAGTGCATCACAAAACTCAGCACCACCACCCGATGCAATCCATATTGGGAGATCTGGGATGATGGATTGGTTGTGTGCAATATTGAGAAGTTTTTTATGATTCAACATGAAAACGTAGACCTTAGGGAAATAACACCCGCAGAAGACCTCTATACATTAGCAATAAATAGTAAAACTATTTCATTGGTTATTCTTGATTGCTACCAAGACTATCTTCCTTCAGTCATTATCTAACTGCTATATCTTGAGATACCCTGATGATGACCAACAATGGGGTTTAAAAGGTTAGCAGAGTGAATATTTTATTGTTTTTCTTGGACATTACTGGTGCTATCATTTTAAATTTCTCAACAGTTAAAATTCATTCTGGATAAAAAGGTATTTGAAGTAAAGCCAATGGGATGAAGCATAGTTAGAGTAAAAGTAAAATAGAAAGGCTGACAAAAATAGATAAAGAGAAAGTATTTATCTTTCTCTTTGTTTACTTTAACTCAACAAAAGAGTAGGCGAAACTGCACTCTAACAGCAGTGGCTCTTACTTCTTACATGCTAAACTTAACTATAGGAATCTTAATTTCGGAGCCACGAGGTTCTGTTGTGTGCCCCGTCCCACTCTGTCCACTAACCTAATATTTGGGTTTATATAGCTAAAGTATAAAAAATATATATGTTGCGGGAGGCTAAGTGCATTTATGACGATATAATTTCTCTCATGGTTATTTTTGAGTAAAACAGCTCCTAGGATTCATTGGTAAATAGATTTCCATATTCCAATGCATTTGTAAAAGTATCTGTCTAGATTGAAATGTAATATTATTATTACTAGATTGTGATCGGAAACGCTTTAAAAATTGCTTTGTTGTTTATGTTGTTTACTCTTAGGGAGCGCCACATGGTTTAGTTATCAATCACGCCGAGGATGCCACGTGTGCAACAAGATAACCAACAATAGGTTAGGTCTGATAAACAATCACCACTTAAAATGATTATAAGATCTAACTTAAACATAAGATAAGGATCATAATAAGAAAATAGGAATATATAATGGGTTTTAGGGCTTTATTGTGTTTTAACTTTATTGTCAAGCTTTGAAAGCTTGTAACAGTATTCCAACCTACGCATTCCTTTGTTCAGAACAACGCTTAAAAAAAACTTACGTTCTGTTGTTTCTGCAGCAAATATTACTGTGCATTTTTTAAAACGTTATCCTTCTCAGTACAACTAAACCAAATATATCTTCAAGTCATAAATATCTCCTTTGTATGAATAGCCAAAGTAATAATCAAAATAGGTATCAATCTCAAAATCCTAAATTAGCGTTAGGGTTACAACCGATCAAACTACAAGATTAATAGTAAATACAATTAGACCAAATCCTAGGAATTGGGAACCATTGAAAACAGAATTTAACGAAGATCCTAGTCAGTTTCAACCTATTTATTACAAATTAATAAAACTGACTTAACCTTCATCAAATATATCTTTAAGTAAGGAAAATTCCTATTTCAGAACAAGGAATGATTCAATAAACAAAAGATATGTAACGCTAATAATAAAATTTTGTTTAAAACCTGTCGGCACCCCTAAAATTGTTTTGGATATTACCAGGATTTTAAAATTATTTTGAACCTAGATTTTTTTGTTAATGGAGATTAATCGATTTGTACTTTTTTAACAAGGTAAAGTGAATGTAAGGATATGATTTTCTCTCCTAAGTAACCTTTTTGGTTAGTAAGCATTTCAGACCGAGGGGAAACCTAAGAAAATTGTATTTGCCTGTTGGTTTTTTTTAGTATTCTTTGCGAAACAACCAATGATCAGTAATGCAAAGAGTGGTTATATTTATGGCAGTTTAAGTTAATTTCAAGCAATAGAAAAAGCTACTCACTCGAGGATTTACTTTCACTTACTACATATAGTAAGGAAAAGTATTGCGATCGTGAAAATTTTCGAATTCCAGTTTTCAACGGAAATATACGTTTTACGGTCCTCTGAGTCCAAATATCCAAGTCCCGCAAAAAGGTCGGTGTGTGTGTGTGTGGTAACTCCCGGGCGGAAACGGTAAGTCCTATGAAACTGAAATTTCATATTTAAGACAAATGTACGCCCGAGACGTTACAAAACCTTTTTCATCAAAATGAGCTTACCAGAAGAGCCACTTTATAACATGCATTTTGCACCTTTTTTTAGATTTTCTCGAAAACGGTTCCGACAATTTTTATTAAACTCGCTGTATCGATGTAAAATTTAATGGGCTTTAATATCATGTAGTTTTCATTCTGATTAAAATGGTGTGACAGGGCTTAAATGTCGATATTTTAGTTGTTTTGATTCTGGTGTGACGTAGGCCACACGTTTCGTCATCGTCGTTTAACAAGTCAGGCGGCAGAATTTTTTGAGGAGGGTATTCAAAAACTGGTTCCGCGTTATGACAAGTGCCTCAAAATTCTTGGAAATTATGTAGAAAAGTATTTTCTTAAATATTTTGTTCCTCTAGTGTACCTTTAATTTTGTAGATTCTATAAAAATAACCAAATTATCTTGTTAGCATTGATAAATAACAGCTAAGTATGTAAGTTGTTTCGAATTTAAAAAACAACTAAAGGAGAAAACTGGAAAAAAAAATTTAACGCATTTTTTTGTTTTTGAACATATGAGCAGTAATATACTTGTATGATATACCGTTGGAAAGCTAAAGATTTTTTAAAAAAATATTATCTAATACACAAGAGCTTATAAAAGTTAATAAAGAGTGATGAAAAGCCGATAGAACTAACTGATTATTTTAGATTATAAATTCCATTTAATTAATTCTTTAATGGTTTCGCTCATTTTGATATCGTACTGTACTTGAAAATTCTTTAATCGATTTTAAAAACGGAGGTAAGTGGAAGTCGTGTGTAGCCTGCACCAGATTTTTTAAAGTTGTATTTGGTATGTTATCGCTTTTAAAAATTAACAGTTATTATTGCTACAATAACAAAATAACGCCTGGTTTTTGTTAGCGTTATTTTAAAGATAAGAATGGGTAGGTTACAATATTGTTACCTAGCGTTATCTTTTAAGTTAAAAGGTCAACAATGGAATTAAAATGTTACAGTATCATTAACTACATGCTATATTCCGATTTGCAATTAAACCTTTAACTTATGTTTGATGTATTTCTTATCATCAATTTAAGTTATCTTTTCAAAACATCAGTTTGGCAGAAGAATATTACGTTAGTTTTTTTTTTTTTTTTTTTTTAACGAGGAGGCAGGTTACAATACTGTTATCAAGGGTTATCTAATTGAGTTGACTTCGTTATCAAAGACAAAGACTTGAAGACTCGTTTCTTATGAAATTGAATACATTACCAAGAGAGTTTACGGAAAGACTTTAATGAGACATTTGATAACATTGGTCTATATTGTTCTTCAAAAATATAATTGTGAAAGTCAAGGTAAGTAAGCAAATTCAGTTGTTAATGATCGCTGTTAATCTTCATTAAAGAAAAAAAAAGTTGTTTTCATACTAAAACTTTGAGATCTACTAAAATTTATAATAAATGTATCTATTTATATAAAATGATAATATATATATAAAATGATAACACGATTTTAGTTTCCCCTAATTTCTTCTAAACCACAAGACGGATTTTAGTACACCATTGTTTAGGATATTCTTTCCAGAAAGTTTATTTGTAAAATACATTGCAGTTTGGCTTTTCTTTAAACGGGAAAAAAAACTTTCTGTAACCAAGTCGTCAAAAAATTATTCCTGAAATACGAGGCATGTTTTTTAAGTAAGTACCGTTTTGGAATTAAAAAAGACGTGTATAGATATCGCAATAATTTTATTTTTACATGAAAGCCTGTACCTTAATCTACTTTTCTACATAATTTCCATGAATTTTGAGGCACTTGTCATAATGCGGAACCAGTTTTTGAATACCCTCCTCAAAAAATTCTGCCTCTTGACTTGTTAAACGACGTTGACGAAACGTGTGGCCTACGTCACACCAGAATCAAAACAACTAAAATATCGGCATTTAAGCCCTGTCAGACCATTTTAATCAGAATGAAACCTACATGATACTAAAGCCCATTAAAGTTTACATCGATATAGCGAGTTTAATCAAAATCGTCAATTATAAACTCCGGACCGTAAAACTTCTTAAAAAAAATATCTTTATTGGTATAACAATCAGTACAATGGTTATAACATATCTAATAGAATAATGACGCGTACACTTGTAACGGAACTATACTATTGCATACCGGACTCTCTGTCTGTTCGCTGTCCTGCACTGGCCTATATATACTAGATAAGTAGTGGTGGGGTATTTATGCTGAGCTTGTGGTTTCTACTGGGGCGTCTGGTGTATAACTCCTCCCTGCCGAAGATTGAAGCTTCCTAGCGAAATGTTGGATGAGTGTGCCCAAGGGTTGAAGGGTGGTTGTTCTGGAACGTCGCCTGGTAACGGCACTTGATTTTTTGATCTAAAGAGTCTCTTAAATTTTGAATACTTGAGGTATATGTGATAGAAAAACAGATAAAATACTATGATAGATACAACAACTAGTAACATTACAGATATATCAAAGTGATGGTCCCAAGATAAACCTTCTAATTCTATGCCAGAGATTTCTACATGATCTAAATTATGAAAAGATATATTAAAGTGACTATATTTATAAATTTCAAAGGAATATGACATAGGTAGTATACTAATATCCTTATTTCTAGTAATATTTACAAAAGAATCATTATATCCTAATTTTAATACACAAGTTTTGGGAATAGGAATAGGTAAGGAAGTGTTAGGTTGAGGGTACAATACATGTTGATCATATAGTATATAAGTATCAATATCTTCTATATATTTAATAAAAGGAGTTGGGTTAGTAAGGGTAATAGTTTTACAAAAGCTAATATTATTTCTAATAATATGATTAATACAAGGGTTAGTATTAATATTTACATTTGTACAATAGTAATTTCTTTTGATAAAAGAACAATTTGCATTATATGTTTCATTATGCGAAAATAAAATAAAATTACTTGGTACAATGGTAGTTACAAGGTTATTTTCGTGGATAGAAGGTACAGATAATAAATATAAAGTTGATAGTTTTTTACTTTGTTTTGGAATTGATAGAATATAATGAATAGTACCATTTCTAATGGCACAGTGGATTTTGCTAGTTAACCATAACGTTTCTAAGTCCTTACTGATGTAATTTTGTTTCAGATCGGTGTGTTTAATGATATCCGCATGTGGTATGCCGAGCCTACACATTTCTAAAGAATTTTCTATGTCCAGAATTCTGATTGTAATATAATTTATAATGGAGTAAAGTTCTTCTAGATGTATCTTGTATTTGTTCTTGTCAGTCTGTGTAATGACCTCACCTAATTTTTTATTGTTTTTGTTTATGATCTGAATGTCTTCATTGAACTTGGAAATCATTTTCTTATTTATTGTAAGTTCTTGGATTAAATTATTTTGAAGGTGGTTTTCATTTTGTTGGAGGTTTTCAATAAGCGAGTCGAATCTTTCTTTATCGGATGCGTCGAGGTTTCCGGTTATCCATTTAATTGCTGTACCGAGACCGTTAATTATTCCACGTTTATTTATTTTATGCGAGGTTAATGTTTCTATTTTATTTTCTAAATAAATAATTTGTTTTATCGTTAAATTATAAATTGATTCCTTAGCGGGGAAGTGAATTAAGCCTTGTTTTATGGTCTGGATATTATCAATTAAGTCGAAGAAATGCAGATAATGGATTACTGTGTCGTACTGTTCAATGATGAAAGAGTCGGCGAGTTTAAAAGTCACTAGTCCTCCAGATTTAGTCACGTCAGTAATTTGAAAGGCTACTACTGTCTGAGTCGCTATCAGAACTGCCCAAATCAGCGGCTTCGTCATCTGAAAGCAGAACATATACTTTCTCACGGGCTTTCCTGGGTCTCCTAACGTTTTTGCAATGTGCATGCACTATTTTATCTTTATCCTGAAACTTTAATACGGGCTTGTATAGATTTTCATTTTTATTCCTAACGCGTCTCTTTATAAATGCTTCGCCAGTGATTTCCGGTGGGTCTTCGCGGTTTTTATTTAGACGTTCGGTTCTTTGTTCCTTTTCTTCCGAGATTTTGGTATTAGCTAATTTATGAATGATATTTAATTTTTCATGATATTTTTGTACAAGGTTTTCTTTAATTAATTTCTCGTCGCGATCCGGATCGACAATTTTTCCGAAAGTTATTTCATTAGGCGTTAATTTTAAATTTTTATTTAGCGTTTCATTAAAAGTTCTAATCGCGATATTAACATTAGTTTCCAGGCTGTTTTTAGGATTTTCCTCTTTTATTATTCGCAACAATTCTATCAAGGTTGAATGTGCTCTATTTAATATGCCTAAAGAATTAGAGTTATTCGAAACGGTATAATGACAAATTATGCCTAGGCTTTCTAACAAATTTTGAATTAAACCATTTTTGTACTCTCTACCTTGATCCATAGTAATTTGTATCGGTGGTGGGTATAAAGCCAAATATTTAGTAATTACGTTATGAATATTAGTAGCATTGTTTGCTCTATTTACTTCCGCATATAAACGTTTTGAAAAGGTATCAATAATGGTTATAATGAATTTTTTCTCATAATATAGCGTGTCGATCATTAAATATTCAAACGGTCTTTCCGGAGTTGGTGTAATTTGGAAATTTGGTTTTATAGGTCGTCTTTCATATTTTGTTTTCGCGCATGTACTACATTTATTAATATAATTAGATATTCCGTCTTTCATACGAGGAAAATAATAATAACGCTTTAATTTTTCGTAAGTTTCCATTATTCCACGGTGGCACGATTTTCCGACATGATAGTTTTCGATTAGATTAATTTGTTCGGCTTTGTCCGGAATGTCGATGAGTTTCATTTTGTATCTTTTTATTCTAACGGTTGGACATTTTTCTTCTATAAAATTAGAAATTTTATTAAATATTCCTTCATAATCGTCTCTTACCGTCTCTACGTTGGGTTCGCAATAAATACCGTATGTTCCATTGGGCTTTACTATTTCATGTAATTTGTCCTCTAAGTCATTTTTCCAGGGGTAGGCCGTTTCAATTTTGTACCGAAATTTATTAAATGGTCTTTCTACCTGCATATCTTCATTTCCGCGAGTTATAAAGATTTGATATTTTTCTACATTAATAGGTCTGTCTGTCACTATAAAAATCTGGTTATGGCTACTTTCTTGCGAATGCTGAGTAGCAAGACTCTCAGCGTCATTAACATTTTCGTTTTCCTGGGCTGTCGGTAACGCGTTTTCTATGTCATTTAATAATTGTTGATATTCCGATGTGTTAGGGGAGAGCAAAGGTTCATCACTATTAATTAAATTATCAATTTCTGTATCGATGTCTTCTACCTCGTTTAGTTCATAAGTTTTTGTATTATTTTCTATTTTTATTCTACTTAAAGCATCCGCGACTTGGTTTGACCTTCCTTGCACGTATTTAATATCGAAGCTAAATTCGTTTAGTAGAAATATCCATTTCATTATCCGCGTGTTATTATTTTTCATGGAGAATATCCATTGTAAGGGCTTATGATCCGTGTGAATGGTAAAGTGTTGACCGTACAAATAGGGTTTGAAATGTTTACAGGCGTAAACTATGGCAAATAATTCTCTCTCGATAGTGGAGTAACGCGATTCTGTATTAGATAGTGTTTTGGAGGCAAAAGCTATAGGGTGTTCTTTTCCGTCAATTATTTGTGAGAGTACCGAGCCCACGGCGATTTGGCTGGCATCAGTTGTAAGAATCATTGGCTTTGCGAAATCTGGGTAAACTAATATCGGTGAATTTAAAAGGAGAGATTTTAAGTTGTTAAACGCGTTTATGTAGGATTCAGGATTTATATTATTCTCGGATTTTCTAAGACAACTTGTTAAGGGTTGCGCGATTTGTGCATAATTTTTAATAAATTTTCTATAATAGCCGGTCAAACCAAGGAATTGTTTGATTTCTTTTTCCGATTTCGGCAGTGGAAATTTTTCAATAGCTTCAAGTTTACGGGGGTCAGTTTTGATTCCGTCTGGTGTTAGTATATGACCTAAAAATGGTAATTCTGAATGAAAAAATTCGGTTTTAGATAATTGTATTGATAAGTCATGTTTGTGCAATTTTGAAAGGAGATTATCTAAATGTCGAAAGTGCTCTTCTTTAGTTTTAGAAAAAACAATAATGTCATCAATATACACTAATACGTTGGAGGTGTTGGCTAATAATGAATACATCGCTCGTTGAAACGTTGGGGGTGCATTACATAGACCGAAGGGCATTCTGGTAAATTCATAGTGCCCTGTATCCGTTGAGAAGGCGGTTTTTGGTATGGAGTCTTCGTCCATCTCAATTTGGTGAAATCCCGAGGCTAAATCAATTGTTGAGAAGAATTTAGAGCCGTTTAATTGATTTAATAAGTCTTCAATATTAGGAAGAGGGAATTTGTCCGGTATTGTTTCTGCGTTAAGTTTTCTATAGTCGATTACCACACGAATTTTTCTTTTACCGTTCTCCGAAGGAGTTGATTTTTTTGGTACTACCCATATGGGGCTGTTATAAGGAGAATTGCTTTCGCGAATTATGCCGTTGTCTAGTAAAGTTTGGATCTCCAAGTTCACTTCGTTTTTAAATTGTTGGGGGTATCTGTAATTTCTGGTGTATATTGGTTGGTCTGTTTTGAGTGGAATTCTGTGCTTTAATAAATTTGTTTTTCTTAATTTTTCGTTTTCTTTCTTGATTACTCTTGGATATTTATTTAACAACTTAATAACCGTATGCTGATCGTTTTGATTAAGGTGCGAAATTCTTAAGTGTTCCTCTACGTTAATTATATTTAGTTCTTTTGAATTATTAATGTGACTATTTTTTGATCCATAACTTTCATCATTGGTTTCATTATTATTATTATTTTCGTTTCTTATTCCCTTGTTAACATTATTACTTTGCGGTTTATTATTATTATCATAATTCATTTTATCGTTACTTTCCATTATTTTATCATTACCTTTTAACTTTCCATTATTATTTTCATTTTTTATTTCATTATTATTTCCATTTTTTATTCCATTATTATTTCCATTTCTTATTACATCATTATTTCCATTTTTTAATCCATTATTATTTATTATTCCTTTATTATTTCCATTTCTTATTACATCATTATTTCCATTTTTTATTCCATTATTATTTTCATTTTTTAATCCATTATTATTTATTAACCTTTCATTATTATTTTCCATTTCCATTTTTCTATCATTTATTATCCTTTTATTATTAGTTTCCATTTTCATTTCTTTATAATTCATTAATGTTTTATTATTCTTTAGTCCGACGTTATAACCATTATTATTGTCCACTCTTATTTCTTTATCACTTATTAACATTTTATCATTATTACTATTATTATTTGTTTCATTTATTTTAGTTATTTTACCGTTTTTGATACGAACATTTTCAATTAACATTTCATCACTATTTTCAAAGTTCATTTTCATCCCGATGGTTCTAATAGTGCCGATCCCGAGTAACAAATCATATTTTTTATTAAAATCAAAAATTTTACATTTAATTAATAGTTCTTTTTGTAATCCTAACCTAGGCGCGAGATCTATGAAGATCGCTCCGTCTCCCGCCTTGCTTCCGTTGGGTGTTTTAACAATAAATTTTTCCGGTAGTATTTTCGCGTCTTTCGGTACGGAATTTGGATTTATATAACTAATTTGCGATCCTGTATCAACCATCCATTTATTTCCCGTTAGGTCCGTAAATTCAACTAGATCATCACAAAAGTTTAGGTAGTATTCGGCGGATCCGGTTCCGGCCTTCCTAGCTCTAAAAAATGTTCAAATTTTTCTTCTAGTTCCGCGATTCTCGATTTTAACTCATAATTTTCATCTTCTAAATGATGCACCTCGTTGCTACGCACGGTTCGCATAGAAACAGTATTTTGTGAGTTCGGATTAAACGGTTTTGAAGGGAACGGATTATGTCTTTTATCATTCTCCCGCCACTTATTTTTGTCATGCCAAGATTGTCGCGAATATTGCCTAGAAGGATTCTCTTCTGGCTTGAACGAATTTTGAGGCTGATGATAATTTCGGCTTTCGTGATAACGCGAGTTTTCAATAGGTTGTCGCCAGTCGCGATATTCCCGGTTGTAATTTTGATTAAACGGTTTTTTATAATTTTGATAGTTGTTATGATTCGGACGATTATTTTTATAATGTTCGTATCTTTTCTGTTCGAAGTTATTATTATTTCTTTTAAAATCTTTAATTGGTTGTTGTCTATAATTTGAATATGTATTTTCCCTACGAGACATGTACAGTGTTTGGTCAAGTCCGTACAGTCTCTCCATTATGTCGGAACACTTATTGAGGATTGCATTTCTAATTTGGTCCACGTCAGTCAGTATCATGTGATTTAAGAAATCGGAGAGTGCCGGGTGTAAATTATGCAAAATATGGCTATTTATTTCCCTATCTTGACATCTTATCATAGCTGTTTTGTCTGTTATTTCGTCATCGAATTGAATTCTTGAGAATATTAAAGATCTGATTTTTGCGATTCTATTAATAAAGTCAATCGGGTGTTCTTTTTTATACGGGAATGTGTGCATTAATTCTCTTTTTAACTGTTCTACCGTCCTGGACTCTTTGAATTGTTGAGTTAAATAATGAAGTAATTCTGATACCGATGTGAATGTATTTGTTAATAAGCAGTCCCTAGCAAATCCTTTTAGTTTTGATTTTACGATAGTTAATAATTGATCATGGTTTCTTTCTTTTAAGGTATTATTATCTGTACAAACGTTATTATAAATTTGTTTTACATCATTTACAAAAAACACAACGTCATATGGGTTACCATCGAATTCTGATAAATGGCCGTAATTTTCCTTAGTCATTTGATATGTGATTGCCATGCTTCTAGTTTGAATATTCCTAACTTCAATTAATCTATCGGTGGTTTTTCCCATATACTTAAAATAAAATAAAATAAAAATAAAATTAGTTACAAGATTATTATACCTCAAGTATTCTTCTTAAGATGCCTGACGTCCTCTTTGTAGTTTATAAAAAATGTTCGGACTGGGGTGAAACTCTTGGAGTACCTGAGCTGCGTCTCGTAAGCGGTGCCTTCAGTCTGCTGTAGTACCAGAGGTCTTCTAATCGTTGCAGTATTCTTGATAGTGCACACGATGGAGTCTTCCTGTGGTCTTGAGACGGAACAATGGCTAAGTACGGTTACGATTCCCACAACTAGTCTAACCCAGTCCCTGTTCGGGCGCCAATTATAAACTCCGGACCGTAAAACTTCTTAAAAAAAATATCTTTATTGGTATAACAATCAGTACAATGGTTATAACATATCTAATAGAATAATGACGCGTACACTTGTAACGGAACTATACTATTGCATACCGGACTCTCTGTCTGTTCGCTGTCCTGCACTGGCCTATATATACTAGATAAGTAGTGGTGGGGTATTTATGCTGAGCTTGTGGTTTCTACTGGGGCGTCTGGTGTATAACTGTCGGAACCGTTTTCGAGAAAATCGAAAAAAGGTGCAAAATGCATGGTATAAAGTGGCTCTTCTAGTAATCTCATTTTGATGAAAGAGGTTTTGTAATGTCTCGGGCGTATATTTGTCTTAAATATGAAATTTCAGTTTCATAGGACTTACCGTTTCCGCCCGGGAGTTACCACACACACACACACACAGACCTTTTTGCGGGACTTCGTTATTTGGACTCAGGGGACCCTAAAATGTTTATTTCCGTTGAAAACTGGAATTCAACAATTTTCACGATCGCAATACGTTCCCTTACTATATATAGTAAGTGAAAGTAAAACGGTACGAAGTTATTTTACAACCCAATACATTCAAAATATACAATATTCCTTCATTATAATATATTTATGTTGAGCAATATCAACGTCAAGGTTTACATAGCTCACCGTAATTATTATTTTCCTCTTAAAGTGACCGGATGGATGACTGAGGAATAGATATCATTGATATAAAAAGGAATAAAACTAATTTTAATTTGTTGTAAATGAGTGAAATATAAGTCTTATAACCTTTAGAAACTATTAAAGTTATTTTAATTAAACCTCTAAAGGCAATCCTAGCCTGGGGCGGGAGAGGGTAAGTTTTCATCGGCGTGGATTCTGACGAGAAAGGTTAAACAAATTATTTAATTTCTATTTTCACTTACTTGTATATAAAATATATAGTGAGGGATAGTATTGCGATCGTGAAAACATTCAATTTCGAATTTTCACGGGATATACACGTTTCAGGGTCTCCTGAGTCCAAATGACCAAGTCCCACAAAAATGTATGGGTAGTAAGTCTAGCGTGAAAACAAAAAGTCGTTAGAAATTGAAATTTCATATTCAAGACAATTACTAAGACATGAGATTGGTTTATTGTTAATCGTAGTATACTTCCAGTAAACATGTTTTTGGAAGGTGAATGTTTTTCCAGTTATCGACTTGAACTAGAGGGAAAAGATACCCCACGTGGGGTTATTCACCCCAAAGCTCCCCTCTAACTTCATCAGGCGTCATATCTTCTCATCATGGCTTCCTTGTTATTAGCGTTAATTTGATTGGAAAAATCGACTGTGCCTAATACACGACTTTCACTAACCTCTCTAGATATAATCAATTTTAAAGCCTTTAATGAAGATAATTATAAACAAAAATTATAAAAAACTCATACGACTTATTTCATAGCATATAAACCTTTCTAAAATCTTGCACTTTCCAACGGTATATTATACGTCTATATTACTACTCATAATTCAGTAATAATTTTTTTGATGACTTGATATGATATGACCGTTATATATGATAAATTTACATTTGAAAATTAACTGAGTAATTCGAAGTAAAAGTAACTATGTAGTTTCTAAGCACACATCTTATCCCAATAACCCATTCTATTTTTTATAGAATATTTCAAAAATATACATCTCCCTAGAATATTTTTAACATAAAATATTTTTTCAAAATAAGGCTTTCCTACCTTACTGGCAGAACCTTTAAGGTAAACCACAACTTTTCCTACTCATCCAAATTTTCCCTATCTGCTGGAGTGCCTCAAGGTAGTATCTTAGGTCCTATCCTCTACTCCCTTTGTACAGCTGACATTCCACTCCATCCTCGCACTGTCCTCAATACTTATGCTGATGACACGTGTGTCTTATCCGTCCATAATGATTCAACTACTGCATCCCAAACCCTTCAGTCCCACATCAAAGCCATTGAAGAATGGTGTCAATATTGGAGGATTAAAATAAATCCCACTAAATCCCACGAAATCACCTTTACCCTTCGTCGCAAACCGATGACTACCTGCCCCCCAGTATCCTTTAATAACATTACTCTTACTTCTGTAGAACAAATCCGATACCTAGGTCTCCATCTTGACAAGCGCCTTACTTGGAATCCTCACACAAGACTGAAACGACAAGAAACTGCTCGAAGATATCGATTACTACAACCCTTACTAGACAAACGTTCAAAACTTCCAGTACATTACAAAAGACTCATCTACATCACAATTATCAGACCTATTTGGACATATGGAATCGAGCTTTGGGGCTCTACGAAACCATCTAATTTCTCCCGTATCCAGTCCTTACAATCCAAAATCCTTCGCAAAATCCTGAATGCTCCTTATTTTGTCACAAATCAACTCCTCCATAATGACCTAAACATCCCATTTGTTGCAGACATAGCCCGTGATAGATACTCCTCTTTTCATTCTAAACTCCCTGCCCATACAAACCCACTTGTCCGTAATTTATCTTCCTCAGATATCCCTGATAACCCTCCAAGGCGACTGAAAAGAAGGTGGCCTCGGGACCTACTGTATTAAAATAGTTAGTGAAGTGCTACCACTGGGTGGTTCTTTCTCAAGACATTTTCATGACTTTTTATATTCATTCTACATTATGAAATACATTCTACATAATTACTTATTGTATTCTTTAGTCCAGTTGTAAATTACTATAAATAAATAAAACAAATAAAATAAAAAATAAGGCTTTTAGTATTTCTTACAAAGCAAAACACCCTTCCGTGACCTAATTATTCCAAAAACAACAGAAAGTGCCCGCTCCTGATAATTAAGTAAACATTTAGCCACGCCATTCTCGGGCTCACGAAAATATACCTCTGTATCTACATCATCGTGTATCTTTACATACTTATATCACCGAAATATATAATACAGGCTATTTCATTAATATCTAGTCATATTATTGTAGCAGATACTAGATACTTCAAGAGGAACAAAACAGTTCGTATCACGCACAATCCGATTCTAAACGGTTATGAAGCAAATCAAATTTTGGAGGTTTTGCTGTTGTTATAAACTTATAATACAATTTTCTACAACAACAACAACAACGTTTTATTCCCTCATTGAGGTTATCCATTACTAACTAACTAAAACATATGTTTTTTACAATAAATATTTACAGTGCTTAGTGTTATCACATTGTCACAGCTGTTATTCCTGGTTTTCATCAGAAAAACTCAAATAAACCTACTTGATGTCCATGAACAGAAGAACAAGTGGAATGAAATGAAAAAAATGAAAATTCTCCAGAAGCTTAAGAAGTTGAACCCTCAGAATAGGAAAGTAAGTGTGGCACAATGACATTCAGAAAATTAAACTTTAATATCTCCAGAACTATTCGGGCATTTCAAGAAGCTATTATTCTTCTATCGTTGTGTTTTAGATTTTCAGGATCTTGGAAAAACTTCTTCATTTAATTAGTTTTAAAATAGTGCAGAACAAAGCTACCTTCATACGCCAATTAAGGATGCGAAGAGGCAAGAATTTTACAAACAAGAAAAAAAAAAAAAAAGAAAGACTATGTTATAAATTTCTCGACATATTGTGTGAGCAGATATTAGACAATAATAGGAACAAAAAATTTGATATGACTCATAGTCTGATTCTCAACGGTTAGGGAGGGAAATCAAATTTTGATTTTTTTTTTTAACTTAATATTTTTTTATTTGCACCTGTATATGTTACAATCAGCAAATGAGTTATACATGATAAACATAGCATAGGTTGGCATGAGGGAGATAGTACCCAGTGGTGCATCCTTCTGGCATTCAAAAACAAACTTTTTTTTTTTAGGCTAGGAGGTCCCTCATCCAACTCCTTTTCAGCCTACGCCGAGTTATGTATGGTATGTCAGTTGTAGCCATGTTTTGTACAAGTTTGTTTCTATGTCCATTTAGTTTGTCGTGAAATCGTTTGTAAGTCAGTCGAATATGGTTTATTGTAGTTGGAATACGTAAGTCAGTGTGTAGGGTATCGTTTGATACATATGGTGGAAATTTTGATCCATGTTTTTCATTAGACAGCAAAAATATTAAAATTTCATTTTCCTCTCTAACCGTTGAGAATCGGACGGTTCATATCAATTTTTTTTTTCTTTAGAGGTATGTATCGTCTACCACAATATGAGTAGATGTAATATGTTAAAATTTAATTTTCTGTATGACCTTGTGCGATGCTTATTTTGAGGGTGCGACTTCTTAACCTTCTGAGAAATTTTCTCTTCTCTCATTTGCTACCACTTGTTTTTTGTTTTTTTTAATGAAAACCATGTATAACAGGAAAAAAAAACATTATTAGATCTTCCTCCCTAACCCTTTAATAGAGATAGACGGTTCCTGTTTTATTCGGTTTATTATCATTTTATAGTTTAAATAAACTTTTTCTAAATACCATTTAAAAGTTTTTTTTTTTTTTTTTAGTTTTCGTAGAAAACCCATTTAGTTTACAGTGAAAAATCTGTTTTCATTAAATTATTTTTTAATTTTTTTTTTTAACATCATTTATTGAAATTTACAACTGTACTTCAAGGTACAACAAGTAAATGTGACAAAAGTTAAATGGCGTGAAACAAACTTGAAGAAGAACTACCCAATGGCAGCACTCCTGTAACTTTTCTACACTAGAAGGTCTCGAGGCCATCTTCTTTTCAGACGCCTCGGAGGATTGTCAGGAATTGAAGAGGAAGAAGGTATTGAAACAAGAGGATTAGGGTGGGAATGGAGTTTGTCATGAAAGGAATGGTATCAAGATCGGGCCAAATCAGCAACATACGGAACGTTGAGGTCTTTATGGATAAGTTTGTTCGTGACAAAATAAGGAGCATTCAGGATTTTACGAAGGATTTTAGATTGTAGGGATTGGATACGGGAAGAATTCGATGGTTTAGTAGAGCTCCAAAGCTCCACTCCGTAAGTCCATATCGGCCTTATGATAGTCATGTAGGTGAGTCTTTTGTCCTTGAGTGGAAGGTAGAGCGTTTGCTCAGTAAGTGTTGAAGTAGTCGAAAACGTCGTGCAGTTTCTTGTCGTTTCAGTCTTGTGTGAGGGTATTAATTTATTTAAAAGTCGAAATAATCATAACAAGGTTAGTTTATGGATTTATAACAACTTTGCATTTATTTTAGCAACTTACTTACGATTTAGTTTGTAATATTTTTTCTAAAACATCGCGCACTGATTGAAAGAATATAACTTGTTGGATACTGTTGGGAAGGGGGGCGTCTAACGCGTTAGTTCGCAGCCTCGACCCGGTCGTTATTATGAGTCGCCGAATTTTCTGTCAATCCGTGTAATTTTGTTGAGGGTGAATGAATGATATAATAAAAGAGAGAGCATGAACAATCTTATATTAATTAAAATAAAACAAATACTGCTTATAATCTGCAAGCGGTGATTCTTTCAATCCTTGATCACTTCCTTCCCCCTCTCGTCTGCGATGTTCCTTCTTTCCTTTTGCGACTCCTACTCCATGCGACAATTCTCTACTATTTTCTATGACATTTGATTATCCTCGATGAAGTGCGATTTGAGAAAAATCAGACACATCTGCGACCACCAACTTAATTAAACATCGTCTACACTCGTAAATGACTCTATTAACTCTCTCTCACAATCCCAGAATGCACTCTGCCCCGGGGTCACTCAACAGTTGTTTCAAATAGAATAAAACAAATGACCGTCGCGCTTGCACATAATAAATCACAACATAAAACTAATAAAATTACAAATGGAGAGATATAAACATATGACTATTCAATTCTTAACAGATACTATACGGTAGCAATACTGAATCTACCATAATATCCCTCAATACAACATTAGAAATAACATATGTTCATAACTTTGTGCGCTTAAAACATATATACGCTAACTTATACAATTTATTTCATTGCATATTAACTTTTCTAAAATATCAAGCTTCAAACAAACAATAATGTTTTTATGTCTTGATAGAATAAATATTTGTTTAAATATATTTTTATTGAAATTTACAACTTTATAAAATACAACAAGTAAATATGCTGAAATGTAAAACACAAGAAATAAACATGAAGAGAAACTGCCGATTGGCAGCACTCTTTAGTAGTGAGTCTAAACAAGAAGGTCCTCGAGGCCATCTCTTTTCAGACGCCTCGGAGGTTTATCAGGAATTGAAGAGGAAGCAAGGGTTGTAGCTAATGGATTAGAGTGGAAGTGGAGTTTTTCATAGGAGTAGCATACAATTTAATTTTCCCTTCCAAAAAACTAAATTAATAAACTTAATTGCAATGTATTTTACTTATAAGCCTTCAGAAAAGAATCAAGATCCGACTTGTGTTTTTGAAAGAGTTCGCGGAAACCAATAATCACGGTATAATCTATACTAATATTATAAAGCTGAAGAGTTTGTTTGTTTGAACGCGCTAATCTCAGAAACTACTGGTTCAAATTGAAAAATTTTTGTGTTGGATAGTCCATTTATCGAGGAAGGCTATAGGCTATATAACATCACGCTGCGACCAATAGGACCGAAGAATCAGTGGAAAATATGGGAAAAAACGGGGAAAATTGACCTCGAATCCCAACGAATCCAAATGATTTACCTTTTAATTTTAAAATAATTCAATTTCCCGTTAATTTATCTTTTGCCATAACAGTTAATAAATCACATGGGCAACCATTTAAACACGTAGGAATCGATTTACGTCAAGTTCGGGTCGCGGAGAAAATCAGTATGTTCTTCTGCCACAAGAAAATAAAACCAAAAATAATATTTAAGCAGAAATACTTTAAAATATTGGGTCGTCCGAAACGTTGGTAGAGGTTTTTAAAATAAAATTTACCTTGTTTTTTTCTACTAAAATGAATCACTAGGCTAATGTTTATTTATATGCCTTTAATCCTCATGGAATTAACTATGTTTACACACTGAATTCGTCTTTATGAAGGATCAGTAGAGTAGTTTATTGCAAACCAACATGAGAGACGATTCAGTTCATTTTCAAAATAATATGCTGTTCTTTTTAAAAGAGGGGAAAACGTAGCCCAAACTGCAAGAAAGATTCGTTCCGAGTATGGCAGCGATTCAATTGCTGGCAGCACGGTTCAGAAGTGGTTTTCGCGGTTTAGAGGGTCTTCAATTTGGAAGACCAACCCCATTTTTGTAGATTAAATAAACATATTTTAAGCTGTCCAATTTTAATTGTTGTCCAAATTTTTCTACGAACTGTCCGGACAACCCAATATATTCTTTTAAAAACGTCTTAATAGCGATCATAATAACTGAAATTGACGCAGACGAAGTCGCTCGCAACAGCTAGTTTTATATAAAGAGGGATAATGTATAATGAAATATACAACTTTAATGTGAACAATTACGATTATGAGCTTAATAAATTAGTGAGAGAGATCTCTTGTCCAGCGCCTTTTACATGATGTAAGTCCAGTTCCGTTTCTATGTTGTGTCATCCTTTTCTTGTTGCTGAGAAGACAGGACAAATAGACCCATAGCAGTATATAATGGTTAGGGGTCATTTGGAGGGTTCAGGGCTTGGGCTACCTGAGGGGCATAAAGGGACTGTGCTAGGGAAGAGGCCAGTGAAAGAGAGTGTTTGTGAGATTTCACGAAAGGAGCGGAAGAAGAAGGGAAACTTTAATAATAACTTCAAATATTAATTTGATTAAGCTCCTTATATTGATGGAAAATTTAATTGGCTTTAATATCTTGCAGGTTTCATACTGAAATAGTCTGTCAGGGCTTAAATGCCGATATTTTAGTCTTCTGAATTACCTTTAATTATGTAGATTCGAAAAAAATTAACCATATCATCCTGTTAGCATTGATAAAATATTGTTTGTTTGTTTATTTAACGTCACTTTATGCTACTATGGCTAATCTGACGATGCTACACTGGGAGTCCTAATTTTTCCCAGTAGATAAGAATTGCGGGAGCTGGCACACTTTTTTGCGCAGCCAATCAGATGCCAGCATTTGGTCACGTGACCTATGGCGGGAGATTTGAATTTGAATTTCGACCACGACCTAACCTTAACCACGCTGGTTCGCGCCATCGACCTAACCTAAACCACTAAGCCACGCCCCTTTTTAGTCACGTGACCCTTCATAAACCTAACCTAAACCACTAAGCCACGCTCCTTTTTGATCACGTGACCCCTGTTTGAGGGTATTAAGTCTTTATAAAGCATGAGTCTACCCGGCGTCCATTTTCTTTTCCCTACGTTTTGGGCTAATTTAGTCTTTATAAAGCATGAGTCTACCCGTCCGCCATTTTCTTTTATGACGTCACAGTTTACAAAGCATGAGTCTACCCGACGTCCATTTTCTTTTCCCTACGTTTTGGGCTAATTTAGTCTTTATAAAGCATGAGTCTACCCGTCCGCCATTTTGTTTTATGACGTCACAGTTTACAAAGCATGAGTCTACCCGACGTCCATTTTCTTTTCCCTACGTTTTGGGCTAATTTAGTCTTTATAAAGCATGAGTCTACCCGTCCGCCATTTTGTTTTATGACGTCACAGTTTACAAAGCATGAGTCTACCCGACGTCCATTTTCTTTTCCCTGCGTTTTGGGCTAATTTAGTCTTTATAAAGCATGAGTCTACCCGTCCGCCATTTTGTTTTATGACGTCACAGTTTACAAAGCATGAGTCTACCCGACGTCCATTTTCTTTTCCCTGCGTTTTGGGCTAATTTAGTATTTATAAAGCATGAGTCTACCCGTCCGCCATTTTGTTTTATGACGTCACAGTTTACAAAGCATGAGTCTACCCTTCCGCCATTTTGCTCCCCCCACTTCTGCATTAGTTAATTTTATCAGAGTACCTAACTTGAGAGTTCCTCCCGGCTAGGTCCGATGGTCAAATTGTAATGTGTGCTTTTACGAAACCTTTCAAACTGTGACATAACCTTACTATTGTTTACATTTTTTTAAACCTCCCTTACTGTTACATAACCTTCTCATTGTTTACATTTTGCTCCCCCCACTCCTTCAATAGTTAACCAATGAGAGTGCCTAACTTGAGAGTTTATAAAGCATGAGTCTACCCGGCGTCCATCTTCTTTTCCCTACGGTTTGGGCGTGTTTAGTATTTATAAAGCATGAGTCTACCCGGACGCCCTTTTGTTTTTATGACGTCACCATTTAAATAATGTAAACCTGTTCGAGCATGCAGCGACATGTCGAATCATGTAGAAACAGATTAGCGAAAGTACAAACAGGTTTGAATCATGTTTAAACATGCAGGTAAGTGAAACGTAAACATGGACTTTGAACCTTCTTAGTGGCTTTAATATAAAAGATTGTTATAGGGCTTCTTAATCCTATACAGCTTTGAACTTTGATCTTTAATCCTACATTTTAAGTAGCGATAAAAATTTCCTTAAGCTTAAACGTAAACATGGACTTTGAACCTTCTTAATGCCTTTAATAAAAACATCGTTATACGGCTTCTTAATCCTGTACAGCTTTGAACTTTGATCCTTAATCCTAATATTTAAATAGCGATAAAAGGTTCCTTAAGCTCTTGGACTACGGTCTATTATCTTCCTATGTGTAATGATTTTTAATCCTATATAGCTTTGAACTTTGATTCTTAATCCTACTATTTAAATAGCGATAAAAGGCTCCTTAAGCTCTGAGACTTTGAAGCATTATTATATATATAAATATAATGCGGACCTTGTACGTTTCATGTCTTAGTATAGTAAATCCCTAAAGATTTAATCGTAAAAAAAGATAAATTTAAGACGTCAATATCAACTTCGTACTGATAATTGCTTAAAGTATAAATATTCCTTAAGCTCTGAGACTTTGAACCATTACCCTCTTAAGTATATATATAAATATAATGCGGATTTTGTACGTTTTATCTCTTAGTATAGTAAAAAGATTTAATCGTAAACAAGATAAATTTAAGACGTAAATATCAACTTTGTTCTAATAATTGCGGAAAGTATAAATATATAATAATATAAAACTTGTACCTATTTCGGTAGGCGAATATAATTTTTTTTATATATTTTTTCAACCGTTTTAATTGTTTTCTCAACTTCTTAGACCATTTTTTTACCTTTTCTATGTATTATTTACTTATCATTAACAATTCTGCTTTAGAATTGCTATTTCGCGATGTTTTCGGAAGAGTTCGTCTCGGCCGGCTTCGGTCTTCTACCTCACCTAGTTGGACAATCTCTAATCCTTCCGAAAGAAATAAACAATGATATCGTTAATTCTATCGAAAAAACAACTAACTAGTGTTATCTCTTGCTAAGGTATTATCAATAATATAGCCGTGAATAATGATACACTACATCGTAATTATTTCGTATTACACGAGTTTATCGCATCATTATATAGTCGTTAAGTAATCAAAGTTTAGAACCTTTTTCAGTTCAATATTGAGCCTTCAGCTCTTTGATTTTGAATTTTTAATCTTTAAAAACATAATAAAAATAGTACGTTATGACAGAAAATTTCAATAAACACCTCTATCTAACTTTAACTAGTATACGACGCCCACTATTAATCACGTGACCTATGAACACATCCCCTTATTGTTCATGCCTTTTTCTAATCAGCTAATCAAATTGCTCCATTTTATGGATTTGAAAGTTCCTTCCGGCTAGGTCCGGTGGTCATCGCTAACCTACTAATTGTATTTATATAAATTCAATCAACATTTCGACCTAAACGTAACTAACATACAATTCCCTTTTGAATCACGTGACCCTGGGACCCTGTTCTTATCATTCATACCCATCTCTAATCGGTGCTCTATTTTAAGCATCTGAAAGTTTGATCCGGCGAAGTCCGATGACACTTGCTAACCTACTCATTGTACTTATATTTTACGCATGCAAAAGTTCCTCCCGGCTAGTTCCGATGGTACTCGCTAGCTTACTCATTGTACTTATAATTTAAATATCCGAAAGTTCCTCCCGCTTAGTTCTGATGATAATCGCGGACCCATTGTCAAGTTTACTTTCTTTTTTCTTTTTTTTTTTTTTAAGCCATCCTAACTGTTACATAACCTTCTCAATAAATGAAAATTTAGTAGCATGTTCAATAGTATAATTTTCGGTAATATTTCTATACCTTTCTTATTTAATTTAATTGTCTCCTAACTTAGTCGCAGAACATACATTACCTTATAAAATATCCGCAAGAGCGCAGCACCCACTCTATTTTGTAATATGTCCAACAGGGTGCAGCTCCTATTCCTTTGGGATTGTATATGTTATCTTCCCAATAATGTTTTGTAGAGGCTGAGTGTGCCCAACCGCCATTTTGTTTTATGGCGCCACCATGTTTGAAGCATAAATATTTATATACACAATGATATAAAACTTCATTTTCGACCTATTACGGTCGGAAATTTATTTTTTATACATAATATTTTCAGCATTTACAATTGTTTTTGCGCCATCTCAGACGGTTATTTACCTGTCCGGACGATTACTTAATTTTAATCAACAACTATGGTCTACCCAGATCTGGATTACCCTCATACTCGGAAAGCTTTGGCCTTCCCCCACTCCTTTTCATCCCAACATCGGTACACACCTCCTAATCCTTTAAGCCTTGGATTTTGAACAGATAATTCCTAAATTTTGTAAACAAAGGAGACTATAAATAGGGATGGTTTTCTAGGCCTCTTTCCCATTCTCTTTTACAGCCCCTTGAAAGATAATTTTAAACGTGTCAGTACTGTTTTATTGAACTGTTTTTCATTTTGGCTTTAAATTGTAGATCATTATAAGTTTTTCAACTATTTTCCATTTTTCTTTTACCCTTCGGATTTTCTGATTTATCTTTCTTATTTTTAGAAGAAATTTATTCATTTATTATTTGCTATTTGTTTTTTTTTTTTTTGTTTTTTTTTACGATTAATATTTTGATTATTTCATTTATTTTTAAGTTTATTAATTATATCGCATTTAAATTTTTTTTTTTTTTTTTTTATCATTCGTTTTCAATAATGGCATCAGGTAACAATAAGTGTGGATATTGTGATAGAAATTTCAGCCGAAAAGATAGCAAACTACGTCACGAAAAGTCATGCTTGACAACTCAGAAACGGCGTACATGTGTTTCTTGCGGCGAGATTTTTTCGTCTCTAAACCAACTCATGAATCATTTACGTCGTTGTCAGAGAGAAACTCCCCTTGTCATGACGAAACGAAGGCGGTTGGAAATGGCTATAGGGCCTTTATTTGAAATCGAGACAGCGTTTGGAGGGGATATTAAGACTTTTTACCTTCCATGTTCTGAACCAATTGATGCTGTGGAATTTCTCTGCCATCAGACTGAAACATTATATCGATTAATTACAGAATTTTTGGCGGAATCAGATGCTCCTCTAAAATTCAATCTAGTTCTAGAGGCCACTTATGAAAATATTAGTGGGGAGACGTGCGATAGGGCGTTTAAAACCAAAAACATAACAATATCCGAAAGTTCTTCGGTCTTGAACAGTCTCAGTGGAAGCTACTCGAAAATAGCTACCGAGATGGAGGATATGACAATAAAGGGGAGCGGTTGGTTCCTTAAAAGTCTAGACGGACTTCTTCTAAGAGTGAATCGATTTAGGCCTCTAGGTGCCTCAAGTCATGATAAATAAACTAATTATTTAATGATTAAATTAAATGAATACAAACCAGTTTCTTTCTTTTCTTTATTATAAGAACATTGTTATATTTTTATTTACTCAAGTGAAATACTACTTTTGTCCAAGAGAAAAACTTATTATTTTCTTTCTTTATTTATTTTTTATTCAATAAAGGTTTAATTTATCACTTGTTAAGGTTTTACATAATTTTTTTATTATTTTAAAGATATGTATTCTTTATTGGTATTTATATTTATTTAAAAAATATACACACTTAAAAATATGGCCAAATGAAATAAGGTTTAAAGAAAGTTTTATATTATTTATCGTTCCGGATGCTGTTTAAATAAATAAATCATATGTAATTCACTTAAAAACAACTTAATATTTGTTAAGTTTTTACATTTTCTGTCATGAACTTTGAACTTTTTAATCCTTTTATGATATCAGGATAGGTGAAGTGGCCTTTGAACCAGTAATTCTCAGCCATCAAACATTGTTATTATTTCTCTATATTTTTAATAATTTTGACTTGAAAAAATGAGGAATCATTTTTTTTATGAAATATATAGGTCTTTATTAATAATTTAATGATATAATATTTTAGTAACACTATTGAAAATGGGTACAAAGGGGAAATAAAAAAAAAATTAAAAAACGGCATAAGGAAACAAAAAATATTTATTATATCCAAATACTGTTATGTACAGCAAATAAAACACCATTAAATAAATGAAATTTCATCTTTAAAACAAACTCTCCCTTTATATATTAATGATATCATCTCATTATTATTGTTGAAAGCTACAATCTCTTCATCCGACATCTTAAATCTTTTAGGAAGATATACTCTGATTGTATTATCATGATCCTTCAACGTGGCGACCAACGCTAACCCTAATTTGGTCTTAAGATGCTCCAATTCCGCTATGATGTATGGCCGCCCGATTTCAATATCCTTCAGTTTACACACTAAACGAGCGTCATCGTTTAAATGATTCAATAACTTTTTGAAGTCCCTCGCAGAACTAAAAATAGAGAAAAAAAAACAAAACAGGTGTTTAGGATAAATATGGTAAGAAAAAAACTCTATTAAAAAAAAAAATAATAATAATGAGATATTATTAAAGTAATAAATATACTTACGAATTCATGACGATTGATATGATGATGATGTAAAACAATATGCTACGATCGGATGCTAGAACGAAAATGAATCCCTAGGTACTCACTCGTCAAGGACTATTAGTTGTGTGCATGCACGCTAGTTGCGCATGCGCTAACCCCCCTCCCTTCTTCCCCCTCCACCAACCTCACTCCTACTCTTACCATCACTCGTCCAATTTCAAACAATCATTTTCACGATTGTCAATTCTCTGTCACTAATTAGGACATTATTTTTTGTTAATATTCATATTTGATATACTCTCTCTCTCTCTCTCTCTCTCTCTCTCTCTCTCTCGAAATTCAATAATTCATTAAGTTATTGGAAACATCAAGACTCTCATGTAGAATTAGATCGTGAAGGTTTTTATTCAGCATATCGCGATTAGGAAATCTTCCAGAAATATAAGTTGCTAAACATCAACGTATAAGCATTTGATGCTAATTGGAAATGTAATAACCACTGATTATCATGAAACTGTTAGTAAAAATAAGGAAGAGCATAAAGTCCAGCGGAGAGATAGGATGAGAATTCATCAGATGAAAATTTGTCAACTATTTGATAGTCAATATGATCCAATCTTCCTAATATTTACACTTTTATAGCATTATTGTCCAACGATTGCGAAATCGTTCTTAAAATAATGCATGTTTTTATATTTTCTAAGGTTTTATTAATGGATATTCCTATTATTATCTCACTACTGTTGAGAGGTACGAACGATTGGGGATGATTTATATAAGGTTAAGTTCTATAACCTTATTCTATGAGGTTCGTGGTCTTACAGGTACAATTTCCTAATATTGAAGATCAGGAACTTACATTCACATGAATTATCAGGTACGCTATCTGTCTTCCTCATATAATGGAATAAATAAATGAAGTACTAGTTTAATCACCTTTAGGAAACTCAGATCTTGTTTTTGTGAAACAGAAACAATTTTTTATTTTAGGATAGGGACTGTTGTTCATTGATTTTGATTTTCACCTGTGCCTGTACCTGCCCTTCCCCCCTTCTCCCTCTCTCCCCCCCTCTCCTCCCCCCCTTCCTCCTCCTCCCTGGCTCACCCGTGAAACGAACGCTAGTCGTCTACATGAACACATTAGTTGTATATTTTAAGGATTTTTTTTTTTTATATTTATATTTCAGGACGATATCAGCCGGTCGTGGAAGTTAGAGTTAGTTATGGGTGATGGGAGATGGTCAAAAGTGGTTAAGGATGGTCAGGGATAGAGAGAGAGAGGTTCAGATATCGGGAGAAATCTGAACCTCTCTCTCTATCCCTGACCATCCTTAACCACTTTTGACCATCTCCCATCACCCATAACTAACTCTAACTTCCACGACCGGCTGATATCGTCCTGAAATATAAATATAAAAAAAAAAAATCCTTAAAATATACAACTAATGTGTTCATGTAGACGACTAGCGTTCGTTTCACGGGTGAGCCAGGGAGGAGGAGGAAGGGGGGGAGGAGAGGGGGGGAGAGAGGGAGAAGGGGGGAAGGGCAGGTACAGGCACAGGTGAAAATCAAAATCAATGAACAACAGTCCCTATCCTAAAATAAAAAATTGTTTCTGTTTCACAAAAACAAGATCTGAGTTTCCTAAAGGTGATTAAACTAGTACTTCATTTATTTATTCCATTATATGAGGAAGACAGATAGCGTACCTGATAATTCATGTGAATGTAAGTTCCTGATCTTCAATATTAGGAAATTGTACCTGTAAGACCACGAACCTCATAGAATAAGGTTATAGAACTTAACCTTATATAAATCATCCCCAATCGTTCGTACCTCTCAACAGTAGTGAGATAATAATAGGAATATCCATTAATAAAACCTTAGAAAATATAAAAACATGCATTATTTTAAGAACGATTTCGCAATCGTTGGACAATAATGCTATAAAAGTGTAAATATTAGGAAGATTGGATCATATTGACTATCAAATAGTTGACAAATTTTCATCTGATGAATTCTCATCCTATCTCTCCGCTGGACTTTATGCTCTTCCTTATTTTTACTAACAGTTTCATGATAATCAGTGGTTATTACATTTCCAATTAGCATCAAATGCTTATACGTTGATGTTTAGCAACTTATATTTCTGGAAGATTTCCTAATCGCGATATGCTGAATAAAAACCTTCACGATCTAATTCTACATGAGAGTCTTGATGTTTCCAATAACTTAATGAATTATTGAATTTCGAGAGAGAGAGAGAGAGAGAGAGAGAGAGAGAGAGTATATCAAATATGAATATTAACAAAAAATAATGTCCTAATTAGTGACAGAGAATTGACAATCGTGAAAATGATTGTTTGAAATTGGACGAGTGATGGTAAGAGTAGGAGTGAGGTTGGTGGAGGGGGAAGAAGGGAGGGGGGTTAGCGCATGCGCAACTAGCGTGCATGCACACAACTAATAGTCCTTGACGAGTGAGTACCTAGGGATTCATTTTCGTTCTAGCATCCGATCGTAGCATATTGTTTTACATCATCATCATATCAATCGTCATGAATTCGTAAGTATATTTATTACTTTAATAATATCTCATTATTATTATTTTTTTTTTAATAGAGTTTTTTTCTTACCATATTTATCCTAAACACCTGTTTTGTTTTTTTTTCTCTATTTTTAGTTCTGCGAGGGACTTCAAAAAGTTATTGAATCATTTAAACGATGACGCTCGTTTAGTGTGTAAACTGAAGGATATTGAAATCGGGCGGCCATACATCATAGCGGAATTGGAGCATCTTAAGACCAAATTAGGGTTAGCGTTGGTCGCCACGTTGAAGGATCATGATAATACAATCAGAGTATATCTTCCTAAAAGATTTAAGATGTCGGATGAAGAGATTGTAGCTTTCAACAATAATAATGAGATGATATCATTAATATATAAAGGGAGAGTTTGTTTTAAAGATGAAATTTCATTTATTTAATGGTGTTTTATTTGCTGTACATAACAGTATTTGGATATAATAAATATTTTTTGTTTCCTTATGCCGTTTTTTAATTTTTTTTTTATTTCCCCTTTGTACCCATTTTCAATAGTGTTACTAAAATATTATATCATTAAATTATTAATAAAGACCTATATATTTCATAAAAAAAATGATTCCTCATTTTTTCAAGTCAAAATTATTAAAAATATAGAGAAATAATAACAATGTTTGATGGCTGAGAATTACTGGTTCAAAGGCCACTTCACCTATCCTGATATCATAAAAGGATTAAAAAGTTCAAAGTTCATGACAGAAAATGTAAAAACTTAACAAATATTAAGTTGTTTTTAAGTGAATTACATATGATTTATTTATTTAAACAGCATCCGGAACGATAAATAATATAAAACTTTCTTTAAACCTTATTTCATTTGGCCATATTTTTAAGTGTGTATATTTTTTAAATAAATATAAATACCAATAAAGAATACATATCTTTAAAATAATAAAAAAATTATGTAAAACCTTAACAAGTGATAAATTAAACCTTTATTGAATAAAAAATAAATAAAGAAAGAAAATAATAAGTTTTTCTCTTGGACAAAAGTAGTATTTCACTTGAGTAAATAAAAATATAACAATGTTCTTATAATAAAGAAAAGAAAGAAAACTGGTTTGTATTCATTTAATTTAATCATTAAATAATTAGTTTATTTATCATGACTTGAGGCACCTAGAGGCCTAAATCGATTCACTCTTAGAAGAAGTCCGTCTAGACTTTTAAGGAACCAACCGCTCCCCTTTATTGTCATATCCTCCATCTCGGTAGCTATTTTCGAGTAGCTTCCACTGAGACTGTTCAAGACCGAAGAACTTTCGGATATTGTTATGTTTTTGGTTTTAAACGCCCTATCGCACGTCTCCCCACTAATATTTTCATAAGTGGCCTCTAGAACTAGATTGAATTTTAGAGGAGCATCTGATTCCGCCAAAAATTCTGTAATTAATCGATATAATGTTTCAGTCTGATGGCAGAGAAATTCCACAGCATCAATTGGTTCAGAACATGGAAGGTAAAAAGTCTTAATATCCCCTCCAAACGCTGTCTCGATTTCAAATAAAGGCCCTATAGCCATTTCCAACCGCCTTCGTTTCGTCATGACAAGGGGAGTTTCTCTCTGACAACGACGTAAATGATTCATGAGTTGGTTTAGAGACGAAAAAATCTCGCCGCAAGAAACACATGTACGCCGTTTCTGAGTTGTCAAGCATGACTTTTCGTGACGTAGTTTGCTATCTTTTCGGCTGAAATTTCTATCACAATATCCACACTTATTGTTACCTGATGCCATTATTGAAAACGAATGATAAAAAAAAAAAAAAAAAAATTTAAATGCGATATAATTAATAAACTTAAAAATAAATGAAATAATCAAAATATTAATCGTAAAAAAAAACAAAAAAAAAAAACAAATAGCAAATAATAAATGAATAAATTTCTTCTAAAAATAAGAAAGATAAATCAGAAAATCCGAAGGGTAAAAGAAAAATGGAAAATAGTTGAAAAACTTATAATGATCTACAATTTAAAGCCAAAATGAAAAACAGTTCAATAAAACAGTACTGACACGTTTAAAATTATCTTTCAAGGGGCTGTAAAAGAGAATGGGAAAGAGGCCTAGAAAACCATCCCTATTTATAGTCTCCTTTGTTTACAAAATTTAGGAATTATCTGTTCAAAATCCAAGGCTTAAAGGATTAGGAGGTGTGTACCGATGTTGGGATGAAAAGGAGTGGGGGAAGGCCAAAGCTTTCCGAGTATGAGGGTAATCCAGATCTGGGTAGACCATAGTTGTTGATTAAAATTAAGTAATCGTCCGGACAGGTAAATAACCGTCTGAGATGGCGCAAAAACAATTGTAAATGCTGAAAATATTATGTATAAAAAATAAATTTCCGACCGTAATAGGTCGAAAATGAAGTTTTATATCATTGTGTATATAAATATTTATGCTTCAAACATGGTGGCGCCATAAAACAAAATGGCGGTTGGGCACACTCAGCCTCTACAAAACATTATTGGGAAGATAACATATACAATCCCAAAGGAATAGGAGCTGCACCCTGTTGGACATATTACAAAATAGAGTGGGTGCTGCGCTCTTGCGGATATTTTATAAGGTAATGTATGTTCTGCGACTAAGTTAGGAGACAATTAAATTAAATAAGAAAGGTATAGAAATATTACCGAAAATTATACTATTGAACATGCTACTAAATTTTCATTTATTGAGAAGGTTATGTAACAGTTAGGATGGCTTAAAAAAAAAAAAAAGAAAAAAGAAAGTAAACTTGACAATGGGTCCGCGATTATCATCAGAACTAAGCGGGAGGAACTTTCGGATATTTAAATTATAAGTACAATGAGTAAGCTAGCGAGTACCATCGGAACTAGCCGGGAGGAACTTTTGCATGCGTAAAATATAAGTACAATGAGTAGGTTAGCAAGTGTCATCGGACTTCGCCGGATCAAACTTTCAGATGCTTAAAATAGAGCACCGATTAGAGATGGGTATGAATGATAAGAACAGGGTCCCAGGGTCACGTGATTCAAAAGGGAATTGTATGTTAGTTACGTTTAGGTCGAAATGTTGATTGAATTTATATAAATACAATTAGTAGGTTAGCGATGACCACCGGACCTAGCCGGAAGGAACTTTCAAATCCATAAAATGGAGCAATTTGATTAGCTGATTAGAAAAAGGCATGAACAATAAGGGGATGTGTTCATAGGTCACGTGATTAATAGTGGGCGTCGTATACTAGTTAAAGTTAGATAGAGGTGTTTATTGAAATTTTCTGTCATAACGTACTATTTTTATTATGTTTTTAAAGATTAAAAATTCAAAATCAAAGAGCTGAAGGCTCAATATTGAACTGAAAAAGGTTCTAAACTTTGATTACTTAACGACTATATAATGATGCGATAAACTCGTGTAATACGAAATAATTACGATGTAGTGTATCATTATTCACGGCTATATTATTGATAATACCTTAGCAAGAGATAACACTAGTTAGTTGTTTTTTCGATAGAATTAACGATATCATTGTTTATTTCTTTCGGAAGGATTAGAGATTGTCCAACTAGGTGAGGTAGAAGACCGAAGCCGGCCGAGACGAACTCTTCCGAAAACATCGCGAAATAGCAATTCTAAAGCAGAATTGTTAATGATAAGTAAATAATACATAGAAAAGGTAAAAAAATGGTCTAAGAAGTTGAGAAAACAATTAAAACGGTTGAAAAAATATAAAAAAATTATATTCGCCTACCGAAATAGGTACAAGTTTTATATTATTATATATTTATACTTTCCGCAATTATTAGAACAAAGTTGATATTTACGTCTTAAATTTATCTTGTTTACGATTAAATCTTTTTACTATACTAAGAGATAAAACGTACAAAATCCGCATTATATTTATATATATACTTAAGAGGGTAATGGTTCAAAGTCTCAGAGCTTAAGGAATATTTATACTTTAAGCAATTATCAGTACGAAGTTGATATTGACGTCTTAAATTTATCTTTTTTTACGATTAAATCTTTAGGGATTTACTATACTAAGACATGAAACGTACAAGGTCCGCATTATATTTATATATATAATAATGCTTCAAAGTCTCAGAGCTTAAGGAGCCTTTTATCGCTATTTAAATAGTAGGATTAAGAATCAAAGTTCAAAGCTATATAGGATTAAAAATCATTACACATAGGAAGATAATAGACCGTAGTCCAAGAGCTTAAGGAACCTTTTATCGCTATTTAAATATTAGGATTAAGGATCAAAGTTCAAAGCTGTACAGGATTAAGAAGCCGTATAACGATGTTTTTATTAAAGGCATTAAGAAGGTTCAAAGTCCATGTTTACGTTTAAGCTTAAGGAAATTTTTATCGCTACTTAAAATGTAGGATTAAAGATCAAAGTTCAAAGCTGTATAGGATTAAGAAGCCCTATAACAATCTTTTATATTAAAGCCACTAAGAAGGTTCAAAGTCCATGTTTACGTTTCACTTACCTGCATGTTTAAACATGATTCAAACCTGTTTGTACTTTCGCTAATCTGTTTCTACATGATTCGACATGTCGCTGCATGCTCGAACAGGTTTACATTATTTAAATGGTGACGTCATAAAAACAAAAGGGCGTCCGGGTAGACTCATGCTTTATAAATACTAAACACGCCCAAACCGTAGGGAAAAGAAGATGGACGCCGGGTAGACTCATGCTTTATAAACTCTCAAGTTAGGCACTCTCATTGGTTAACTATTGAAGGAGTGGGGGAGCAAAATGTAAACAATGAGAAGGTTATGTAACAGTAAGGGAGGTTTAAAAAAATGTAAACAATAGTAAGGTTATGTCACAGTTTGAAAGGTTTCGTAAAAGCACACATTACAATTTGACCATCGGACCTAGCCGGGAGGAACTCTCAAGTTAGGTACTCTGATAAAATTAACTAATGCAGAAGTGGGGGGAGCAAAATGGCGGAAGGGTAGACTCATGCTTTGTAAACTGTGACGTCATAAAAGAAAATGGCGGACGGGTAGACTCATGCTTTATAAAGACTAAATTAGCCCAAAACGTAGGGAAAAGAAAATGGACGCCGGGTAGACTCATGCTTTATAAAGACTTAATACCCTCAAACAGGGGTCACGTGATCAAAAAGGAGCGTGGCTTAGTGGTTTAGGTTAGGTTTATGAAGGGTCACGTGACTAAAAAGGGGCGTGGCTTAGTGGTTTAGGTTAGGTCGATGGCGCGAACCAGCGTGGTTAAGGTTAGGTCGTGGTCGAAATTCAAATTCAAATCTCCCGCCATAGGTCACGTGACCAAATGCTGGCATCTGATTGGCTGCGCAAAAAAGTGTGCCAGCTCCCGCAATTCTTATCTACTTTTCCCTATCCAGGTTTTATTAGGATAGGGATCTTTAACGAGTACCTGACATCGCACAGGCTCGGGACTACCTTTTAACGTCCCCTCCGAAGGACGGCATAACTAAGGATTTTTTACTCCCATTAAAAACTCCTTGGACCACCTGCGGGTTTGAACCCGTGACCTTTGGCATAGGAGGCTGTTATGCTAACCACCCAGCTACAAGTGATCCCTAAAATACTGTTAAATAAGTAAGTTCAACGAATCCGATAACCAACTAAAGGAGAAATTCTGGAAATGAGAGCAGTAATATAGACGTATTATATACCGAGGAAATCCTAAAGAATTTAGACAAAAATATTATTTTATACACAAAATTGTAAAAGTTAATGGAGAGTGATAAAACTGACTGATTGTCGTAGATAATAATATGTTAGACTACTTAATAAAAACACATGTTTCTACCGAAACTAAATGTAATTAATTCTTTGACAACATGCCCCCTCTTGTTAATTGAAAAGTAAAACCCTAATTATATAAAACATACTGTAGAACATTTTAGTAATTTAACTATTTTGTTCTCAATCCAAAATTAGATTGTATTTAGTGAATCTTTTTAGTCTCATTTTTTCATTCTATAGAGAAAAATAGAAATTTCTCTTCATTAAAAACATACTACCATAATGAACTACCAGGTGCTATTTTCTGCATGGATTTTTTTTTTTTTTTTTTTTTTAATGTTCAAGACTTATATTAGAATTTATATGTGAAATCTGGAAATGGCCAGTATTAAAACTAGCGTCTAAAACCTTTGAAAAAAGGTGCTCCAAGCTTGTCCCCTTTTTAAGACTGCACTACACTGCAATAGAACAGGTAGATGAAAATTCGTGAGATTTGGTGATAGTGAATTATCATACACTCACATACATTCAACATCTGAATATTGAACTACCGTATTTTCTATAAAACTTCATCATTTATTCTTTTAAACTTTTATTATGAATAATATTTAATTTCTTTTCCCAATGAAAATGTTGAAGACAAATGATTGATTTTTACTTTCACTTACTATATATAGTAAGGGGAGGTATTGCGATCGTGTAAATTTTCGAATTCCAGTTTTCAACGGAAATACACGTTTTAGGGTCCCCTGAGTCCAAATAACCAAGTCCCGCAAAAAGGTCTGTGTGTGTGTGTGTGTGTGGTAACTCCCGGGCGGAAACGGTAAGTCCTATGAAACTGAAATTTCATATTTAAGATAACTATACGCCCGAGACGTGACAAAACTTTTTTCATCAAAATGAGCCTACCAGAAGAGGCACTATATACCATGCATTTTGCACCTTTTTTCGATTTTCTCAAAAACGGTTCCGACGATTTTGATTAAACGCGCTATATCGATGTAAATTTAATGGGCTTTAATATCATGTAGGTTTTATTTAGATAAAAATGGTCTGACAGGGCTTAAATGCCGATATTTTTTTCCCCTAAAGTACCTTTAATTTTGTAGATTCAACAATAATAATAACATATATGATATACCGTTGGAAAGCTAAAGATTTTAGATAAAATATCTCATACACAAGCTCTTAAAAGTTATTGGAGAGTGATGAAAAGAAGATAAAACTTACTGATTATTTAAGATAATAATATAATTGATTTTTTAATAAAACACATGTTTCTATATAAATTCAAGTTGATTAATTCCTTAATAATTTCACGTATTTTTATCTCTAACTGTATTTGAAAATTCTTTCATTGATTTTAAAAATGGAGGTAAGTGAAAGTCGTTGCCCGCACCAGATTTTTCATTAACTAATTAATTTTATTATTAATGCATTTAAATGTAGACTAGATAAAAACTATCTCCTAATTTTGTACAAAATGTTCTACAGTATGTTTTATATAATTAGGGTTTTACTTTTCAATTAACAAGAGGGGGCATGTTGTCAAAGAATTAATTACATAACTTAAATATATTTCGCTTAAATATATTTTTCATCTCGTAACTATGTTTAAAAATTCTTGAATTGATTTTAACAACGGAGGTAACTGAAAGTCGTGTGTTGTGCTCACCAGATTTTTTTTCTTTTTATATAGAAAAGTCAGTGACCTCATGAAACTTTAAGCGATCGCCAATTTTTCCCCACCCATATTATTATATTCTTTGGAAAACCTAATTAGACTAACTTAAATATAATGGAGATCTTTAAAAAGTAAGTTTAAAATAAATCTCTACTTTAGTAAGTGAAGGAGTGTTTGAGAAGTCTATTGATAGAGGCAGTTTTTACCTTCTTCTTAATCCTATTTAAATAATTCATTTATATAAGTTAAGCTTTGAATAGTAAAGTTTGCCAGGAAATGGATGGATGCTAAAAGATAGAAGAGATCCTTTAGAATCCTGCTCCATGCTAATCTCCTTGAGAGCCCTCCTCTTCGCCCATTCTTTCCTTTCCAAGATCCTCCTTCAAGCCTCTTCACCTTCCTTCTTTGTCTTAGCTTTTAATCCTGATAGTTCCAAAAGAGCTGTATCCTGATAGTAGCTCAGTATAATTTATTTTCACAAAAAAAAAAAAACTATATAGGGTGTAACTAAATTAACGAATGATTTGGATTAAATATAATATACAGTTCTTTCTTATTTTATTGTATTGGTTTATTATTTTCAATAATGTATCTTTATGATCGACCATGAAAAAAAAAAATTACTCCTTCTCCCCTCATAATTTGAGGGCTTACGTTTCATAATGCATAGAACACGAATAACGAATAGAAAAACATCTGTTTTCCGTCGTCCGCAGCATTTCTCCGAAACTACAGGATCATGTTTTTAGGTATTTGCCACAAAAATACTAGTCCATGCAACCATGATCCTAACATCTAGACGCTGATATCAGCTGGTTATTTTTAATGGCCGATTATTATTATAATTATTAGTGTTTTATAACCAAAAAGTCGCAAATAATTATTTAAAAAAAAAAATTGAAATTTTACCCACAAAAATGCCCATAACTCGGATATTTTTGGAGATAGAAATGTGTTGAGAGTTTCAGAATAAAGAGCGATAATTTTTTTTTTTTTTAAACATAATTTATTGAAATTTACAACTGTACTAAAAAAAATACATACAAGAACTACCCTATGGTAGCACTCCTGTAAAATTATTCTAAACTAGAAGGTCTCAGGGCCATCTCCTTTTCAGACGCCTCGGAGGATTGTCGGGAATTGAAGAGGAAGAAAGGATTGAAACTAGAGGATTAGGGTGGGAATGGAGTTTGTCATGAAAGGAATATATCTAGATCGGGCCAAATCAGCAACATACGGAACATTAAGATCTTTATGGATTAGTGTATTCGTGACAAAGTAAGGAGCATTGAGGATTTTACGAAGGATTTTGGATTGTAGGGATTGGATAGGGGGAGAATGTGATGGTTTAGTAGAGCCCCAAAGCTGTACTCCGTAGATAAAAAAAAAAGAAAAAAAAAAGGCGGGTGATATGTCTAATTTTTTGAAATTTACAAAATTAAAAGTACTTTAGAAAATTAACTTTAAAATATTGGCATTTAAGCCCTGTCAGACTATTTCAATCAGAATGAAACCTATATCATATTAAAGCCCATTAAATTCTACATTCATATAGCGAGTTAACCCGAAATCATTATAGTGGTTTTTGAAAAAATCGTAAAAAGGTGCAAAGTCCATGATATAGAGTGGCTGTTTTGGTTCAGCGAATTTGATAAAAAAAAGTTGCTGTAACAAAACAGCTCTAACGTTTTTGAGAAAATTGTAAAACGTGCAAAAAACGTATAAAGTGGCTTTTGTGGTTAGCTGACTTTTGAAAAAGTTGCTGTAATATTTTGGGCGTATAGTTGACTTAAATATAAAACCTCAGTTTCCTACAGCTTTTGCACTAGAGTTATCACACACACACCTTCTGCGCGCTTCGGTTTTTTGGACTCAAGAGATCCTAAAACGTGTAATTCCTTTAAAATCTATATAGAATTCTAAAATTTTCACGATCGCAATACTTTCCATTACTATATATTTCATATACAAATAAGTGAAGGTAAAAATGAAATCCTCTTTTCTGGTAAAATATCGAACTGAAAATACTGTTCTGAGGTATTGACGCAAGAGTTCGTTGATTTACATAAGTTTAATATATTTATTAAAATATTATTTATGTATCTGTATTCATTACGTTGCAATATTAGCAGTAGCATAAATCATAAAGTTGTAAATTTCAATAAATATGTATAAATTTTAAAAAGTCTTAAAAGGCATTACTAATAGTGACGTAAATGATAGTTGTGTGAATAGCCAGATTTTTCATCATTGTAACCCTATATAAAATATTTTTTATAAAACTCCTTTGAGAATTATTTATTATTTCCATTATTCCGTGCTAATATAGTTTTGTCATGACAAGAAGGATATGGTTATGATGAAGAAAACTATTTCTCATTAGATATTCCAGTTGTGTGCGACCTAGATGCCTCTTCTAAAACGACTCATATTAAACCTAATGAAACATTCTCTATTATTTAAATAGGATATTATAATAGGACTTAACTAGGTCAACTTGCTATTAGAGTCTTAAATTACCATTCTTAACTTTAGTTTTATGTATCTTATTATTCCTATTCTTTAAAATATCTTGATGGTTATTTATATTTGTATATACAAATAAAAGTACGTCAATAAAAAAAAAAGATGAACCTGGAAACAAAAACGAAATATATGATTAGTTGCAGAAATGATGGCGATCTTGGTGATATTGATATATCAGGGCATACTTTTGAACAAGTAGAGAAATTCATTTATTTAGGTTCAATGATAACAAGAAAAAACGAAATCCAAGAGGAAATAAAGTCCCGGTTAAAGGTGGGCAATGCGTGTTATTATTCAGTTGCTAAATTTCTTAGCTCGCGGCTTCTGTCTAGAAACATAAAGTTTAGAATTTATTAAACTGTTATTCTTCTGACGGTTCTATACGGATGTGAAACGTGTTCGCTTACTTTGAAGGATGAACTAAGCCCTTAGGTTTTCGAGAATTAGTTGCTCCGTAAAATATTTGGTCCAAAGAGAGATGAGACCACTGGTCAATTCGGAAGGTGGTACACTTACAAAGCATCGCTGAGACTTGAAAGCTGAGGCTTGTAAAGTTGTTGTGCTTAAATATATGTTTACTGCTCAAAATATACTTTCTTTAAGGCCAAGTACTTTATCAACTATCAAATGGAAATCACCGAAAGCTTATAAGAGAATTTTGTTCAAGACTGTTGGTGTACATAAAATTATTTCGGTACAATAAACCAACTGAAAATTATTACACAATGGTTTATTATTTCCAAATAACTATTTTAGGCTAACTGTTTATATAGCTGTTTTTAAGCAATTAACTAATATGGAAAGCAAAACGCTGCGCATTATTACACAATGGTTTATTGGTCTATTGGTTATTTTTGGGGGTTACCTGTAGCATGGTGGTTTGCATGACAGCCTCCTATGCCCAAGGTCCCGGGTTCAAATCCGCAAGTGGCCCTAGGATTTTTTCATGGGAGTAAAAACTCCTTAGTTATGCCGTCCTTCGGAAGGGACGTTAAAAGGTGGTCCCGAGCCTTTGCGATGTCAGGTACTCGTTAAAGATCCCTATCCTAATAAAACCTGGATAGGCAAAATTTAGGACTCCCACTGTAGCATCGTCCGATTGATTAGCCATAGCAGCATAAAGTGACGTTAAATAAATAAACAAAAAAACAAATATAATGGTTTATTTCCAAATAATTATATTAGGGTATAACTGTTTATATAAGATGCAATTAGTTAAAATCAAAAGCAATTAAATAATCCAGAGGAAAAAGGTATATCACTACTGCTGATTTCAAAACTTAATATCTCTGCTCGTTTTGAACCAATTTTAAATATCTTCATTTCATTTCGTAGGTATTTATTTATTAATTAGGAAAAACGGATTTTTGTTTTATATCATTCACTATTATAGAAGAGAGGATTTTTGTTTGTTTTTCGGTTTCTACGTATCTTGAAATATTTTTTATTTGTTAGGTCGATTACAAAGGTTCATTATTGAAAAAAGTAAACCAAAAGCATTTATACTAGACTTCATTACTATTTCCCTTTCTTTTCTTTCGATTTTCATTCAAATAATTCAAACAAAATTTCCTGATTCCAGAACACCTTACATTTTTTCCCTATTATCAGTGATAACCGAGTTATCAGTTTTTGTTTCCTGTTAACTACACTTTACTGATTCTAAAATTATATACGTTTTTTTCCCTACCTTGAAAAATAAAAATGTGCGTATTTATTGGTATATAATTTCAATTATTTTTATTTTTTCTCGTTTTTATAATTATTCGTGTTTTTTATAACTATTACACAATGGTTAATTATTTCCAAATAACGACATTAGGGTATAATTGCTTATATTGCTGCTAATATTTTCTATTGTTCTCTATCTTCAATAATTGTTGGTTTGGTTTTGGTGGAATTACATCTCTTATAATTTATGACTTAAACAAATAGGTCAACTTTTTTTTTCTGTCTATCATACTTTACTGAATCTAAAACTCTTTCAGTATTTTTCTCTTCAAATATAACTGAGTTATGGGTGTATTTATGGGTTAAATTTAAATTTTTTTCTGTAATTATTCACGGTTTTATGGTTTTTAATTTTTTTTTAAACTGATTTTATTAATCTGTAAAGATTAATTAAATTAAACGTTATTCTATAACAGTCAACATACAATAATACAAAAGGCACCAGCTGGAAATTACACCTCCCTCCCTGAGCTGGCTTTTCTTGGAGAGAAAAGGGACAGTTTGCTACTGTGAAAGACATTGGATATTTTTTTCTTTTTTCCACTGCCGGCTTCATACATCCAAGAAGATATCCTCTTGAGAATCTTGAACGGCCCGATTCTTACTTTATCGGTCTTTCTCCTGTTCATCTTACTTCCATTCTCAACGTAGACAGAATCTCCAAATTTGAATTCGAACTCCCTTCTGTTTTTGTCCACTCTAGCTTTGTTTTTCTCAAAACGTTTTATCGAATTTCGAAATTGTAACACCAATAAATTTTTTCTGTTTCTATCTTCAAAAATAACGCAGTTACAAGCGTATATATAGCCAATATTTCAGTTCTTTTCTTTTTTCCTTTTTGTTTTATTTTGTTTATCGTGATTTACTGATTCTAAAATTCTATACATGTCTTTTTCTATTTTCAAAAATAACTGAGCTATTGAATTAAATCACTATTAATCGGCCACCATTTAAAACTAACCAGCTGATATCAACGTCTAGGTGTTAGGATCATCGTTGCATGGACTAGTATTTTTGTGGCGAATATCAAAAAACTGGTCCAGTCTTTTCGGAGAAATACCGTGGATAATTTTTTTTGTGGAATACAAAGGCTTATTATAGAAAATAATAAACTAAAAATTAATTAATTGATAAATAATGTTTATATTCGGAAAATAAATAAATATTTTTCTCAATTCGATGAATAATAACTAGAATTGAAGCTTGGCAATGGTTGTCTTTTTGGGTCTGTTTTAATGACAGAGATATTAGAAAGTTTGGGATCTGAATGAGGATAGAAAAGCAGCATGGCGGATATGGGTTAAGAGAACTTCTGGGAATAATAGAGGTCTTCAAGAGAGAAACAATCAAAAGATTTCGTTTTATCAAAATGAGTAGACTGACGACTTGATTGCAGGACCTACATGTACAGTATGGACGATAGATAGTTTGGTTAACACGTTCACATCGGAGCGAATATTTACGTTAGCTGCTTACCTTCTTGGGGTTGGGCGGTACTGTTGCAAGTTCCAACATCTTTAATGCGATATCACAACAGTTCAAGGCTTCCAACCTGCTAAATGTAATAGTTTTGAGATACACATTTGACTTGAATGAGTAATTATGGAAATGCTTAAAAAAATATTCTTATATTATTATTTATTAATAAAAATGATTCTTATATTATTATAATTATACTATATCCTTACATCATATTATGGGAATAAACATATGATAAGTAATCACGCAGCAGATAAATAAAATTCTTAAAGAAGAGCAATCAAGTGAAATTAACCGATAAGAGTCCTTTGAGGGGGATGTTGAAAGTTGTAAAATATTTAATAAATAAACCCTTATGCTCAGTAATTCCACAACATATAATGCTTAGAAAAAAATGAAATAAACTTATTTTCTAAAAACAAGTGACTCAGGTGTGATGCACGTTGCCCCACGGGAGAGTTATGCGTGACCCACCGGTGGGTCACCCCGGCGTGAACGTGTTAAGATATGAACCTTGAAAATATTGCCTGTGAGTATAGGAAAGGAGCCACTTTAACTCACTTAGAGTAGAGTAGAACGGGGCTAGTTGAGCATACCGGCAAGTTGGACAATTGAAATATCTCGCAAACTATTCACCGTACGCATAGGCATCATAAGGCGAAAAGAAAGAGTCGTGGGAGGGATAATCACCACACGATCGCTAGTGGCGGCTGGATGAGCGAGTGAAGCGCTCGTGTGTTTTGTTTATTTTGTGACCAAAAAGTAAAAACGTCGTTCATCACAAGTTTTTGTCTGTATTAGTCAATTTTTATCTGTTTTTAATCAGGTAAGTGTTAATCATTCAGAGAATTTCCATTCCATTCCACAGAGAGTTTCCATTTACCTACAACACGCCCTGATGATGACCAACAATGGGGGTAGAAATATTGGCAAAAAATAAACTGTTAAAACTATTCAATTGTTTCATTCACCGACCGCCTCCCAGACTAATTCCTTTCAGTAGTCGTAGTAATTCAGAGAATTATTGTACTTTTAATATGTGGAGTTGTTCTGGGTATAAATTTTATGATTTTTTTATAACCTCGCTTTTGTTTTAAATTTCCGGGTTGGGGTTAGTTGAGCTATAGTTGCTCAAAGTTTACCAGGAGAAAAATGGATCCAGTGTCAAGCTTGCAGAGAATTGGCACATACAAAACGTATTCCAGGTGCTGGTGTTACTTCCGTTTTTATCAGTAGCAACAGTGATAACAACGATTAAGTTTTTTTGTTTTTTTTTTTAAGATATTCAAGTCTGATTTTAAACATGTTTTGTTTATTATATTTTCAGTTAATTATCCAATGAAAATTACTTCAAGTGTTGTCCTATTACTAACACTACATAAACTTACATTCATTTTTGTCAATTGCAACAGTGACAATGATCACTAAGTTCCAAAGACCTAATTGATATTTTTTTAAGATATAAGCTATATGAGTAATAATATAATCATTTAAGTCTGATTTTAAATAGCAAGACTGAATCTAATGTTGAAGTTAATCTTAAGATACGTTAATGTTTTATTGATTCTAGTTTTTGTTAATTATTCAAAGAAAATTACTTTAGCTTTTGTCGTTGTGTCACTAAAAGACGATAAATAAAGAGCTGATTGTTAAACACTTTTTTTACTTTATTTATATTCGAAATTGAACCCATGGCTTAGATTTCTTAGTGATCACTTGCCCCATATCCTAGCTCAACTTGGCCCATATCCTAGCTCAACTTGCCCCATATCCTAGCTCAACTTGCCCATATCCTAGCTCAACTTGCCCCATATCCTAGCTCAACTTGCCCCATATCCTAGCTCAACTTGCCCCATATCCTAGCTCAACTTGCCCCATATCCTTGATCAACTTGCCCCATACCCTAGCTCAACTTACCCATATCCTAGTTCAACTTGCCCCATATCCTAGCTCACTTGCCCCATACCCTTTTGGGAACATTGAGCAAACTTGACTTCCTGGATTTAAATAGATGTAGCTCTTAAATTCGACTTACAATAAAGTCAGGATTACAATAAATAATAAATACAGGATTACAATAAAATTACTATGGTCACTTTTGCTAAAGGATATATTACGAATTCATCAAGCCGGTTAAAAATTTATTGAGACTTGTCATTGAGGAGTTGACTCTATCCGTTCAAGTGAGAAATTGCTCAAATAGCCCCGCTCTACTCTAACATAAAAGCTCTTATGAAGCACAGATGACAAACATAAAAAAGAAATGTTCATAACTAGCTTCAGTCTGTCTTCATGCACAGTCGAAATATTTTTTTGTTATTAAGGCTAATAACAATAAAAGATATAAGAATAAAATGTGTAATTTAAAACCTTCTTTATTTCGAAGCACGTACTTAATTTTCATATTTATTATTATTACCAGTTATGAATCTTCTAAAGTGGAAGACGCTAAATATAGATAGTTCATTTTCGGGGCCTCTTTTTCTTTCTTTTTTTGTTGACTAGTTTTTCTATCTTTACGTTAATTTTGCTCTTATTTTTTCGCTCCATTCTGTTCCGCTTCTCGGAAATTTCCTCTCTGGTTTAACCTCCCATTTTTCAACTTTTTTCCTAAAATTTTTTCTGGTATCCATTTCTTCTGTTGTGATTTCGGCTAATTTCAGGTCTTTATTTAACATTTTGTATCCATTCTCCTCCATGAACGAGAGATGCTACGTATTTTCTCTCTTGGTCTGTGATCGGGAAGCCTTGTTATGTGGCCATAGAATTTAAGGCGTCTTCTCCTTATATATTTCTATGTAGGAATATTCTTTTCGTTTTCCTGTGTTTTCATATTTATATGTGTATGAGAAAGGTTTTGTAAAAAATTGGTCTTCTTACAAAAATCCTGCTGGCGCTGTTGGTAATATTTTTGTGATCAATCTCTTACATTGTACTTCTCCGGTGTTCTCAGCCATTGTTCACTAGTTCTGCTGTTAACTTTCTACCGCGCAAGCGCTCCCTACCGGACTAATGACTAAGTAGAGACCCTACATGACAGAACAAGTACCAACGCCTAAAACTGAAGACTTATTTTTGCTCTAGGTGTATATTCGTCAAAGAATAATGTAATGCAACAATATAATTGTTTGTAAAAACCTGTTTTTTTACCCATACATTGCGTATAAAGCTATGATATTCGCAAATGTTGGACTTTGCGCGAGGTAAGAACGGATTACCTCGCGCAAAGTCCAACAGTTACTAATACTTTCTTTAAATAACCTGCTATATCGGCCAATTAGCAGAGTAGGACGAAGCACCCAACAGCCCATCGTGTATCTTGTTTAAGTCCTCATAATCAACCTTAGTATGTAAGTCCGAGATCGCATTGCTGTTAGGGGGCGGATTTGCCTACTCTTTTGCATCTTAAATTTTCTTCTGTTAGCATATTATTATATTAAACTACTAAATACTAATAGCTAAAACCTTAAATGAAGGTTTTTACTTAATATAAGGTCCCTTGATTCTCAAATACGATGAACATGGTATCCTCAGACCTAGAATTTTAGGAAAATATACCCTATCTTACTCTAAAAATGTCCTTATCTATGTATTATAAATAACTAAAGTTAACTTAAGCATTGGAAAGTTGGTCGGAACAATTTTCAGACCAAGTACTGAATCAGTTAACCAAAGAACAGTATTGAGTCGATTGAAAATTATCATATACAGAAATAATGAGGAGTCAGGCCTGTGAAAGAGAGAATCGAGTCTGGAGGTGTTACTGAAATTATTTTAATGAATATCATTAATAAACTGTTAGGAAATTCAGAAAGAAGATTGTCCTGGTGGTGGTAAAAAAAAAAAACAATGACATAGTCTTAAATATTTACTGCTTTGCCTGTATTTCAACTCTCATTCTAGATCATCATGGGTGTCTGAAGGCACATAAGTAGGCAAATGTCTGAGTTAGTACTCGTAGTTTAGATTAATTTACTAGCATTATAATATGTATAATTAAATCTGCAGGTTCTCTGGAACCAGCTGTTGTCCATATAAATTGTGCTGGGAATGGATCGAAGATAGATGCAGAGAAAAATCTGGGAGTGAGAAACGGTAGTGCTTGTAACAGACTACAGCTTGAAACTGCAACCTTCTTCAAGCTGTCAGGGTCACTGCCTATAGTTTGAAATGTTGGCCATCACTATTTGGCCTTGACTTTATATCCCATTGGAGATCTGGTCACCCAACAATGCCAAATTTGTGGGCGTGAAACCATGGATGCAGATCAATTTCGAAAATTGTGAAGATCTGATCTCGCAAGAAGATGTGGATGATCTTATCGACAATGATGCCAGACTTTACTTGGATGGTTCAACAGCCAAGAGTGGATATTACATAATAAAACAATAAATAATACGTATGATATTAAGGCCTACAGGATACAGCACAATGATGAACTATATAAACACCAGGAGGATATCGTGACATGTGTGAGGAAGAGGGGATTGGCCTTTTATGGTAATGTGGCTTGCATGAATTCCAAAAGACTAACCAACAGGATCATCACAGTGGTAAGTAGAGGCGAGGACTCCAAGAACAAGTGGATCACATTGGTGAAGTCGGATCTGGAATAACTAGATATCCCACTGGATAAAATCCCAAGACCGGCTGCAGTTCCAGCTGGCTATTCAGAAGGGAATTTTTCCAATGTCCCTTAGCCGTAAGAAGACCACAGAGACCACATGGAAAGAAGAGAAGGCTTGCTCATAGTTAAAAAATGAAGGAATACTGGAAGAAGAGAAAGCAAACCTTTCCGAAGAGTGGATATGATCCCTGTGGTCTTCAGGAGGTCCAAACGATATAATCATAATATTTATGTTATTACAGTTCTTTATCTTCTTTCTTTCTTGTCTCTATAAATCTCGTACAGTCAGGGTCACCTGCTATTTGGGCCTCCAGTCATCTATGTAGGCTGCCTCTGCAGATGATTCTCATTGTTGGTTCCCCATCCATCCATCTCAACCCACTGTGGGTCTTCCCTCTGTTCTGTAGGCATGCATTTTTTTCATCAAGAATTAAGTTATCAAGTCAGGTGTCATCCTTAAAACATGACCAGTCTATTATAAGCCTAACGTTTATAACTCAATATGAATATTGCTCCTGCATAGAATCCTTGATACTCCATTATAGTTTATGGGGCCAAATATGATCTTCAGCATGCATTACTCAAACTGGACTAGAAGGGATACCTATTCTCTTGTTATTTTCCAACAGTCGGGCCAGGGTCTTACATATAGCTTTTAAAAAGCAGAGTTATATCCTGTTACAAACGAAGATATATATGTGGAAAATTTATATGGTTCTCACTAGATAGTTTCCAGCATGAAGAGGGGCAGAATAAGATGGCTGGGGCATGTTTCATCATCATCATCACGGGGCGTAAAATCTGATACAGGTTTTGGCCACATCTAAAAGCCATCTCCATTGATCCCTATCCTGTGCCATGGTCTGCCAAGCTCTGGTGATTAGAAGCTTCTTTGCATCTCAGTCGTGGCTGATATCTCTTTCTCCTTCCATCCACATATTCAAGGAGTATCTTCTTTCTTGGTGATTTCCTGTCCATTCTTGCTACGTGCCCAACCCATTGTTGCCTTAAAAATTGCACCACATCCCTGGAACATGTTTAAGAATGGAATATAGTAGAGTACCTAAAATCATGGGACACCTAAGTGGAAGAAGGAAGATAAACCGGCTTGTTAGCAAGGAAAGCAGGTATTTGGTTGTTCACTTGATACAGAGGATGGGATGGGCATGGCAGATGGGAGCAGGAGAGAAAAACCACAGCTTCCCCTTAAAGTTGCCATGATAAATAAAAATAAAATAAGGTATTATGATAAAAAGTGTGGGTAGAGGATGTTTTTACTTACAAGCAAGTCTTTAATTGTCAAATTGATATGCATGTAAACAGAATTTAGAGAAATTAACTTATATTTTCAACCTAGATGTCCTCCTAAAAATCCTGCCAATGCCTTTGGAGGATAACCTGGACATAATATTATTATATCTCCATTTACTATAGGAAGGGATACAAAGATGATACTTAGCAACATGCAGTAATGTGAATGTATTATATTACTGAGAACCATTTTATGTGTTCCTCATGGTAGATTATTTACTGCAAGGGAATCAAAGTGCAGGGATGTCAGCAAAAATGAAATACTAATGGTAAATAAAAATTCCTTAAAAAAATAAACAAAATAATAACACCATATATGTAAATAAAATAAAATTTACCAAAATTATATTTTCTAAAAAAATGAAAACAAAAAATCAATTAAGGACATAAGTACATTTGAATTTTCATTAAAATATTATTGTTATAAATTGTTGTATTTATAAGAGAGAATATAAACAAAAAAAAAAAAAATATTAACTTGAGTAAATGCAATAGGTTTGAGTAAATATTGGTAGGTCTGTACCCTTACAGTTTATTTTAATTTTAAGAGGTTGGGTAGACCATGCAAAGTACATTTTTTTATTTTGGTAGGGACCTGTCAGATTGAGAAAATTATGCTGCCTCATATTGCTCAAAGTCCATGTAGCAATATTTTATCATTTGTTTTATCTTTTTGTTTTTAAATTTTGAAAATATAATCATTGAATTTAAATTTGATCTCTTAAGTTTAGATTACGTGTGTAATATTTTACAGTGCTACATCCCAAATCACTCATGTAATTAAATATATTATGTTATAAGTAAATTAAAAATATTTTATATAAAAAAACGAAAAAAAAAAAAAATTACAATTACTATTATACTATATATATTTGGTTTATTATTTTCAATAGTGAACCTTGTAATCGATAAAAAAAAATTACCTCCCCACTCCTAAAACTTTGAGGGCTTACGTTTCAAGATAAGCAGAACCCGAATAACATATTTAAAAAAAATCTATTTGTTTGCCGTACAATTTAATAAATAAATACCAAAACTTTCCTACAAAATGAAAAAAGAATCATTGTAATGGGTTCAAAAATAGCTGAGATATAGTGTTTTGAAATTAACAGTGTTGATAGGCCATTTTCCAATGGATAATTTATCCCTTTTTAGATAATTTACCTCTCTTGATAAGTTAATTGGCTTTAAACAACTATATAAACAGTTATACCCTAATATAGTTATTTGGAAATAATAAACCTTTGTGTAATAAGTTACTGCAGTTTTTTTTTTTTTTTTTTTTTTTTTTTTTTTTTTTTTTTTTTTTTTTTTTAAAGATGTTGATGATTTATTTAGCATACTGTTTTTTATACCTTTGTAATGTTTTTTTACTGATTAAATTAATTTTGCTTTTAGGGCGTAAGTTTAACAAACCTAAATCATACTTATATTTCAAAAATATATGTACAAATATGTATATGCGCATTGCACCACCTTTTATTTGGCACAATGATAATATTTTTTGAAGAGATGCTCATATTTTTTGCTGAGCTTTCAGGCAGTCATCGACAAGGTGGTGATATCTCTTTGAAGTCAAAGTCTCTCTTAGTTCAGGTTTTTCAGGCTAGCTTCAGTGCAATAATTCTTTTTATGTTAACATACAGTTTTAGGGAAATAAATGTATAATATTTAATAAGGCAAGCTTTTTTAAAGTCATTAAATTTAATTTCTATAAATCTTCTTAACTTCTATAAATCTTAAATCTTCAAAATTAAAAATTAAACAGGAACTGAATAAATACACATACCTTCTTAAGCCAATATGGACTTACGTTTCACAGATTTATGGTTCAGCAAAAAAGACTCACATACAAAAACAGCAATCATTTCAATCCAAAATTTTAAGACTGATAACGACAGCTTCTTGGTACGTAAACAACAGAACCCTACATACGGACTTATAACAACCAACATATACGAACACTCTATACTTGTTTTCACAGTAAACTTAACGGACACGACAATAGACTGATTAACGACATGTCAATATTTGAAATGCCAGTCAGAAGAAGGCTAAAGAGAAGCTGGATGAGGGACCTCCTCGGATAAAATAAAGCCATGGAAGGGGTGCTGCTGGGCATTTTTCTTCTTCATGCCTACCATGCCTGATCTCAATTTGTACAGCACATTTGCTGATTGTCAGATACATTCTGACAGGCGTGAATATAGATATAAAGAGAAAAATTCTATAAAAAATAGTTGGTTAGAATAGAAATAAAGTACCATAAAAAGAAAGGACCATTGATCTTATGCAAATTAAAAAAAACAACACATTTATATCTGTAATTATATTTTTAAAAATCTGGTATGGGCAACATACGACTTTCACTTACCCCTTTGATAAAATAAATTTAACAACTCTGAAAAAAGTTAGATTTGAATCAAGTTTGCAGAATTACGATTCAGTTTCATTGGAAACATATGTTTTAGATTAAATAATATAACAGTAAAAAACATTTATCTACAATTATTACCTAAGTTTATGACCTGTTCCTCACTTTCCATTCACATCAAAAGTTTGTTAAAAATTTACAATTACGAAAAAATCCTAAAATATTTGTTTAGTTTTTTTTTTTCATATAAAATATTCATATCAGTTATTCAGTTTTGTTATTTTCCATATAGGTATAATATTCTGCTTTAAATAGATACTTGTACATTTCTGAAATAAATAGCAATGTTTTAAATGGATGGATATAAAATCTAACCATGTACTTTATTTTTTTTTTTTTCTCCGGGGTTCTGCAATGATATCACATCCCGGTCCTCAGCACTCCGTCTCTCCAATAATCTCGATCATTACAGTCGTCCTCAGTCAGACCTCTGGCTGCCATATCCTCCATTACTTCTTCCAACCATCTTTTCCGAGGTCTTCCATGTTTTCTCCTCTTGGGTGGGCAGTATTCAATCAATCGAAGAGGCCAACGTGCTTCATCCATGTACTTATTTTTTAAAGTCATTAAATTTAATTTCTATAAATCTTCTTAACTTCTATAAATCTTAAATCTTCAAAATTAAAAATTAAACAGAAACTGAATAAATACATATACCTTCTTAAACCAATATGGACTTACATTTCACAGATTTATGATTCGTACTTATTTTTTATTATAAGTATTTCTCATTTGGCTTATTGTACATAGAAAACTACATTATTTAGTTTAAATGGAATTTTTTAAATAAATAAATTTAAAGAAAGCATTTTTTATTCATAAAATTCCATCAAAAGACTAAAGTGTTCAATTACAGATAACATAAAATAATCAATATTCATTTTACAGTTTTCTAAGAAAAAATAAACTAAAACAATAATACACAAAGAAAAAATTCAACATAATTGATTAATATTAAACAAACTGGCAATCAATCATAAAAAAAAATATGCTTTTAAAGGTAAAATTAGAATAAAATAAAAACAATGATTATAATTTTTTTTTTTTTTAAATAACAGACCATAATTGAATAAAATTAATTTATTATTTTTTACCAGTACCAAATATGCCAAATGCATAAATGATTCAGTTAATTGTATGTGAATTTATTTTAAAACTAACTGATGTTTACATCAAAATTTTTTTAGATATCTTTGTTATTGTAACTTTGTATAATTAGTAGAATTAAATTATAATTTATTATACAATTATTTTGACCTTCACCATCTAGTGAAAAGATAGATTGATAGAAAAGTCTGTTTATTTTTCAAAATTACAGCAAATAGAAAATAAACAAATAAAAAGTAGACAAATTACAATAACAAAAATTAGACAAACTAATTTTTCTATTTACCGTCCGTGGATTCTCTGTTTATAGACAAAATTAACCTTTAATATATCAATAAAAATAATTAATAAAAAAAAAAAAAAGAAACAATATATCAACACTTTGGATGTTATTTATGTACTAAAATCAAATTCACGAATAGTTAAATTCTTTCGTTAGCAACATTTTATAAGAGGAAGACTATCTAAAATAATTAACTAATGCCAGCCAATCTTTTCCGATTATTAACTCTAATATTTGATCCCAAGTTAGATTTTTAGAATTGAAGTATTTTTTTCTAAACTCTGAAAGTATCGGACTGCTGGCCAAAAAGCGAAAAAGATCTTCTATTTCATTTGTATTACACAAACTACATATATTTTTTTTTTCATCAAAAAACATCACTCTTGATTTTAATAACACCTCCAGTGAACATTTGCCAGTAATGTAATTTACTGTGGCTAGATGTGGATAAAATGGAAAAGTTTTGGAATTTCTAACTTAAATAATATTTTGACTAGAAATATATATTTTGTATTTGAACCCTCAATTCACTATTTAGTGTATTAATTATAATTTTTTGTTCCAATACTATTGATTTTTTAGGACTATTTCTGTTCTGAAATACATTTAAAATCAATTTTTATTTATTTTCTTAAAATTCTAATGAGAAATAGATGTGTTTGTGTATAAATTTATTTATATATATGTGTGTAGTTCATTTTTGTATTATATGTTTCCATATATCTGCATAAAATTTTATTTATTTTTTCATAGCTAGATGTATTGATTGTCATATTTCTTTTTTAAATAAATATTATATTTATTAATTTGGTCCCAGACAAATAAATAATAAAATAACCTGTGTTCCCTCCCGCAATGTTTAAAAGTACTAATCCCCTTGCTATATTTGGCAAACCTTATCAGTCACATACATGGGGTAGGACGGAGCGTCCAACAGCTATTTAAGTGTAACTCGTTTCTTAAAGGTTTGCGCAGTTTGGTTTGGATTTGAGTACGAGGCACTGCTGTCAGGGCGCAGCTTTGTCTACCTTTTTGAAAAGAATAGGAAGCGGTCGACTGATTAGTAGAAAATAAAAGTAAACATCTGCAAAGAACTTAATATATTCTAAAATCATTCAAGAAAGGAATGAAGATATTTTATAATATATACTACTCTAGTCTTTTTAAAAAATGGGTATTTTACTTTATATATTTTTATGTAAATAAATATATGAATAAACAAGATTTAAAAGGATTATTTTAAAAAGATTATTAATTAGGTCCTGATAAGGAGAAAAATAAAAATATAAAGTAATAATAATTTTATAAAATCTATGATAGCTCAGTTTTAAAAGATGAAAAGAATATTTTTAAAAATATTTCTAATATTTTCTGTAGTTTAATTCTCTGAAAGAAGAAATACATACTATGTGTTTATATATGTATATAAAAATACTGAGATCATAATATGTAAAGCAATAATAATTTATATATACAGTATACATAAAAATAAATTGCATATAATAGAAAAATATGAAGTAACAAACCAAAATTGATCAAACTTGTAAGAAATTATAATAAACTGCCAATTAAAAGTTGTAACATATTTTTTTATTATAATTGAGACATTACAAGTAAAAATATGTAATCGAATAGCCATAAGATATATTTTGTTTTCTATCTGTTTAATCTTTTTTTGAATTAAATTAAAATCTTACTTATCTCAAAATCATAATTGTTAATACTTCCATAATATTTTTTTCTTTTTAATTGGCCACCAATTTAATTAAATTAGTGATGATCTTAAATTTTGCATACATTTTGGCTCATGTGGTTTTTTTTTAAGTTGTAGCTAAATGAAACATAATACAATATTATTACATCAATATTTATTTTCTTCAAGAATATAATTTACATGCTTGAATATTTTCATTCGTTATATTAAAATAATATTTTAAATTAATTTTTACTTTTTAACATTAACAGATCGTTATCTATTTGTTTTTCATTGAGTGGAATAATGATTTAAAAAAAAAAAATTTAAATACCTGACACATTTTAGAGATAAATAGTTTAAGTGGACTTTAAAAGAGAAGATGGATTAAACTATTTATAAACAGTACCTAGTTTGTCAATAGTTGAGCTGTTTTAAGTGAGACTATGAATTAAAGTATTGAATCTAAAAAACTAAACAAATAAAAAGTTTCAAGAAAAAAACTAAACAAAAAAAAAGTTTCTTGAAACAAACACAATCAAATATGATATTTCTAAAATAAATTAAATTAAATAACCAACTTTTTATATTTGAGGAAGGTAATTAATAGCCTTTATACTGAATTAGATTGATAATACATAGTCTGCATCTTATCCTTATGTTTTCTATTTATGTTCTTGTCAAATATATATATTTTTTATTTAAATTCTATTAACAGTAAAGAACAAAGTATAAATATTAGGTATGTTAAAATTATTTTTTTTATATACATAAATTAATTTTATTTCAATTATAATAAACGTAATATGTTATGTTGTTTTGGAATCAACACTTGAAAATTAGTATTTTTATAATAATGTTTTCCTTTTTGAGATTTCTAAAACCTTTTTCATTTGGATTAGAATAAAAAATGAACTTTATTCTGAGACATAGTCCCTTAAGAATAACATTGAGTTTCAAATAAAGACAGCACTTCTGGCCAGAATACATTAAATAGATTGAATTATTTACAAACTTAATTATTTACATAGGTGTAGTAGATTAACCAAAACAAATAAATAAATAAAAAATATATATACATACACTCACACACACACCCACATACACAAATCAAAGTAATAACCATAATAATAATAATGATAATAAGTACAATTGAATGATAAAATAAAAACAGCTAATTTTGTAAAAAAAACATTTCCATAGGTAAAGTAGATTAACAAAAATATATACATATATGTACACACACACACACACGCATACATACAAACACGGATCACAAAGTAGTAATCATAATAATAATGATAATAAGTACAATTGAATGATAAAATAAAAACAGCTAATTTTGTAAAAAAAACATTTACATAGGTAAAGTAGATTAACAAAAATATATACATATATGTACACACACACACACACACGCATACATACAAACACGGATCACAAAGTAGTAATCATAATAATAATGATAATAAGTACAATAGAATAAGAAAATAAAAACAACAATTTTTTTTTTTTTTAAATTACTTAATCATCATTTAGTTTGTTTTAAAACAATATACACTTCGTGATATTTATTTATTTTTTTTTTTAATTTAAGTTTTTAATCAGATTTCTATATTAAATCTGGTTACATCCTTTCCCTTTGTAATTTCTAAAATTTTTAGTAAATATTTTGAATCCGATATGTGTGATTGTATCATGTGATGGGTCCCTTCCTTAATGGTTCCCCATGCTAAAAATCTATTTGTTTTCATTTGAAAATCATTTTTTTTTTTTGGTGCCTTAAAGGAATTTTATATTTTTAAAGAATCTAGAAAAAAAAAAAAAAATTATGTAAGAAACTTCCCAATAAATAATATTTCGCACTCTTTGAAGCCGATTTAACTTATATTCTGCTTTTATTTTTGGTTTATTATTTTCAAGAATGAATCATTACAACTAACCAAAAAAAATATGAGATTATGTGATTTCATGTTTCAAGATAATTTTCTCTGGGACTACTGGACCGATTTTTTTTTCTTAAAATTTGGCAAAAAAGTAACTGGGAATCTGACGGGACTCGACTTTAACATTAGGTTTCAAAATGGCAATCGCAAAAAATATTTTTGGCCATTAACTTAGTTTTATTTGAAGATATATTATTAAGTTAATTTGCGAAATCCATTATTTAAAGTATTTTTATCGACAACGTCAATCAATGTTTTACTTTTGATCTATTTTAAACATCATTAATATTTTCGTTGTCACTGTTACTATCTACTCCTGGGCAGGGTGAATATAGGTGTATTTTATTTTATGTATTATAAAAAACAAATGCCTGTATCTTTGAAACCCTTGAAAGGTCTTGGGCTGAGTACATATAGAGAATCATACTGTTTATAGGAGTAACAGTGCTGGGCAAGGTCATTAGGCCTAGATAACACTCAGCCGCCAGAATTTTCTCCAATTTTGGCTAAAATAACATAATAAATAATTCTGCCTCAATTGGCAGTCAGTCAGTTCGACCCGAACCTTAGAATGGTGCTCTATCCACTAGACCACGCCGATCCCATTTTATGTAATATAGTTTATCAAAATCGTTTAATTTATAATTTACATACTTGAGCATAACCTATACGAATCTTCGATACTCTACAATCAGTTCAATCGGGCAGCTATTTCAAAGAAACCTTTTTTAGCGATTTCAGTTGTGAAACAACCCCCTCCTGAGTATTGTGACCCCGCTGCCTATCTTGCATTTTGTTTCGAGGAAGGTGCAATAGCTGTCCGTTCCATTTGAAGGGCTCCACAATGGAACGAGGGTCAATGTTGAAGACTATCTCGTTGCTCTTTGGGTGTATCTCTTTTCATAGGTCATTCCTTTCTCGAACGAGGACATTGCAATGTGCCATTTTATCGAGTTTCGATTGTAATATCAACATTACCCTCATTCCGTTGTTTTTCGTCACTATCTCATTCTACGACATACCTTTATATCCGCCACGTTTGGTCCAAATCACTTTGCTTGCGTATTGTTTTTTTGTTTTCAATAGTGAACCTTTGTTATCGGAAAAAAAATAAATAAATTACTCCTCCCTCCCACAAAATTTTAGGGCTTACGTTTAAGAACCCAAATAACGAATAAAAAAAAAGGGAGGTTACCTGTAGCATGGTGGTTAGCATAGCAGCCTCCTATGCCGAAAGTCCCGGGTTCAAACCCACAGGTAGCCCTAGGATTTTTTAATGGGAGTAAAAAATCCTTAGTTATGCCGCCCTTCAGAAGGGACGTTAAAAGGTGGTCCCGAGCCTGTGCGATGACAGGTACTCCTATGAAGATCCTTATCCTAATAAAACCTGGATAGGCAAAATTTAGGACTCCCATTATAGCATCGTCCGATTAGCCATAGTAGCATAAAGTAACGTTAAATAAACAAACAAACAACAAAGAATAAAAAAAAAACTCTGTCCGCCGTCCGCATTTCCCCGAAACTACTGGACCAATTTTTAAAAAAATTAAACGCTACAAAAATACTATTCCATGCAACGATGATCCAAACACCTACCTAGGCGCTGATATTAGCTGGTTATTTTTAAATTGGCAGCTGATTAAAAGTTATTTAATTCAATAACTCAGTTATTTTTTATGATAGAGAAAAAAAAATAGTGTTTTTAACTGAAAAAAAAAAAAATTAACTATACTATTCCTCCCAGATTTCTTAAAGGCGTCTGACATGGTTGACATAGTATCATTCTTACCAAACTCTAAAATCTTGCAGTATCCAACAATTCTTTGCGCTGGTTTCAATCTTTTCTATCCAATCGTTCTCGGTATGTAGTGCTGCCAAATCAACCTCCTTCCAGTACCCTACCTCTATCCTGTGGTGTCCCTTAGGGATCGTCTATATCTCCCACCTTATTCGCTATCTACATTAATGACCTCCATCTCCTTATCCATCACTCTAAATACCACCTCTATGCTTACGATTTCCAAATATACCTTTCCTTCCCACCTTCCGATCTATTACCAGCTACAAAAAGACTACAAGAGGACTTAAATCGAATAAGTCACTGGGCTGTAGTCGATATGTTAAAACTAAATGCTGAAAAAACAAAATCAGTTGTAATAGGATCCCATCACCTCCATAAAACTGTTCCACATATCCTAACCCTGTTCCTAAATAGTAATCCTATTAAGTTCCACCCGACTGTCTGGAATTCGGGAGCAACCTTCGATCAAACTCTATCCTTCAAAAATCATATTTCCGAAAACTCTCGTCGTACCTTTTCAACCTTAAAGCGATTATATTCTTTCCGTCACCTATTCCCGCATGAAACCCGAAAACTCCTCGTCATCTCTCTAATATTTCCCGACTTCGACTATTGCTGTACGGTATACGGTGGTGTGTCTGTGGATCTCGAGGTAAAAATAAAACGCTTAATTAATAGATTTGTTCGATTCATCTTCGGGGTCCCTAGATACACCCCCGTATCCCAATTTTATGGCGAGTTGAAGTGGCTTAACCCTTCCAATTCCAGCGTCATTCCTTTATCCCTTACCAAGTTATCCAATCCCGCCGTCCATCTATATTTTTGACCTTCTACAATTCAAATCCTCTGTCCATCCCCGTTGTACACGTTCCAGGCCTTCGGATGTATGCAGTACGGCCCACCGAACTGCACATTTCGACAGACCCTTTCTCATTTTGATCTTCAGTCCTATGTAATTCCATCCCTCCTTCCATCCGTCACTCATACTCTCTTTCTTCCTTCAGATCCCGCATATTTAATCACTTTATGAATATCCAGGCTCAATAGAATTGTAAATAAGTTATTTGTTGTTTTCTTCTGATTTAAATATGTCTATTTTATGTCGGTAATTGTTAACTTGCTTATACGTTTTTAATTTACTCTAATACTCTAAAGCCCTCTTTGTACATTCAGTATATTATATTATAAAGAGACATGTCCCAGGATAATAAAGAATTTATTTATTTAAATTCCTGCATTGACAGACCTACCCACTCTCACCACATCACACCCTACTCCTACAGTCCCCTACTCGCCATTCCACCCATAACTAACTACTAAAGGGTGTATCTTCTATCTTTGATCTGTCTATCTTCCTCTCCTTCTTCTACCTTCAGCCTAACAATCCATCACAAGCTTTGATATCCTTTGTCACTCATTTTTCTTAAATGACCATACCAGCTGAGTTGTTCAATCACCTCTAGGATATTCTTTGTTGTCTACAGTTTCTTCCTTTTAATGCTATTTGTGCCCTTTTGGTCCTTACTGTTCTCCTTCAAAAAACTTTTTTCTTTGAATGCTATATTTAATTACTCTCACATATTTACAGTATAGCTAATGATTTAGCTAAAATATGCTTTACTTTTCTGTTGCAGGAGATAAGAAATCAGCAAGACGAAATTCCGTAAAAGACTTTGGAAGGGGAGGGAGGAGGAGATGGAGAGGGAGGGTTCGCGAAGCCCCAGCCAAGACCTCAGCGAGTCGACCCAGCTCCTCCCCGTACCTGCTTCTGCCTCTCCCCCGCCGTCCTACGAGCACGTCCTCGCGGAGGTACGTAGTGATCTATTCTTAGGTTTTGTTAGTAGTTGAAGCGCATTGCTAGGAGGGTAGAGGGAAGAGGACTCTCAAAGACCATGCCAAGGCCTCAGAGAGTCGACCCAGCTCCTCCCCGTACCTGCTTCTGCCTCTCCCCCGCCGTCCTATGAGCACGTCCTCGCGGAGGTACGTAGTAATCTAGTCTTAGGTGTTGTTTGGTGGAAGCGATTTGCTTTCACCACCCCATTGCTTTCAGCCCCTCTGTCAAAAGCCTAGGTTTCACCATAGACAAAATCCTGTTCTGGAAACTTCATGTAGCCCTCATTTTCGATAAATACCCTGAAATTATTATACTAGTCCCTTCATTTTCTCCCCCAAAACACCTGTAAGCTCCTCGCATCTTCTCTTATCCTCCCCTGCCCCTCCCCCCCCACTTTGCCTGTGGTTGTGAAGTACATGGTAGCCTTTGGATTGTACTGGAGGATAGAGTGAAATGATTTATGAATTACTTGTTAAGGTTCATCTTTCATACTTTGATGCATTATGTATTCTCTCTCCCGCTGTGGGTAATATTTCCTTGGTTCAGTCCAGTATGAAGTCATCAACTCTCAGCATCCCTCCTACAATTTTTTTCTTTCTGACCATGCTGAAGCAATGGTCATCCCTTATCATCCTCCATCTTATTTTCTTGCATTTTTCTCAGTTGCTGCTCAAGGTTTAAGGTAAATATTTGTTTTTGTTACAAATTTTGAGCCAAAGTGGCTATTACCCTACACTCTAAGGCAATATGTCCTCATTTCACTACTATGACATTGAACTATCAACAACAAACATCCCTCTTATTTTTCTCAGCACTTCAACCCATTAAGTGACCTGATTTCCTCCAAGAGCAACCGCCAGGTGTCCCTATTTTGTATTACTATCTTTCAGTTTTGCAAATTCGAGTATTTTTTTTGCATCAATCTGCTACTGCAGCCTTGATTTCCTAACTCTACAATGACTGTGAAGAGGCTTGGTCAGAATTCTTTTAGTAGACAGATTGTCAACTATTCTAGTGAGATGTTTTGTCCATGAGAGCTTAATGAAAAAGGATATCATATAGCTCCAGATTGCTTCTCTGCCTATCTTCATTAATTTGGTACACTTTTAGTACAAATTTGAAGGGGAGTTGTTACGATTGGCATAGAATGCTATTAAAAAATAAGTACTATGTCAGACTTATTATAGGTAGGATATTTGAAAATGAAAGTTGTATATATCATAATGGTAGACCTAAGTATGAACATGTGGTCTGTCTAGGAACATCTCACCTTGAACACACTAGACAATTGAAATGCCTAATATTATTAGCTTGTGCTTAGATCTTCTTCAATAAATATGTGTGTTCCATGTTTTATGACATTGTAGTGATTCATTTGTTTATATAGGTAAAATAACTATTATTTTGTTTATAACTTTTTTTATCTTCTAGAACCTGTTACTTTTAGTTTTTTATTCCAAAGGTTTTATTATATTTATGTTTTATTTTGTTGGTACATTGCAGTTAAATTTGGCAGACTGCATATGGCCATAGCCTTTATATTTTCTTTATTTCTTTACTAAACTATGTAAATATTAAGATTAATAACATATTATTGTAATTTGCAGTCGAGAATAGAGACAGAGGAAGGAGAAGGAGCGGGTGAGGGAAGCCAGGAGCGACCAGAGAAGCCTAAGGACATCGTCATCGTGCACAAGTCAAGCAAGGAGCTGTACAAAGCGCTGGCCGCTCAGCTGGGCATCACCTGCAAGATGAGTGACCACTGCAGGTGCTATGAGTGCCAGGTAATAACATCATCATCAGGCTTCATGATAAAAACTTAACATTAGTGGCTAAACAACCAAGTCAGTGAGTCAGGCCCTCCTCCAGAAGCTTTCTCCATCTTTCCCTATAATGGACTGCTGCAATCCAATACCACACTCTTGACAGACTTCTGGAATCATTTATGACTCTGTTTTCCCATCGCAGTTTGGGCTTTGCATTGCAACCTGCTCAGACATCACTTTCTTAGGAACCCTCAGTTTGGAAATTCTGGCAACGTGCCTAGCGCACCAAAACCTTTCAATGCCGACTATTCTCATAATGTCCGGCTGTTCAAAGAGCATGTAGAACTCTAGTTTGTTCCTCTGCCTCCAATTCTCACCTACCTTCAATGGTGCTGCAGTATTTTCCTTTAAAAACAAGTAGTCATTGCTTATCGAACTTTGAGAATGTCTAAGTCGTATGGCCATAGAGCTAGACAGGATGAATACGGGTTTTGTATAATCTTATTTAGGTATAAGCATTATAAGAGGTATCCCAATCTGATTTCAAGCATTTTTCTTCTTCCAATCTCAGCTATCATGTCGTTATTCACATTAATTTGAGAGCTGAGATAGACAAATTTATAAACCTTTTCAAAGCGGTAGGGTCCTATAGTAATCCATTCCTTCTGGCCAATCCTCTGACCCTGACACCATGAATTTGTTCTCTCCATTTCTTTGGAGGCCAAGTTTCACAGTTGAGGCCTCTAGGACAATGAATGCATCCTTGGTCCCATAAAAGGATAGGCATAGACCAGGACTTGGACAGTTCTATTGAAGATAGTGCCAGTCGTCTGTATGCCCGACTCTCCAACCACCTTTTCCAATGCAAGATTAAAGAGAAGACATGCTAAGGCATCACCCTGCCTCACCCCTCTTCCAGGAACAAATGCCTCTGAGAGTCCTCCTTGGACACCAACCAAGCATTCTACACCTGTCATTGACAGTTTTTTGGGTTAGGATATTGAGCTCTTCCATTGCCTTGTATAGCGCTTATCTATTGAGATTATCATAATTTTACAAACAGTTGGTATGTTTGTATATTCCTTGTCATTCTCAAGTATTGGCCTTATAGAAAATATTTGATCTGTTTTGTATTTAGCACCCTGAAAGCCACTCTAATAAGAACAAAGCTTTCGTTCCGCATAATGTCTCAACTTTCAGAACAGGATATTAGATAAGATTTTGTAGGCACAAGGTAGAGGTGAAATACCTCTATAGTTATCACATCCCAGTTGGCTTTCCTTCTTGGTATTACCTATTTTTTTTTTAATACCTTTTTGGTGACTAGGTGCTCTAAGTTTGCCCCCTTTTTAAAGTAAGGGCATGTTCCACAGTCAGAGAAGAGGTAGATGAAAATTCGTGAGAACAAGGTATTGTGAGAGTTCACAAAAGTAGCAGGAGAAGAGAAAGGCGTATTTTAAAAAAATAAATTCAGATAATAACATCAAATATTACTTTTTAAAAACTCCTCGTTTTGTACACTCCTAAAAAAAGTGTATTTTTAGTTGTGTTTAATAATAGTTGCTCTGATTGAACCTGTTTAATTCAATCTTCCCCTGCCTGCATGCCACCTATTAATATTGGTAAATAAGACACCTTTGGAAAAGAACTCCAATGGTTCCAAAAAGTATTGTCCTTATATATATTAATTAATCTAATTTTTGAAACAACCACTGCCTTAGAAAAGCAGCCGGTCAAAAAAATATCAAATATGACGTACAATATTGACTAATTTCAATGTAATATTTTGTTTCTGATTATCAGTATAATTTATTTTACTTATTATCATTATATATTGTGTCCTACAACTGGGTGTTATATTTTGTTTCATAGCTCTGATGAAGGCCTAAAATTTAGGCCTTCATCAGGGCTATGAAACGTATCATTGGGACACGAATAAATTATATTTTCCACTTAATTAAGTGTTTTTATGACTGCATCCAAAAACAGTGTCAACCATTCTCACATCATTAAAAACAATTTTGCTTATTTAATGGGATTTATTTGATGATTTATCCAATAAAAAACTTATTTAAAATTGTATTTATTTAATATTAAGACATTGATATCGCTCTAATACAATCTTGTAATTTTCCAGGGTCATTATTTCGATTGTGAGTACGATAGAGACAATGAACAAGAAAAGACTGACGGCGGATTAGGAGCTGGAACTCCAATGTTTATTTCCGAAGTGATGCACGGAACTGCGTGTAGCATCCTTTAAGCTGAAGTGTCTTCTGTTTTTCTCCGCTGCGGGGAAGTATGGAGAAAATAAATATTATTTCTAATGCTTTCTATGCTCATTATGTTATCTGGAATATTTTTAATAATTCAATCTTTGTTTGAGTTTTGAAAACATAAGTATATAGAAAGGAAGTTTATAACGGATCACTGATGATCATACCAATCCAACTACTCCATGATAAATGGAACATCAGACAACAATGAATATAAAAATCCTGCGCGTTGTATTTAGAACAGCTGGAATTCTAATAAAATCCAATAATTACAGCTGTTTTCTTTTGTTATTGTATTGATCATAAGTGACACCATTAATAATTATTAACAACTATAATAAATCAATGGTTTATTTTTATAATTTTCTTTATACATTTTCAATATTCATCAGAAATTGATTTTTTAGACATCAATTATGATTTTGAAAGTCTTCATTTGTATTTTCAATGTTTTGAAAATGTATGGAATTGGAATTGAGAATCAAAACCGTCAAAGTTGCTTTGATATGGAAATGAATTAAACTTGAAAGTCGAATGTTTTTAAATTTATTTTCAAAATATAAGTGTTAAATTATGAACTGAATTCAAAAGGGCATAAATGGAAAAATAATTATCCATTATAATGATTATTTTTTTCATATTTTATGAGAAGTTGATTTTTTCTGATTTAACTTAAATTAATTCAGGTTTTCTATGAACTGAATTAGGTAAATGTGCATTTATTTATTTAATTAATGATATCTTGTATCATTATCTTGAGTTTTTGAATTTTATTTTAATGAAAATATATTGCATTAAACGTTATATTTTTTATTTATTAATAAATATGGATAAAGAATTGGAAAATTGTAGTTTGATTTTAACTTTATTTTTTGGTTTTTAATATTATTTTTGGAAAGCCCTTTGTGAAAGGAATATATTCACAAAGCAGGATATGAATGACTACCATTTTAAAAATTGCTCTTTAAAAAAAATTGAGAAGAGAGCAAATAAAAAAAAAAAATTGTGGTTAGCAAATTTTTCATTTTCAAATAAAATTTTTGTTTTCACTTGTGGAAATATTTTATCTAAAATACATTTTTTTTGTCATTAAAAGTTATTACCACTGCCAAGCTAAAGTTGTCTATTTCTTCCTATTTTCACTTCCAATTTATTAATTAATTTTAAAGTGATAATTATTGCAATTTATGCTTAGTTTTAGTTCAATTTATAAATTTAGCTTTTTTTGCTCATACACAACTCAAAGTATTGAGTTGGAACTAGTGAAATGTCATAAAAGCTTATATTGTCATTTTAAATTTACTAAAAAAAAAAAAAAAATTATAATTTTACTGGAAGGAATTGGTTCGGGTGGCGGTCATTAAATGAAACAACTAAATAGTTTCAACTATTTATTGTTTGCCAACGTTTCGACCCCCCTTTGTGGGTCATCATCAGGGCGCATGGTGAGTGAATGGAAACTAGCTAGTTTAATTTCCAACTCTCTAGTTAATAGTTAACTCCAAAATTCGGACCAATTCCTTCCACTAATTCTCAACGGTCAACTAATTACAGCCTCAATAAATAATTTTAATTAAATTCCTAGTGCCTAGTTACATTTTCTTCATTTCCATTTCCTCAACTGGGCAATTTTTAGAATATAGAGTGTATGTAGAGGTATTTCACTCGCAATGTGTAATACGCATTACCCCAGTAAAAATCCAAATATATACCTAATAATTAAGATTCAGGGGTCCGTGAAAATTTTTTGTTGGAAACCACTGCTAAAAGAGTTCGTAAAAAACAGGTTGTTTCCTGAATTGGGGCTACTCAAAATTGTTGTTACATCATCTTATTTGTGTTATTTGTCATGGTTCTACAATAACAAACTTTCAAAAATTACTCAATAACATGCAAAGCTGATTTTCTGCTATACACAATCTTGCTGTGGCTTAGTTTGGTGGGAGACGTGTTTTGGTTGTTTCTAGTTACCAAAACTTATTTAAATATAATTATATTCTATTAAAGCTTTTCGTTTAAAGCTATTAATAAATAATATTCCTAACAAATTTCATCAAATATGTTTCATAAACGTGAGGCTACTGAAATAAAATTAAGTTGCTACTATCTTATCATATAAGCACCATCTAATCTATTTAGCAACTTATCATAGAACATGTATTCGGTTGTTGAGGGTCATAAATTTAATATTTTGACATTTCATTTGTTCCATCTCTAATAAATAAAGCAAAATATTTAAAAAGTATCATATATGCTTTACTGTTGTGGGAGCAAATGTTTAATTGCGATCAATTACAATCTGGATGGTTCCCTCATATATGAACCATATATTTTACCAATTATACATATATAAAATAAAGAAAAGAAAAAAAAAAATAAGAAATAAAAAAAAAAGATAAATAGTTAAATGTGTGTATGTAGCGTTTGTAGGGTGAGATATCTATGTAGCATATTTTTGTTTTGTTTGTTTAATTTATTTTTTAATGAAACATGAGAAAATTGTTAAAGGGAGCGCAATTAACTTCTTAAAAACAATGTTTTATTTTATTATTATTTATAAACAAAGCTGAGACTACTCAAAACTTTTAAAAAAAACAGCACTATAGCCATAGATTACCATGGTAACAATAACAGTATTACAGAATAAATTTAATTTCATCAAAACAGAAATTTTAAATACAAAAAAAAATCTGGAGCGGGCAACATACGACTTTCACTTACCTCCATCTTTAAAATCAATGAAAGATTTTTCAAATACAGTTAGAGATAAAAATACATGAAACTATTAAAGAATTAATTAAATTGAATTAATATAGAAACTTGTGTTTTATTAAAACATCCTATTATATTATTATCTAAAATAATCAGTTAGTTTTATCTTCTTTTCGTCACTCTCTATTAACTTTTAAAAGCTTGAGTATAAGATAATATTTTTTCTAAAATCTTTAGCTTTCCAACGGTATATCATACATGTATATTAGTGCTCTTATGTTCAAAAACAAAAAATTGCATTAAAAAAATATTTTTTCAGTCTTCTCCTTTAGTTGGGTATCGAATTTATTCAATTTATATATTTACCTGTTTTTCATCAGTGGTAACAAGATAATATGGTTATTTTTATAGAATCAACAAAATTAAAGGTACTTTAGAGAAAGAAAATTTAAAATATCGGTATTTAAGCCCTATCAGACCATTTTAATCCAAATGAAACCCAAATGATATTAAAGCCCATTAAATTTTACATTGATATAGCGAGTTTAATCGAAATCGTCAGAACCGTTTTTTAGAAAATCAAAAAAAGGTGCAAAATGCATGGTATAAAGTCGCTCTTCTGGTAAGCTCATTTTGATGAAAATAGTTTTGTAACGTCTGGAGCATATATATTTGTCTTAAATATGAAATTTCATTTTCATAGGACTTACCGTTTCTGCCCGGGATTTACCACACACACACACACACAAATTTTCACAATCGTAATACTTTCCCTTACTATATATAGTAAGTGAAAGTAAAAATAATAAGAGCCATATGTATAGCTAAAAATTATAATAGAAGAATCAACCACTAGACATAATAAAAGTCTGGAAATTCATTGTGCTGACATATTAAACAAAAATATACGTATAAAAAACATAAAAATAACCAAGTAAAATTGGTTACAAAAGAAAAAAAAACAATATAATATATCATAATATAGGTAAACAAGACTGACACGACAAATACATGAAGCAACAGCAACACTCAAAAGTACTATGAACTGGATCAAACAGACACGAGAAGACTTACGAAGAGCAGACATAAGACAAGAGGAAATCCAAGACAGAAACATATTTAGAGACAAAATAAACAAATGGGAAGTAACTCTAGAGCAAAACAATCAGAAACCATACAGACCCAAATGGTCTGCTGAAAGAAAAGAGAAGTTCAGCCAAAGAACGAGACAATACTGGCAAGACAAAAAGAACAAGAAATAAGAAAATTGAGTCATTAGTGCTTAGTGCCTTCCTTTTAGGGAGATATCGCACTAATAATAATAATAATAAAGGTAAAGCCATAATGCCATGATTATTATTGTGATCTAAGTTTTAATGTGAAAAGATCCAAATAAATTGGTTTACCAACGAAATAATGAGAAAGTTTTGCACTTGGGTATAATTCTTTTTGAAAATTAATGTCTCAAATTCTTGATTAATTAATTTTTCATTAAACTTTTGATGATAGGGACATCACTACCATATGTTGATGTTGATGTTGATACTCAATGATGTTTTTAATAAAATAAAATATTGTTTTTTTGGAAGTCGATTGTGCTCTTTTTTTAATTATTATTAAAACTTGGTAATATTAAGACAACTAGAAAGAAACTAATGAGAAAATTGGTTTTTGAAAGACTGTAGATTCTCAATAGAATATTGGTCTTAAATAACATTTAAAATATGAAAGACTGTCAATTCTTACACTTAGATAACAAATGTCTTGTTTTCTAAAAATACAGATTCAAATATTTTTTTAATATTTCCCCTTCTAACTTTCATAAAACTTTTTACCATATGTGATATAGTTATATAGTTTTGTTAACAAAAAGTAAAAAAAAAATAGTAATTATGTAACGTCAGGGTATCTTTTGGATTCAACTCTGATGTTTTATTACGGGATGGAATTTTTTTTTTTATTGAATTATTGTAAAATGAATAAAAGTTGCAAATAGTTATTCATTTTAGGGAGAATATTTAGGAGTTCATCAATTTATATATTTATATATATATATATATATATATATATATATATATATATATATATTATTCTGTTTGAGCAATTTAAACTTTTATAGGTTCGTAATTGTATAATTTGATTCGTTTTCACTCAACATTGATTGCATTCATTCCAATGTTTCAGCCATTATGCCATTATCAAGGACCTTCAATTGAGTATTTAAATTTAAATTTAAAGAGCAGGTGGTCCTAGGATTTTTTAATGGGTGTAAAAAATCCTTAGTTACGCCGTCCTTCGGATGGGACGTTCAAAGGTGGTCCCGAGCCTGTGCGATGTCAGGTACTCGTTAAAGATCCCTATCCTAATAAAACCTGGATAGGTAAAATTTAGGACTCCCACTGTAGCATCGTCCGATTAGCCATAGTAGCATAAAGTGACGTTAAATAAATAAACAAATTTAAAGAATTTTACAGCTTATATTTTACTTTACTATTATTATTAACCAATTTAACTCATATAAATAAGTACTTCATATATATTTAGAGTAAAATAAAATACAAAATTCACTGGCTGACGAACTTAAGTCCACAGCGATAATAAGATATTACATTCTAATCCTTTATAGGAACAGCTGTGGGGTTAGGCAATCAATTAGAATTAGTTGATATGTGAAATATTAATTTAAGTATGTTGAATATGTTACAAATTATAAAATAAGACAAAAAATAATTTTTTGTTTGATTAATGTTTATTTATTTAACGTCACTTTATGCTATTATGGCTAATCGTACGATGCTACAGTGGGAGTCCTAAATTTTGCCTATCCTGGTTTTATTAGGATTGGGATCTTTAACGAGTACCTGACATCGCACAGGCTTGGGACCACCTTTTAACGTCCCCTCCAAAGGACGGCATAACTAAGAATTTTTACTCCCATTAAAAAATCCTAGGATCACCTGTGGGTTTGAACCCATGATCTTTGGCATAGGAGGCTGTTATGCTAGCCACCCAGCTACAAGTGATCCCGAAATAATTTTTTTGTTTTTAATTTATAATTATTATTTCATAGGATGTCCTTAGTAATGGCTAAATGGTTGAAAATGGATCAAATTATATATTTATTAATGTATAAAATATTTAAGAGTCAAATCGGTGATTTTTTAACTGAATCCATAATTGAAATTTTTTTTTTATGTAAAAACTTTACTAAAAAATTGTTAACAAAATCTATTTCTGGTAAAAAAAATTAATTTAATTATTGTATATTTGGAGTATCTTCTTAGATAGGTTGGAAGGAAACCTTATGAAACTAACTGACTATGGTACATGTATATTGTAATGATAAAGTTATCTATTTTGAACAACTATATACAATTATATACAACTAAAGAGTATTGTAGACTTATATATATATTGTATAGAACCCACCCCCTCAACTAATTCTATTATTCAAACTTGTTCATTAATCAATTTTACTCAGTGTATTGATTTTAATTTGATTTGTATTCCTAATTTGACATGCAATGTATTGAGCTACTTGGGACAATGTATTTATAACTATTTTTTCTTAATTGTTCCTGATTTTTTCATGTGAAAACAAGTGAGATAATGATTTTCTATACCAAAATTATTTCATTCCTCAAATAAAAAATAAAAAAAGTTATTGGTACAGTAAAAAAAAACTAGAGTTTAATACATAAAAATTCAACAAACTAATTTAATGAGAAGATTTTGAATTTTCTTCAAATTTGTCTAAAATATATGTAATACCTATTGGAAGTCAGTATCTCAATATTTGTTGTTTAATTTTCTGCTGATAAACTCAGAAATTAATGTTGATTACATTTTTTTATTGTACTGTTAATTTTACTTTAAAAATAAGACATGTTCCAATTTTTTTTTTTTTTTTTTTGGAACAAAAGAATCTCCACATTTCTGATTTTTTCAAAAATATCTAAAATCTAAAATATCTGTCTTCTAAAATTTTCCTTCATATTGGTGAAAAATCAAGAAAAATAAACTGTTATTACTAATGTTACTTCTGTTCTAATATTATTAACAATAGGAAGGTGAAATTGAATAACTAGTTTTTTTTTTATATTTGAGGTGCAATCATGAAAATATATTCACTAAGAAATGTTTAAATTAAATGAATATTAAACAAAATATATATATATATATATATATATATATATATATATATATATATATATATATATATATATATATATATAAAATTACATACAATTTACTGTAAAATGGTTGTTTCTTCACGAGTTTAAACTTAAAAATGCGATGTAAGCTGTTTACAAACTTAAGGATTCTAAAACAAAAAATTATAATAACTGGGATAAAACAAAAGATTTAAAACTTTTTATTGTAATATTTACTTATAGTAAATAGCTTAATGCGTTATTAGCATTTTATACTTTGCCTCTACAGTAATTTAAGTGAAATAATTATTTAAAAAGTCAATTCCCATTTGTGATTGATATAGTTTTAAAAAGTAAAAATAATTTTCTTCTAAGTCAATTAGTAAGAATCATTGCTTTAAAAAAGAAAGAACACAGACATAATAGAATAAAAGGCTAAAATACGAAATGATTCTAATTAGCTCAAATCATTTTTCATTAAACAATGTTTTAAATGTTTCTGGCATTTTTTATTTTTATTTTTAATATATTTATGTAATTCACACTTACTACATTAAGGCCTATCTACTGTGTATGTAAATATGTAAATTTATTACAAACTTTCATAAACATTTTTTTATAGCAGATTTTTGTATTCAACAATTTTTTTTTTTTTTAATATATATATCTGAAAACACTCCAAATTCTGTACACAACCAATAAAACCTTATGAACACTTTCAATTTTTAAAAATATATTAATCAAAATAAATCAAAATACATTTTTTTGTACATTTATGTTTGTTAGGTTATAATTATCATGATTGATACGGAAGTGTATGTTAAAAAAATCTTAAAAATTAAATTTAAAAAAATAATATGAATATAAGATAACTTTTGTTTAGTTAATTGAAGTACAAAATATAAATTTGAAATAAGGAAAAACAATGTCTAAACACCAAAATCAAAATTTTAAAATAATTTTAAGTTTATGTATGTAATACAGATTAGATCTTTGATCATTATAAACAGTTATATGTATTTATAAACTAATTTTAACCAAATCAAAAATATTTTCCATAAGTAAAATAATATATATATATATTACAGTGTGTCTCGACGGTTATTATAACATATTATATTTTAGAATAGTGAGTATATTTGTTAGTGATTCCATTTAATGTCATGGATTAATGATATTAAGTGTTATATACAAAATTATAGTTAACTCACAACTGGTATGATAGTACTTGCACAATTAGTTAGCGATTAACATGAAATTTAACATTTCTATTGTTAAATTCATGATTGTAATTTATTTCAACGAGGCATTGTCATGTATTTGTCATCGTCTACAGATTGAATGTTAAGTTATTGTATTTAATCCTTGTATCATGAATATTTCTGTCACTTAAATAACTGCGATGCACGAAAAAAGTTAAAAAAAGTTTTAGCTGTCACGAATATCTATTTTTTATTAATAAGTGAATGTGAATATGTAATCAAGATATTATTATATTCTAATGACATATTTATATAATTGTTGATAATCTAATGTTGGTGGCAAACTGTCTGCCATGACAAAAATAAAAAAAAATTAAAAAATCACATGGTTTTTTTTTATTATTACCACTCTGTTCTTTATTTTATTTTTACTTTCCCTTACTATATATAGTAAGGGAAAGTATTGCGATCGTGAAAATTTTCTAATTCCAGTTTTCAAAGGGAATACACGTTTTAGGGTCCCCTGAGTCCAAATAACCAAGTCCCGCAAAAAGGTCTGTGTGTGTGTGTGTGTTAACTCCTGGGCGTAAACGAAAAGTCCTATGAAACTGAAATTTCATATTTAAGACAACTATAAGTCTGACATGTTACAGAATCTTTCTCATCAAAAGCAGCTCACCAAAAGATCTACTTTATACCATGCATTTAGCACCATCTTACGATTTTCTCAAAAACAGCTCTAACCAGTTTGATTCAACTCCCTATATTGATGTAAAATTTAATGGGCTTTAGTATCATGTAGGTTTCACTCTGATTAAAATAGTCTGACGGGCTTAAATGCCGATATTTTAAATTTTCTTCCTCTAAAGTACCTTTAATTTTGTGAGTTCTATTAAAATAACCATATCATCTTTTATCATTGATAAATAACAGCTAAATATGCAAGTTGAGTGAATTTGAAAAGCAACTAAAGGAGAAAACTGAAAAAATATTTTTTTTAACGCAATTTTTGTTTGTTTGTTTATGTATTTAACGTCACTTTATGCTACTATGGCTAATCGGACGATGCTACAGTGGGAGTCCTAAATTTTGCCTATCCAGGTTTTATTAGGATAGGGATCTTTAAACGAGTACCTGACATCGCACAGGCTCGGGACCACCTTTTAACGTCCCCTCCGAAGGACGGCGTAACTAAGAATTTTTTACTCCCATTAAAAAATCCTAGGACCACCTGCGGATTTGAACCCGTGACCTTTGGCATGGGAGGCTGTTACGCTAGCCACCCAGCTACAAGTGATCCCGCAATTTTTGTTTTTTAACTTAATAACAGTAATATACATGTATAATATACTGTTGGAAAGCTAAAGATTTTAGAAGAAATATTATCTCATACACAAGCTTTTAAAAGTTAATAGAGAGTGATGAAAAGCCGATAAAATTAAGTGATTATTTTAGATGATAATATTATAGTCTTTAATAAAACTCAAGTTTCTATATTTATTTCATTTAACTAATTATTTAATGGTTTCACTCATTTTTATCTCTTACTGAATTTGAAAATTCTTTAATCGTTTCTAAAAACGAGGTAAGTGAAAGTCGTGTGTTGCCCGTACCAGATTTTTTTTTTAGTTTCACTTACCTATATAAAAAGTATTACGAATGTGAAAATTTTTTAATTCGAAGTTTTCATCAGAAATATTAGGTTGCTAAATAAGTTGGTAGCCTTTTTTATTGTTGATTTCAATAAAAACTTCAGATTCTTGTGAATATTTTTTTTGTATATGACCCATTTTGAATATTACATGTTTACCATTTTTCAGGTAATTTTGAATTTTGGTCATCATCAACAGTTGAAGGACTAGTCAAAATTTCAAATTTTGAATGAATAAATGAAAAAAAGAACTTAATTCTGGGACTAAGCCCCTTGAGAATAATACGTATATACTAAAAAAATAATGATTACAACTGGCCAAAAAACACATATAAAAAAACTAATAATATTAATGATTACAATAATTATTTACAATTATTTTAATTGATGAAAAGAGAGAGAAATGAAAAGTATAAATTAAAAAAATACAGTAATATATAAATGTAATTTAGAACTAAGAAACCAAAAAAACAAAACAAAAAACATTAGAATAATTTAAAAAAATCTGGTGCGGGCAACACACGACTTTCACTTACCACCATTTTTAAACACAATGAAAGAATTTTCAAATACACTTAAAGATAAAAATACGTGAAACTATTAAAGAATTAATTAAATTGAATTTATATAGAAACATGTGTTTTATTAAAAAATCTATTGCATTATTATCTAAAATAATCAGTTAGTTTTATGTTCATTTCATCACTCTCTATTAACTTTTAAAAGCTTGTGTATGAGATGACAATTTTTCTAAAATCTTTAGCTTTCCAACGGTATATCATACATGTATATTACTGCTCTTATGTTCAAAAACGAAAATTTGCATTAAAAAAATATTTTTTCTGTCTTCTCCTTTAGTTGGGTATCGAGTTTATTCAATTTATATATTTACCAGTTTTTCATCAGCGTTAACAAGATAATCTAGTTATTATTATTGAATCTACAAAATTAAAGGTACTTTAGGGGAAGAAAATTTAAAATATCGGCATTTAAGCCCTGTCAGACCATTTTTATCTAAATAAAACCTACATGATATTAAAGCCCATTAAATTTTACATCGATATAGCGAGTTCGATCAAAATCGTCGGAACCGTTTTTGAGAAAATCGAAAAAAGGTGCAAAATGCATGGTATAAAGTGCCTCTTCTGGTAGGCTCATTTTGATGAAAAAAGTTTTGTCACGTCTCGGGCGTATAGTTGTCTTAAATATGAAATTTCAGTTTCATAGGACTTACCGTTTCCGCCCGGGAGCTACCACACACACAGACCTTTTTGCGGGACTTGGTTATTTGGACTCAGGGGACCCTAAAACGTGTATTTCCGTTGAAAACTGGAATTCGAAAATTTTCACGATCGCAATACTTCCCCTTACTATATATAGTAAGTGAAAGTAATAGAAATGAAAATAAACTTTATTATCATTTATGTTATGAAGTGTAGACATTTGTAGACTTTAATCGCTGTACTGAAATTAGTTGGCATCTGATTGGGAAGGAGCATGACGTATGTGAGATGGGAGAGTATTCCAGAAGAATGTGGAGCGGGCTAAGAAGGAAAATTCATATTTTTTGGTTCTATGGGATTGCGTATAGAGGTCGGAAGAAAGATGGGATCTGGTTTCCTGAGTATGGATTGTGGATTTAAATTGCAGGAGACTATAGATGTAAGAGGGGCGGTGGGAGCGGATGACTTGATAGAGAAAGGAACCAAGAGAATATTGCCTTCGAATCGAGGGAAATAGCCAATTTGACTCATCATAGAGGTGGGACACATGTGACCGACAGTCTAGAGGTACCGAAGACAAATCTTAAGAAACAGTTCATGGCTCGTTTCAATCTGTCCTCAAGCAACCTGGAGGGGCCATCATATACCCCACAACTATAGTCAAATTAGGGAAAATAAGAGAGGATACAAGGAGCTTCCGGAAGGATTGTGGGAGAAGGTGATGGGACCTTTGAAATAGTTTTAGTGTAATTTTGGGTTTTTCAAGTCAAAATTTCCATTCTGAACTGAGCAAACCACTTACGGACGATGCTTTCTTCTAGGGCATCACCGCCTTAAAAACTGCAAATTTTGTTGTGCAGCAGATTTTCCTTTTTGGAAATAAAAAATCATTAAATGATGAAATTGAATTTTTTCCTCATTCAAGCATGCAAAATACCACTTAAAGATAAAGAATCTCAGTTGAAACTGATGCATGAAAGCACCTCAACTAATCCTTTTTTTAGAATATTTAAGCACTATTGACCAAGTAAAGATGATTTTATAAAGAGAGAGAGGATTAATGTGGAGTTTTGAAAATTGCCATAAACTTATTTAACAAACCAATACATGTTTTAGAATCCCTTTAATCCAAATGACTAAGTCCCACAAAAAGGGCTGTGTGTATGTGGTAAGTTTAGCTCGAAAACAAGTTTCATGAAACTGAAGCAAGTAGGTTAGGGCTGGAAATCAATGAAAAGAAAACCAAGACAATGGTTTTCACAAGGAAGAGAGAAGCCTGCCCCCAAAGTCATTGTATAATTGGAAACCATAGCTTCCAAGTGGTTAAAAGCTTCTGGTATCTAAGGTACATCCTAGGACCCATACGTGAAGAGGGAACATGGTGGCGTAGGAGAAATAGAGAGATCTATAATCAATTCAAAGTTCTGAACATCTCAGCCAGTATCAGAATCCAATGGTTGAAATGGTTTGGCCAACTGATGAGAATGGAGGGACAGCAGGATACCGAAATGACTTTACAAGGGCACACCAAATGGAAAGAGAAGCAGAGGGAGACCCAAGAGACAGTGTTCTGCAGGACATACGGCAGACCTGAGAAGAGGAATGGAAGGCGGAGGTTGAGAGAGCTATGGGCTGCTATATGCGCCTGTTGAGCTGAGGAAGAATAATTTTTATAATATATGCCTGAGATGTTATAGCAACTTTTTCAACAAAATCAGCAAACCCAAAGAACCAATTTATATTTAGTTTTTGTGCTTTTTTTCTGCCTCAAAAATAGTTTAAACGATTATGATAAAATTACTCGCTATGTCGATGTAAAATTAAATGGGCTTTAGTATCATGTAGGTTTCATACTCATTGAAATAGATTAATAGAGCTTAAATGCCAAAGTTTGAAAATTCCTTCCTCTTAAGTACCTTTAATTTTAATGATTTATAACGATTAACTGTTTCTCCTTGTTATCATTGCCAAGAAAAGGCTAAATATGAAACCATTTCATTTCCAACTGCTGTAGAAAACTGCAGCATTATTTTTGCAAGTTAAATTTTTTTTTTTTTTTTTGTAAATATAAATAGTAACATAAATGTAAAATGTACCATTGGGAAGGAAAAGATTTTAGGAAAAGTTTTATTTAAAATAACAAACCAAAAAGATAGGCATCATTGGATATAACTGTAGGAAAAGGATGTACAGTAAACTAGAGAGATGGTGGAAGATTAAAACAACCAAAGTAGTTAAGTAACATATGTTAACATTTAAAAGTTGGTGCACTAATAAACTAAAAGGTCATTATTGGATTGGTAAGTATCAATTAACTATTGGGGTAAAACCATAAAATATCTGATTTTTTAAAGCTTGATCTTTATAAGATGTAGGTGCTGTCTTTTGATTCATAAGGTAATGGAGAGTGATGAAAAGTGCATAAACTTAAGTAGTTTATGTAGATGATAATTTGTATAGTAATATTATACTATTGTATAATATTATACTATCTACAGATAAATAAATGGTTCTTATTTCTTCCCAAAAAGTTTAATTAATTGGATTCTACGTTATGGGCTTTTCCCCCTATTCAGGACTCACTTTAATTTATTTCACATTATTGATCATTTTTCACTGAAAAATAATTAATGGTGTAAAATAAACTTTTTTGGAAGAATTAAGAACCAATTATTTATCATTAATATATGTTTCTTCCGAATAATTAATGTTATTTTATATTATCTAAAAAAAAAAAAAAATCATCAAAACTCAATATATTTCTTTTTTATTGAAGTTCAAAGTTATTTACTCAAGAAATCGATTTCAAGGAGCTAAATGAAAGATTATAAAAATGATCCCAGAGCCCAAAAAGCCACTTGAATACCCATCCTCTTACCTTCCTATATCTCTTTTTCCCATTATGGGCAAAATTCTTAAAAAAACTTCTCCTAAAAAGGTTATACCCAATCCTGGATTCAAATCACATCATTCCTGGCCACCAGTTTGGATTTAGATCATCCCATTCAAGTATTCTGCAGTGCCATCATGTGTTGGATGTGGTATCCTCTACATCAGAGTGCAGAATGTACTGCACTGGAGCCTTTCTCGATGTGGAACAGACTTTTGATATAGTTTGGCATCCAGGATTGTTCTACAAACTCCGCAAATTCCTCTCCCCGACATATTTTCCTCCTACTTTACAGAGAGAACCTTTAAATTTAATCATAATCTCTCACACTCCTCAGTATTCAATCAGTCAGCCGGTGTACCCCAAGGTAGTATCCTAGGCCCCATCCTCTACACAGTGTATACAGCTAATATCCCTATCCATCCAAGCACTGACCTCCCTACTTACGCTTATGACACATGTGTGCTATCTGTGAATAATGATCCTGTTGTTACTTCCCAAATCCTATAGAGCCATCTATTAGCCATTGAAAAATAGTGTCACAATTGGGGAATCGGAATAAATACTAATAAATCCCACCAATTCACCTTCACTCTATGATGTAAACCTACAACTTCCTGTCCCACTGTTTCCTTTAATCATGCCCTACTTATCACTGTAGAACAAGTATACGTTGGACTTCATCTTGACAAACGCCTTACATGGAATCCTCATACAAGACTTAAATGACAAGAAACTGCTCATAGATATCTACTATTAAAAGACTTACTTGAAAAACGATCAAAACTCCCTCTTTACTCCAAAAAAATCATTTACACAACCAATATTAGACCTATTTGGACTTATAGCATTGAGTTATGGGGGAGAGGGGGAGGGGTCCACTAGACCACTTGCAATCCAAAATCCTTCGACAAATCCTCGATGCTCTTTACTTTGTTACCAACAAACTCATCCATAGAGACCTGAATACCCCACTAGTTGCAAAAATACACAAAAAAAGATACACCTCTTTTCATTCCAAATTACCCAACTTGCTTGTCCGTAACCTCTCATCTACATCTATTCCCAATAATCCTATGAGGCGTCTGAAAAGACTGTGGCCTCGAGACCTGCTGAACAAATAAACATTGAAGTGCTACCGCTGGGTAGATTCTTCTCAAGACTTCTTCAAGCCTATTTTCTGTGAATAGCTCATTTACTTATAGTACTATGTACAGTTGTAAATTTCTATAAAAGATTTTTTTAAAAAAAATTAAAGTTGTGTGTTGGGTGCACCAGATTTTTCATTTCATAATTATGCCTTGGCTCAGTTTTTATTTTCACTTCAAAACTGTGAAACAAGAAGAAAAAAAAAAAAAAAAGGAATAATAATTGAACAATGAAAAACAAATAAAACATTTATATTTACACATATAGCTTCATGTAAGGTACAATAAAATTTATAGTAATTAGGTATAGTTATTATTTTTTGTTTTATATAAAACTTTTTATACATATAAGATTATTAAAATCATTTTTAACAAAATTTATTATTTTTATAAAAAAAACAAATAAAAAAAAATCATTTACTTACAACTTTTTATTTAAATTACAGTAAACATAAAAATAATTATAACAGATTAAAAAATAAAGTATCTTTGTGTTTAAAGATTTAAAGTTTTATTTCCGATCTTTTTAGAAGTTCAAGATGTATTATTCTGATACATATAATACTTTGATTCTAGATTTTATATTTACATTTATATGAAAAAAAACAAAACAAATAATAATGATAATGTTACAATTAGTTATACATTTATCAAGTATTTTCATCCAAGATTTCATATTTACATTTTTTGAGTAAGTACTAATTTCAACAGCAAAAAGAAAATGTATTTTTATAGGTTATTTTCTATAACTCTTAGAAATCTGCCAGAACACGTGTAGTATATTTCTTTCATTACACGTCCAAGAGTCAGATTTTTATTCCAAAAAAAAGTTTCATACTCTGAGTAAGTTGGTAGTGGACAGAATTACTAAGACATGCACAAAGGTTGGAACACGGACCCAAAATCCTTGATTAGTCAGAGGAAGGATATTGGAAAGGACTTTATCTAATATCATTTATATTTAATTATAGATTACATTGAAGATCATTCTACACATTAAACAATTTTCCGATTTTGATAAAAATAATATTTCCTTTACACAATTTTTTAAACAAACGGTTCAATTTCATTAATATTTAAAAACATAAATGGTGTACTAACCAATGGGCTTGATTTTTATAAAACTCATACAAATACCAGGAGTAAATTACAAGAAAAGGTTTTAAAAATGATAAAACCTCGAATAATTGAGACGTTAATTTCCAAAATCTATTATTTCTATCCTAGGAAATTCCACATGAAATTCCAATAATCTCATGAATATATTATAGACCAATTTATTTGATTCCTTTTATATTAAAATGTTGCATTGTAAAATCATTGGTAGAAATAATAGGGGATTCAGTTGTGTTAAAAAAAAATTTAATTTTTTCGATGTTTCAGCCCAAACATGTGAGATGGGATCACCTGTAGCAGGGTGGCTACCTGTAGGTCTGTATCATCACCTGTAGCAGGTAGCAGGTAGCAGGATTTTTTAATGGGAGTAAAAAATCCTTAGTTATGCCGTCCTTTGGAGGGGACTTAAAAAGTGATATCAGGTACTCGTTAAAGATCCCTATCTGATTAAACCTGGTTAGGCAAAATTTAGGACTCCCACTGTAGCATCGTTCGATTAGCCATAGTAGGATAAAGTGGTGTTAAATAAATAAACAAACAAAATAAGGATTTTTTATGGGAGTAAAAAATCCTTAGTTATGCCGTCCTTTGGAGGGGACTTAAAAAGGTGGTCCCAAGCCTGAGTACTCATTAAAGATCCCTATCTGATTAAACCTGGATAGGCAAAATTTAGGACTCCCACTGTAGCATCGTCCGATTAGCCATAGTAGGATAAAGTGGCGTTAAATAAATAAACAAACAAAATAAGGATTTTTTACTCCCATAAAGAAATCCTAGGACCACCTACCTGCCAGGTTTGGGCCTTTGCACAAAGAAGGCTTATTAACAAGTTATTCTAGCCACTACACCACATTTGATCCCCATTTAGAAATAGTTTTTCACTATTATCTTTCTTGACAGCAACTGGACTACTTCATCCTTCATAAAATAAATACGTTTCAATAACATTTTGAAATTTCTTAAAATATTTTAAATTTTGAAGTTTTATTTGCAAATTCATTAAGAAATTTTCATGATATGGTCATTTAACATATTTTGTTTTGCTGTCTTCATTGTTCTTTTCTGATTTTAACATAGATATCAATTTCTTTATATAAGTTTAGCAAGCTGTGTGACTGGCTTTTTATCTATAATCCTGAAGAAGCCAGTAGCGTTCTCGGTGAAATTTTGCTGAAGAAATTGAAGACATTATCAAAATCAGAAAAGTATTTTGAAGGCAGAAATAATATAGTCTGTAAAAGCTTTAGGAGTATTTGTTATCTTCTTCAATTTCTGTTATAACACATTTTGGAAGTGAAATATATCTTTGAATTAACACTAAAATAATATAAAGTTACGCGATTCTAAACATTGAGATAATGAACAATCCACAATTGTGACGTTGATTTCCAAAAGGTACTACATCCATTCTATACAGTTTTATAGGAAGTGAAACAAAATCTCATTAATTTATTATTAAATAAATTTATTTGATTTTTTTTTTGTTGCATTAAAAACAGGAATTCATCATCATAATCGTTTCCTCTTCTACCGCTGTTCGGTGTGAGGGTCCTGCCTGTAGAGTCTGGACCATATGTCTCTTTGTTGTGCCAACTCCACTCTCCTACTCCAGTCTATCCCGCGCTTCCTGCATGCTTCCTTTACACCGTCCTCCCAGGAGATGCGGGGTCTTCCTCTGGGCCTTTTTCCCTCTGTGCGGGTCTCATACGTCTTCCTGGCACTTCTCTACGGATCCATCCTGAGAAGATGTCCAAACCACCTCAGTTTGTGTTCCTCTAGAACGGTCTCCGCCGGCTTGACATCAAGGTTAGCCCGTATAGTGGCGTTCCGTATCCTATCTCTCCGTGTCTTTCTCTCTATTTTTCGGAGATACCTCATTTCCATGGCCTGGATTTGGCTCCTATGTTTTGAGGTAAGAGTCCACGATTCTGAGGAGTACGATAGGATAGGAAGAAATGTCGATTTATATACGGCTAATTTTGTCTGCTTTGACACCTCTCTTCTCCACAGAAAACCTCGCCTTACCATACAGAACATCCTCCCTGCCGCTCCAATTCTCTGGGCCACTTCTTCGTCTATGTAGCCATTCTCATTGAGATGAGCTCCCAGATATTTGAAATTTTGGACCTGCTCTAATCTCTGTCCTCCAGCCCTTAGTATCCTCATTATCCTTCGGGGTTTCTTACCAATTCTCATGCATTTAGTCTTCCCCGGATTAATCTTCATATTTATTTTGGATAATTCCTCTTGTAGGGCTTTTCTATTATGTTGGAGGTCTCGATCATTGTCAGCTAGCAGGATGAGGTCGTCAGCGAAGGCTAATAGGGAATATCTGGTGGGGTGGAGGTTTAAAAACAGGAATTACATTTTTAAATATATTATACCTTGGAAAGCACATAAAGTCCAAAGGTCCTGACGGTCAGTAAGAAGCCTCAAGTTATTCAATTGTTTCCATCAGAATATTCATAATCTCCTCATTTCCTCACCGATTTTCCCCCACTTTGACTACCACCGTGTTGTCTACAGTGGCCTCTTGATAGTACTAGAGAAATGAGCAAAGTAGATCATTAACTGTGTTTTAAGAATCTTCTTTGGCATATCGAGGCGGTCTCTTTTTTTTTATTCTTCTATATCCTATCCTATCTAACGGTGCTATGACCCTTGGAGGACCTTGACCACCTCAGTAATCCTCCTTCACTTCAGCCTGTCTTCGGCTGCCCCCTCCATCCACTGATACCCAACAAATGAAGATCCTCTTTTACATCCTACATCCAATGAAGTCTAGGTGTCCCCCCAAGCCTTCTTCCTCTATCATCACTTTTAGCAGTCACCCACTTTCCATTCTCTGTATTTTTTTTAATTTCGGGTTTAGGTGAACCTATTAAGGCTCAGGCACACTTATGGAGTTGAAAGGCGAGGAAAAGAAAGATGTTTTTTTTTATTGTTGGGTTGTTTATTGTGAACGACGAAGCTTGTATTAACCTTTTTATTATATTTGTTTTAATAAATTACAATGAGTAGAAGCAGTTCAGAAGATTTTGTCATACTGCTCCTGGATCCATAATTATACAACTCTTTATATTTTTCAAATGTTAAAATATTTTCTTCCATTTCGGGACAGGTTAAAAACAATGGTAACAATGGAAAATGACAATAATTAGTAGGAGGCACGAACTGGAATGTAGGGGGAACCTATCAGGCTTGAGTATGGCCGAAGTTTACCGAACACCATCAGAGTCGACATTACTCTCTGTTTCTCTGGCCACACTAAGCAGAGTGAAAAGGAAATTCGTCTTTTGAATTCTCTTCCCTACAATTACCAATGGAGGGGACCGGCAATTGCCGTTCCTCTCTGCTGAGTGTGGCCTCCTTATCGCAATTCTAATTGGATTCCTATATAAATGACGTTATCTGGATTCAATCGGAAAATTCATCTTTTATACCCTCGTCTTTCCAGTCGTCTAAGTGTGGCTGGGCCTTTAGTTCTACAACTACTGTTCTCCTGGTTCCAAATTGGAACCCTGAGTATGGCAGGATAATTATATCCTCTGTTATTTTAGTCATGAGTTGAACCTGGTGTAGAGAGGGAGACACTCTCGAGTCACACTCAGCATTTATAAAAGTGAGTATCAACAAATTCGGAAAAATAGCATGGACTCTATTTCAAGGTCAACTATTGATACCCATCATTAGTGATAAAAACCTCACAAATTTGAGTGATTTTTGTGGATTACATTGAGATATTATTTTATTATTTATTTGTTTTTAGGGAAAAAACCCTAAACAAATAGATTCTATCCCTAATCAACGTATACTCTTATACTGGCCACAGCACCACGCTGAAATTAAACATGTAAATAATATTTTTGAAAATAACTTCATTTTTTTATCACATAAAGGATTTGAGTATTCAGATGAAGTGAAACAGTAGATTTTGATAAAACTAAACAATTAGAACACATATATGTCAAAATTGCATTAAAAAAAATGTCCTTTTGTAAATTTTTGAAATCAATGTCTTAATCGCACATAGGTGTTAATTAACATATGCAGTCATCACATATGTTATCATATCATAAAAAACATATATGATATCATTTAAAAAAAATTAAATTATGTTATATATTTTTTAATGAGGAAGATGGTTGGGGGTGCGACCATCAAAAAAAAACAACACACTAATAAGTAAGACTTATTGTATTTGTGTGTTGACGTTTCAGTAGGACTGGTGTGGGCCTTCATCAAGGTGACTCAGAGATGGTATTTTAAGATGTGAGATACCTTGATACCACTTCTTGAGATACCATCTCCGAGTCGCCATGAGACCTAGGCACACAAATACAATAAGTGTTACTAGTATGTTGTTTTTTTGACCGCACCCTTAGGGGTTAGCCATCTTCCTCATCTAATATTCTCAACGGTTAACTAAACTTCATCATTATATATTTTTTACATCATAATTTATACAAAAAAAAGTTTTAAAACATATCTTTAAGGTTTCTTATTATGATTAGCACATGCCAACATGATTAAACTATAACAATTTCAATAAAAGGAAGAGTAATATATAAACAATTTCTTTATCACTGAGAATTCACTTTTGGAGGAACGAGGGCGGAATTGCCACATTTCAAAAAGTTTCTATCACAGTTTGTTTTGACACGTCGTTCCTCGGATGAGAACTACCTCTGCAAAGTGAAGATCACTTTCAATATCGTAATCCATAGGAGAAGGGTCCCTCTAGGTGTTTTGTGTCCGATGTTTAAACCTCCTGTAATAGAAAAATATTTCATTGTATAAATATCATATAAAATCACATGAATTATAAGTATGAACTACCCAATGAAAGTTGTAATAATCTCTAAATGGTATAATTTTTATCTTAACAGACAATGGCACTATATAGACCAATTTGCATTATAAAAAAATTTGAATGGACTCTTCAGCAAGGATGGCTCACCCCTGGCGATTCTCCAGTCTCTGTCTTCCAGCACGAGTTCTATCCTCCAAAGATTTTAACTCTCTATATCTTTGTAGTCCATACTGTACAGTAGCATGTGACTTATTCAACAGATATGCAATTTGATAAGCCCTGCGAACCATGAGCTCTCGCAAATCACGCATATTGAAAAGAAATCAGTTTCCCAGATGCAATAAAGTTAATACTGAACTAATATTTGATTATCGAGATATGATTTATACATATAACTCTGGAAAAAACAGTCATAGTACAGCAAATAGGATTAATATTGAAAGTGTATGGAAAGTTTTTTGACCTACATTTAACAAATGGCATTCTGCCTTGTTTTATATTCATGATGAAATGAAAATAAATAAAAATATTTTTTATCCAATATTAGTATTAATAATTTGTACACTAGGGAATTGTTAAGTAGAAAATAAATATATACATTTAGCATAGATATAAATACATAAATATAAATGATAATAGCATAAATATAAATACATAGCTAAATTCCAATTGCTTACTTGAACATCTTAATACGTATCGTAACACAAATCATGTGAATTTGTTGTTACCTTAAATATTTATAGTTTTTAACAAAAGTAAATAAATCTTATTTGTTTTATCCACATCATCAATATTTAGAATACTTTCTAATTGTTTACTGTGAACAATATAATTCCCTGTCAATACTAAGCGTGGGACATTGCAATAGCAGGTGTTCTAAGTTCTAAGGTGAAATTTTCCTTGATACCATCTAAATTGTTATACTAACTATGGCTAATTGGACGATGCTACAGTGGGAGTCCTAAATTTTGCCTATCCAGGTTTTATTAACATAGGGATCTTTAACGGGTACCTGACATCGCACAGGCTCGGGACCACCTTTTAACGTCCCCTCCGAAGGACGGCATAACTAAGGATTTCTTACTCCCATTAAGAATTTATCAGTCTATGGAATCATGATGACGTTTTTATTAATAAAAATAAATTTAAAATTAAATAACTTTACTGAATAATGCACTGATTACACTCTTTAAAACAAATATATAAAAAAATCTGATGCTGGCAACACATGACTTATGACATACAAAATTAGACCGAAACGCCGGCACCTGTAATTTTATTTTATTTATTATTTGGTAGGTCACACAATACATTTTCCACAAGTTAATATACCACAAACTATAAAACAATATATATGGTGCTACCTTCACCAGCTCAACATAGTATCTTGGATGCAGAATCCGAGGCTCAATAAATAGGACAATACATACTATCTTGCTTAGCGGTATCCTATAACAGTGATAACAACTGCGTCACTATACTAATACATTTTCACACCCACAACAAACTACTAATTCATAATAAATATGTTTCATGAACATTATGTTTCACTAATTCATGTTCCAGCATGTAGTCCACGAAGCATCCCGAACCAACAACTGTAATTGAGGTGAGAGCCCCTGAGAACCATAATGGTTATGGAGTTCAAGACCCTCAAGGGTACACCCAGCAGCCGAAATATCCTCGAAGGAACGCCTGCACCAAACGCCTCTCCAAGTTATGGTGATAGGGAGCACTCTGATATCGATGCCCAGCACCCCAACTCCCGTCCAATGGCCATCCGGCAGTCCAAGTCTTGGTATTTTTCCCTTTTTAAGTTGTTCCAATGGGTAGTACTGGGATTGTTCCCAACGATCTGGACGTCGAGGATGTAGGCCTCCACCTCCTTCTACTCCCAGCAAAGGTCACCTCCTTGAGCACCCTGTATCCTTTCCTGTGGAGAGCCGCCTCGATGACTTTGACCACGGCATCATGTCGCTTCACCCTCCCTCTGTGCGACAGAAAGCTGTGCTGGATGACATGGCTCGCTGTTTCATTTGCGTCACACCCCGCTCTACATTTAATCTCCATAAAGGCCTTTAAAACAAATATATAAAAAAATCTGATGCGGGCAACACATGACTTATGACATACAAAATTAGACCGAAACGTCGGCACCAGTAAATTAAGTTTATTCTTTTTTGTGTGTTCTTTTGATTGCACCCTCAACCAACTTCTCCCATCTTTACACACAGTCAACTATCGTCACTTCACGTTACATTATTATTATTTGGTAATAATAATCCATATTGTAATCATTTGCAGTGTTGTTTTTTCCCCCCATTAACCTTCCATTCCAAACATATAATAACAACAAAATTCACCATGACAATTAAGATCGGATTACCTTTAGAGCCGTGGGATGAGGTCGGGCCCAGGACGTGGGCTATCAGCGGCGCGTCCTCCATGAGGTCGACATGGACCGCCCTGGAGTAGAGGGAGAACTGCGTGGCGCGGCAGGTGAGCTGGACGTTGCCGCCTGGGAATATCGTCTCCAGCTCCAGCCGAGAGCTCTCCAGGCCTAGCTCCTCGCTCTTCAGGTACCACCACAGTCTGTTCCTTTCGCTCCGCTCAACCTATTCGTTCCAATAACATTTATATAAAATAATCATAAAAATATATTGTAAATAAATAAATCAATTCTTTATCATCCTGGGACAAATCCCTTTAAAATAAGATGTACAGAATGTAAAAAATGTTTTTTCCAAGTCTTAGAGGGTATATTAGGGTATTGGATTAGGTGCTAATATGCAACTTCATGCAAATAACACTTTCTATTTCACACCTTTTTATTTGTGTATTTTTTTTCTTTACTTTGTTTTATTATTTTTCATAAATAAAGCCTCAACCCGTTCGTTATTACGAGTCGCCGAATCCCTTAATTATTTATCTAGGTTAATATAAAATTACCACCATTGTTATATATACACACACACACATATATATATATTTATATATTGAGAAAAAAAACCTCTGGATCAAACACAAAAGAGTATCTTATATGTGGTATCTTCTGGCGACATTAGCGACAGCCACGATGAAGGCGACCAGCCTCTCCCATAATTCCCAGCGCACTCCCTCCCGAGCGGTCACTAGCACTAAATCCTTTTTACATTAACAGAGCCTTTTTACATTTAGAGAACTAAATATTGACGAAATATATACAAAGAAATTAATGAGGCAAGTTAGTATTTTCCCAATTCTTAATATTTCCTTTCTCGATTTAAAAAAAATATTATTTATTTTTTAATTTCATTTTTTCTATTTTTTATTTTATTTTTTCCTCATAGTTGGCGGAGCAGATGAAATCCTTTGGTTTAGCCCATAACTGAACTAACTGTTTCAAGTTCGCGCTCAGCGATCTTGCTAAATTGTATTCATCCATTACTATTGGGTTGATGCAAAATTAATGCAGGTTTTTAGTAGGTATTGTAAATACGCCATATCTTTACTTTAACCATATATATTTAATCAAAATAATTTCCATCTGAATCAATGCACTTTTGCCAACGTTCAACAAGCTTTCTTATTCCACCAGAAAAAAAATCCGAATCCCTGGACTCAATGAAATCACGAAAAGAATTTTCAATGTCGTTCTGGTTTTGAAAATTTTTCTCCCTCAAAAAGTTGTCCAGATGCCTGAAAAAGTGGAAGTCTGTAGGAGAGAGGTCAGGTGAATAAGGCGGATGTTGGAGAACTTCGTAGCCCAACTCGTGCAGTCGTCGAAGCGTTGGTTGTGCAACGTGTGGTCTGGCGTTATCGTGGAGCAGGATCGGCCCCTTCCGATTCATCAATGCTGGGCAAAGACGTTGCAATTTTTGAGTTTCGAGTTCCGCCGCCATTTCTCGTGTGGTTTTGGTTGGGTCTTCTTCCACTTTTGACCTCAGCTGGTCGTTGTCCAAAGCAAGATGACGGCCCCGACCTTCCTTGTCTTCGAGGTCGAAATCTCCTCTGCGAAACTTCTGGAACCAACGCTGCACCGTGCACTCATTAATAGCCCCCTGACCCCACACTTCATTAATATTACGAGCCGTTTGCGCAGCGCTGCGCCCTAATTTAAATTCGTAAAAATAAATTTGACGAAAATCGCACTTTGACATTTTCGATTCAAGACCTTTGAACACACTGAACAAAACGATTTTACTAAACAAATTCATGGTGAAAGAGAGGGTATTAGATAAGGTTTGTTTTGGTATAATAATGATCAATGTTAGGATTAGCTTTGTTTACACAATTGGAATTAAGATATTGCAATAGAGGAAACCTGCATTAATTTTGCATCAACCCAATACTTTGAATTTGAGACAATGCTCATTATGTCTTATTGAGAGAGGCACCCTACACAGGCCACACATTGGTTCGACCAGAACCTGAGGATGAGATGTACACGTGTGAGCCTGCAATGTCCGATGTGATATTAGAGTTTTAAAATAATTTAAATGCATATAAACAAGTTAACAATTAGTAATATAAAATAGACACGAGAAGATAAATTTAATAGAATAGGACCTTATTTACAATTCTGTTTTGGCTGGATAACAATTAAATGATTGTATAAGGAAGATTAGAAGGTGGAAACATAGTTGAAGAGACGGGTGGAAGGAGGGATAGAATTCCATAGGATTAAGGATCGAATGAGAAAAGATCTGTCGAAATGTGCGGTTCGGTGGGCCGTAATGTATAAATCTGAGAGCCTGAATCATGTATAACGGCGATGGACAGAGAATTTGAATTGTAGGATGTCGAAAATAAACGGCGCAAAGTGGAAAATATGTCCGAGTTAGGTGGGCAAAATTCTGAAACTTGTCCATATTTAACCTTTGGGGTCCCAGATTACGGAAAAAAATATGAAAAAAAATAAAAGAATTATGAAAACTAATCATTTTTTTTGACACGAATGGCGAACGCACAGTGGTGAAATATCAAATTTATTTGCTAAAATCTAAAACTTTCCTACATTTTACGTTTGAAGTCCCAGAATACGGGAAAAATAATACAAAAATGTAATTATGGCTCGGAATTGCTGAAACCTGCTAATAGATTCATTTTATATCATTTAGGAAACTCTTCAAATTATAGATTGTAAAACTTTTGATTCGAAGTGTTTTGTATTGAAAAAAATCATATATCACCCAAAACGCAAAAATTCTTTGTAATATTTAAAGACTAGAAGGATTGATGAAACAAATCCTCGGGGTAACTTGGGGGGTATATTGTTTTTCGTTATTGAATAGGAGCATACATTTACAAATTGTTAAATTAACTCTTGCAAGTAGATTTTAATGTATATTCGATAACGAGTTTGAAAATATAATGTATTACCCGTCTCAGTAATACCCATTGTTAAATAAAAGCAAAAAGACCTAAGTACACCTTGAAAACAATAAATGGCCATCGAATAAAGATAATCCCACTGTTGGTTATTAGGCACTTGTGTGAGCAGGGATGATTCATTTATTTACTATTTATTTGTAAACACGGTATGGTGGGAAATATTAGTATTAAGGGTCTTGCCGACTAATGATAAAAAGGTGAAGCACTGGAAAATTCCAAACTTTTATCCCCCAAAATTGGTGATTTTGCCTTGTGTGCGGCGTGGTTGGATAACTTGTAAAAGAATGATGCAAGGAAATACTTGCGAAGATTGGAAGGGTAAAGCCACTTCAACTTGCCATAAAATTGGAATAGGGGGGTGTATCTAATAACCCTGAAAATGAATCGAACAAAGCTATTAATTAAGCGTTTTATTTTTATCTCGAGCTCCTCAGCCACACTGCCGTACATCGTCGTACAGCAGTAGTCGAAGTGTGGGAACATTAAAGAGGAAACGAGGAGTTTTAATGTTTCATAAGGGAATAGGTGACGGAGAGAAATTGAGTCGCTTAAAGGTCGAAAAAATACGAAGGGAAATATGAGGAATATGGTTTTTGAAGGGTTTGATCAAAGAGTACTCCCAGATTCCCGACGGTCGGGCAAAACTTTATAGCGTTACTGTTTAGGAAGAGGGTTTGGGATATGTAGAACAGTGAATTTTAGTGAATATCTAAACAATAATCTGTACCACAACAACCAATGAATGGTTTTGAACTCAAAGTTAGTACATACATATAGATTTCCACTATTTCTAGGCCAATACTGGTGTGCAAGGAGGCAGTTAAAACGATATCACGCTATATTACACGTTTTAGGATCCCCTGAGTCCTAATGACCAAGTCCCGCAGAAAGGTGTGTGTGTGTGTATGGTAAGTCCAGCGCAAAAACGAAAAGTCCTATGAAACTGAAATTCCATATTTAAGACAACTAAACGCCCGAGATGTTACAGCAACATTTTCATTAAAATCAGCTAACCTGAAGATCCACTTTATACCATGCATTTTGCACGTATTTACGATTTTTTCAAAAACGTTTCAAGCGATTTTGGTTAAACTCCCTATATTGATAAAAAAATGAACGGAATTTAATATCATGGATGTTTCATTCTGATTGAAATAGTCTGACATTTCTTAAATACTGATATTTTAAAATTTCTTCCACTAAAATACCTTAATTGTTTTAGATTTTATGAAATTGACCATATAATCTAATATATATGTATAGCATTGCTAAAAAACAGAAAAATGTACAAGTTGAACTAATTTAATTACCAACTAAAAGATCAAAGAGCAAAACTATTTTTTTATATATATATATATATATATTTTTTTTTTTAATAATAAGAACAGTAATATAGACGTATAATATACTGTTGGAAAGAGAAATATTTTCAGATACACCATGTTGTAAGAGGTAATATTAAGTGACAAATAAAGAATAAACTTATTACTGATTTACAATTTAATATAATTATATTATTTTTGGGGCCACCCATAGCGTAGTGGTTAGCATAACAGCTTTCTATGCCAAAGGTCGCGGGTTCAAACCCGCGGGTGGCCCTAGGATTTTTTAATGAGAGTAAAAAATCCTTAGTTATGACGTCCTTCGGAGGGGACGTTAAAAGGTGGTCCCGAGCATGTGCGATGACAGGTACTCGTTAAAGATCCCTATCCTAATAAAACCTGGATAGGCAAAATTTAGGACTTCCACTGTAGCATCGTCCGATTAGCCATAGCAGCATAAAAGTGACGTTAAACGAATAAACAATAAACAACAATTATATTATTTAACCTAAATCATATGTTTCTAACGAAAATGAAAACACGTTTTACTAAAATAAACTTTAAATTTTCCAAATTTTTGCACCAGATTTTTTCTATTTATATCTAGTTTATAGAGGCTGGGGGTGCAGTGCGAGGGTCTCCCTGCTCCGAGGGTGGTCCCACAACTAAAATAACAAATATAAATAATTATCTCCCACAAATAGAGTTTCGAATCTTTTAGGCTATGTTCCAATGAGACCCATAAAATGTTTGCTTGTTCTTTTATTTCTTTGGAGGTTCCTGCACAATATTTTTTTTTTTAATTTATCGCGAATTTAACCAACGGTGAAAAAAAAAAAAAAAAAAAAAAAAGAAAAACAGCGTTTCGTTAGCTCTCTCACCAGCTATGCTGAGGGTGGTTACTGGTCACGCGTGAAGAGTTGCGATAAAACAGTTGGAACGTAAATTTATTAAATATTACTTATACACTATGTATCTTTTTTAAATATTTTATTATTATTATTTATTTATTTCTTTTTAAATATTCAGATACTCATTTTAATTTTTTAAATTACAATACAACATTATAATTTAGTTTTTATCTTATTTTAGGTTTATTATTATTCATAGCGAACCTTTGTAATCCACCAATGAAAAAAAATAAAAAAATTAACCTCTCCTCAAAATTTGAGGGCTTACGTTTCAAGATAGTACAATAACGAATGAAAAAAAATCAGTTTGTCCGCGACCGATTAAATGTGATTAAATTCAAGAACTCAATTATTTTTGAAAATAGAAACAAATTTATAAGTGTTTTTAGACTAAAAAATTGCAAATAATTATAAAAAAGAGAAAAAAGAAAATTAAAAAATTGAAATTTTACCCATATATGCGCTCATAACTCGAATAACGAATTAAAAAAAATCCGTTTTTCGTAATTAATAAAAAAAATCCAAAAATTAAGTGCCCAGTGCGATTCATAGAGAATTTATATTCCCTACAAAATGAAAAAAATCTCATTGAAATTGGTCCAGAACTAGCAGAGATATAAGCAGTAATAGCCGATTTTCCTTTGATTAATTTATTGCTTTTAATATTATTTAATTGTCTGTTAACAGCTATATAAACAGTTATACCATAATACATTTATATTATACCCTAAGAAATAAACCAATGTGTAATAATTTGCAACGTTTTTTTTTCATTGGATGGTGCTGCACAATATATATATTTTTACTTTCACTTACTATATATAGTAAGGGAAAGTATTGCGATCGTGAAAATTTTCGAATTCCAGTTTTCAACGGAAATACACGTTTTACGGTCCCCTGAGTCCAAATAACCAAGTCCCGCAAAAAGGTCTGTGTGTGGTAACTCCCAGGCGGAAACGGTAAGTCCTATGAAACTGAAATTTCATATTTAAGACAACTATACGCCCGAGACGAGACAAAACTTTTTTCATCAAAATGAGCTTACCAGAAGAGAGACTTTATACCTTGCATTTTGCACCTTTTTTCGATTTTCTCGAAAACGGTTATGACGATTTTTATTAAACTCGCTATATCGATGTAAAATTTAATGGGGTTTAATATCATGTAGGTTTTATTCTGATTAAAATGGTCTGACAGGGCTTAAATGCTGATATTTTAAATTTTCTTCTCATAAAGTACCTTTAATTTTGTAGATTCAATAAAAATAACTAGATTATCTTGTTAACGCTGGTGAAAAAAAGGTAAATATATAAATTGAATAAATTCGATACCCAACTAAAGGAGAAAACAGAAAAAATATTTTTTTAATGCAATTTTTCGTTTTTGAACATAAGATCAGTAATGTATGATATACCTTTGGAAAGCTGAAGATCTTAGAAAAAATATTATATCATACACAAGCTTTTAAAAGTTAATAGAGATTGATAAACTGAACATAAAACTAACTGATTATTTTAGCTAATAATATAATAGATTTTTTAATGAAACACATGTTTCTATATAAATTCAATTTAATTGATTCCTCAATAGTTTCCTGTATTTTTATCTCTGACTGTTTTTGAAAATTCTTTCATTGATTTTAAAAATGGAGGTTAGTGAAAGTTGTGTGTTGCCCGCACCAGATTTTTTCAAGTTCATCTCGAATGTACCCCATGCTAAAAAAATAAAAAACACCTTTGGTCTGCATTTGTTTTTTAATAAAAATGCAAATAGCAATAGAATATTTTCTTGCTAACTGCACTAAACTCTAAATCGGTCAGAAAGAGCTTTTTAAAACATAAACACCCGCGGGCAGCAGGGGCGGGTCCCCTAGTATTTAAATAAAATACTAAAAAAATATATAAATTAATATTGTTACGTTTAACAATATCTTCATTATATTACAACCATTACGTCGATTTAAAGATACAAATATATGCTTATTACCATCATTAGGATTCATTGTCAGAAATTATGCACCTTATGATTATTCACCAAAATAAACAAGATATAACATTTTTGAAATCTGACTAGAATGAATCATATTCCATATTTATTGCAGTTTCGTGTTGTTGAAAAAAAAAAAAAAAAAGTTGAAGAAAATAATTAAGGATACAGGGAACTGGCTTGAGGATATCTGCCATTTAATACCTCAGCTGATTTATCACGAGGGCCGTGGATTACTAATTAGGGTGGAGGGGGTAATTAGCCGGAACCGACATAACAAACAAATCCTTCCTCCCTCCCCACCCACTTCCTTCCCCCACCCCACGTCATTCCCCCTCCTTTACTACTTCCCCCACTCCCTCGTATTTTTCTCTCCGGTCTCGCCTTACTCCTAGCCTCTCTAATTAATGATGGCAATTAATTCATCCCTTCTCGAGTTGAAGCTGGGGTTACAACTTTGAAACCTGAGGCGATATTTAGTTGCATAAGATGAGAGTCATTCTATCCACGTCGGTTATTTATTCAGTACCCAGCGGTCTAGACTAGGAGCCAAAGGGACTTATTTTCAGACATACATACATATATATATATATATATATATATATATATATATATATATATATATATATATATATTACTATGTTACGGTGGCTACTTTTCTAAGGCAGCGGTGACTCTGAAACTGTATTAGTTAATATAGAAATTTTCAGTTCCTATTTTATAAAAATATTGCATTTCTTTTCCTAAGGTAACATGTTTATCAATCCATTATTGGGATCAGGTGGCATAAAGGGGAATACAGTAATTAACTTAAAATACATATTTATTTATATAATAGTACATATTATTAAACATAAAAAATACACAGTGAGGCATTGCTCATTATCGATAATACTGAGGTTTGTTCAGATTTACCACACAATATAACATGAAAAAGATACCGGACATAATGAATAAGATATGAAATAGATACACAATATGAAAAAGATACATAACTGCATAGTTCTTCCCTGGTTTGACCCCAAATTATTCCGTCCATGGCTGGGCTTCCGCTTCCTATCCTGTCTGGACTAAGAATCCCTCAGTTAGAGGGGTATCCCTGCTCTAGGAGTGGAGGGGTGTGTTTTTTGCATAGCCCTCCTAAGAAACCCCCTGCTTCTAGCCCGAAAACAGTTCTATTTTATACTATTATTTTTAATCGTTCCAATGATTAAAATTATTTCTTTTCTTCCTAGTAATAATTAATAATTTTTATTTATTTGTCTTTAGGGCAATCCCCATACAAATAGAGCTGGCTGGCACAGCACAATTAATAAATTTATCACCAGCAAATATACAATAATATAATTACAATTCGAATAAATATTTAAAACAAAAACAACAAAACACATATACAGCAGTAAGCATAAAGGTGCTGCTATCTTTATGATTAATTTCATCCAGCATATACATAAATATCATAAATTAAATATAAGCATATCAATAAATAATGCAAAAAATAATAGTACTAAAGCGAATACTAATTCCCCACAAATTACTAACAAATCCCGAAACCTTCAAGAGTGATTAACATTCTGAGAAAGTTGTTGAAATATTATTTTAAGATTCTCTTTGACAAAAATAAATAATGATTTCAGGTCCGGACGTGGGGTTCCGCAAGAGTTTCGTAAAAGCCATCAATACTCACATCATTTAATACGGACATATAACGGGTTGTATTGTCATGGTATGCGGGACATCGAGCAAAAAAATGGAAACAATCTTCCAATGCGTCTCCTTCAAAAACTGGGCACGGCTTCTGTGGGTCCAGACTATACGTCTGCGGGCCGACACCAAAGGAGATGGCGTATTTTCCCGACAGTCTGATCTGGGCTAAAGTTCTAACATACGCGATATTGCATCCTTACATTAGATAACTTTGCGGAAGGACGGTGTCAGCAAAGACCTTTCTGTACCACAGGCTATAGGTCGACTCTTGGAGCATGGCTATATCCTTCATTCTCATATATTTGCAGTAATAATAATAATAGGCTTAGCGAACCCGAAGGTTCGATGCCGATACCACCAAATTCCGCCTACACAGACTCGTCCAATGCTCACCATTCAAGCCCAAGCTCCCGAGATCAGCCTTAACGCAATCCTCCCATCTCCGCTTCGGCCTACCTTTCGGACGCCTACCAGTCGGATCAGCAAATACCAACTTTCTCGGAATCCGCTCGTCATCGAGTCCAACACCTTTAATCGCCCATTTGAGTCTCCGCGATGCAATCAGCTCAATTATATTCACAGTATGCAAGTTCCGCAATTCCGCGTTATGCAACCTTCTAAACTCCCCAGTGGCCTCATCTCTCTTTGGGCCAAATCATATATTTGCAGTAGTCCTCCAAAATATCCCTCTCCCTGGTTCTAACAGTAATAGAGTCGTTAAATAATAACGGGTCAAACATCCCGAAACTCTCGAAGAATTTCCTTAACTGCGTGACCCAGTTATACTGCTTACTCCACCTATCTTCTCAGTATTCTTGATACATAGCAAATATATATATATAGACGGTGGCATTGCTAACAGATATCCAAAATCGAAAGCCCTCGAAAATTTACTTATAAAGTACAACAAGAAGTCTTGAGTCTCACTTCTATTGTTTCTTTATTCATTTAACGTATCTTTTATGCAACCACTATGGCTAATCAGACGATGCTGCAGTGCTAATTTTGCCGTCAGATTTAATTAGAGTAGAGATCTTTAACGAGTGCTTGACATTGCACAGACTTGGAACCACCATTTTACGTCCCCCCCCGAAGATTAACCAAGGATTTTCTACTCCCTTTAAAAAATTCTAGGACCACCTGTAGTTTGAACCCGCTACCTTGGGCATAAAAAGCTGTTATATTTAAAAATGTTGTGCGCACAACGCACGACATTCGCTTTCTTCAGTAGTTTAAATTAATTGAGGAATGTATAAATACAGTAAAGGCGGCGCTACACGGTAGGTGTAGGTGAGGTGAAATATCGTGAGATTTGGTGATAGTGAATTATAATAATAAACTCTCACATACTTTTAACATATTATAAAAAATATTCATTTACCTAATTATATATATATAATTTTTCCCCGGCTTATCTTGTTCACTGCTGCCTCTTATTATAGTAGAAGATCCGAACTTGAAACGATCTGCACCGAGCTGATTATATAATGAAACATATTTTATAACAAATTTAGTATATTAGGAAATATGTTTAGAATGGGTTGCCTAAAAAAATTCTGGACAGACTATTTTTAATTATTTAAAAAAAAAAACTTTTAATTAAATGTTGCAACATCATGATAATAAGAAAAGTTTTATCCTGTAATTTGGTATTTGGTATTTGTGTAAAAAATGGTCCTATAATTTTATATAGGATATCAACCTTTCTTATATTCAATGTCCGATTACGTGCGGCTGCAATATTGGGTCCTTTATTATTACACGCTATACTAAACTCGGATCTCTCTGTAGCGCATTTCCACTCGCGTTAAATTTTTTTTTTTTTTTTTATTTATTTATTAAAAGAAATTTACAATTGTGTTAAATAAATACAACAAGTAAATAGGCTTTATATATGATTAGTACACATGATAGTCCTGAGAAGAAACTACCCATTGGTAGCACTCCAATGTCTTATGTTAGAAGGTCTCTTGGCCATCTTCTTTTAAGGCGCCTCGGTGGGTTGTCGGGAATAGATATGGAGGAGAGGTCACGGATAAGCGGGTTTGAGTGGGCAGGGAGTTTGGAATGAAAAGAGGTATATCTGTAACGGGCCAAGTCTTCAACTAATGGGATATTTAGGTCCTTATGGATGATTTTATTAGTAACAAAGTAAGGAGCATTGAGGATTTTACGAAGGATTTTGGACTGCAAGGATTGGATGCGAGAGGAATTCGATGGTTTAGTAGACCCCCATAGCTCAATGCCATAGGTCCAAATAGGCCTGATAATTGTGATATAAATGAGTTTTTTGTAGTAAGTAGAAAGTTTTGAGCGTTTGTCAAGTAAGTGTTGTAGTAATCTGTATCTACGAGCAGTTTCCTGTCGTTTCAGTCTAGTATGAGGATTCCATGTGAGGCGTATGTCGAGGTGGAGTCCTAAGTACCGAATCTGTTCAACAGGAGTAAGTAGGATATTGTTAAAGGATACGGTGGGGCAGGAAGTCATAGGCTTACGACGTAGAGTGAAGGTGATTTGATGGGATTTATTAGGATTTATTTTGATTCTCCAGTTTTGACACCATTCTTCAATGGCTGATAGCGTTAAAATTTAATCTTTAAAATTCGGCAACCCAGATTAGGACCAAGTTTTTTGCAGGCAACCCTATATCAATGTGTTTGCAATAAAACAACGCTTATATTGGTATAATTTTTTTCTATTATCAAGCCGGTGCAGATAACTGATATCGACATACCTGACACCCGATAGTTTGTCCAGGAAAAGATTAGGCAACCCAACGGCTCCACATTCAGTCAGGGTAAAAGTTTTCTTATTATCATGATGTTTCAACTTTTAATTAATTTTTTTTTAAAATTATTAAAGATAGTCTGTCCAGGATTTTTTTAGGCAACATATTTTCTAATATCCTAAATTTGTTATAAAATATGTTTCATTCTATTATCAGCTCGGTGCAGATCGTTTCAAGTTCGGATCTTAGACTATTAGGATTATTGTGCGCCGTCCATTCTCCTGTTACTACACGCCTATTGCGTTGGTGAATCTGACCAAACTGTAGGGCTTAATTAGTTCATACAACTTAGGAACTATGATGCTATAAAAATGTATAGTATTAAAATTAAGAGAGAATTTAAAAAAAAAAATCAGTACCTAAGCACTGTCCAACTTTTTCAATTAGAATGAAACCTACATGATATTAAAGCTCATTAAATTTTACATTGATATAGCGAGTTTAATAAATATCGCTAGAGCCGAATCCTTTGAGAAAATCGTAAAAAAGTGCAAAATGCACGACATAAAGTAGCACTAACGGTGAGACGATTTTAGTACAAAGGTTGCTGTAACATCTCTCGAGCGTACAGTTGTCTTAAATCTGAAATTTCCTTTTCATACGACTTCCCTTATCGTGATAGACTTACCGCATACATGAACAGACCTTTTCGCGCGACTGGAATATTAAAACGTGCATTTCCGTTGAAAAGCGGAATTAGAAAAATTTCCTGATCCCTATACTTTCCCTAACTATAACAATATAGTGGGATTCGAACTCATAATCTTTGGTATCAATGTAAGAATCATCGACCACTGCTCTAAACAATTATTTCGGCGAACCGTTGCTGATTTCCTCCAAAATCTGTTTGCGTGAATCCACACTGAATAATTGAAGAGCAAAATTACATTCGTAAACGTTCGGTCTTAGAATGTCTGCAGTATTTGTCGGAATCCACAGGAGAATGTGGAATCCATATAACAAGTATACAAGCTTAGAACAGTGGAGCAATATCGAATACAAAGCTACAGAATAATAGAGACTAAATCCTGGGAACTGCCTCCAATACCAGGATCCTGGAAATTACTTCCTGCAGGATTCAGGATTCTGAAAACTACTTTCTCATCCTTTATTAACAAAAGCCTACAATCCTATAATGGCCTGCAGCTTCTTCATATCAACATATTTATCAGGCAAACCCCATTAAATGGAAATTTAAATAGATCATGGAATCGTATTATCCATTTATTTATTTATTCAACACCACATTATACTGCTGTGGCTAATCGGACGATATTACAATGGAAGTCCTAAATTATATCTATCCAGGTTTAATTAAGACACGGATCTTTTACGAGTACGTGACATATTACTACCTCGGGAATGTTATTTTACGCCCCCACTGAAGGACGGCTTAACCCCGAATTTTCGCCTCTTTAAAAAATATCGAGGTAAAATCTAGGTAAAAAAATACCGGATTTGAACGACCTCGGCCATAGAAGGCTGTTTTCCTAGCCACTACACCACAGGTGACCCCTGTATTATTGGGTTGTGTCACATGAAATGTCCGTTTTCAAGATAAAGGATTTTTATTAAAAATACGATATGAAAACAAGATAATTTTATTCGAAATATCTACCTTCTTTTTCTACACATTTTACCCAACGTGACACCAACTTTTTTATCCCCGAACTGAAAAACTCTGTGCTTTGAAGTGAAACAAAATCTGAAAACGCACTTTTCAATTGATCATCATTTTCAAAACTTTTTCGTTTTACGAAGTTGTCTAAATTCCTGAACAGGTGGTAATCTGTTGGAGACAAGTCGGAAGAATATGGTTGGTGCGGAAGAACTTCGTAGCCCAGTTCTTTCAATTTTTGCACGGTATATTTTGAAACATGGGGTCTTGCTGCCGCTCAGTGAGATCATGAGGTACCCATCCATCGAGCTTTTTTACTTTCCCAATACAGTTTAAATGTCTTGAAACGGTAGATGCACTTGCATTCAGTTGTGCTGAGAGTCCTTCAACTGCTTGGTAGGTGTTTCCTTCTACTTTATGTTTGAGGACATCGTTGTCTATCACGGACGGAGGTCTTCCTCGGGGCAAGTTTTCCAAGTCGGTATCCCCAGCTGAAAACTTAGCAAACCAACGGCGAATGGTTCGTTCATTAACACTCCCTTCCCCTAACGCCTTGCAAATATTTCTAGCGGCCTCAGCTGCTGAATGGCCGAGTTTAAACTAGAGGAATAGTAACTGTTTACTTTAAATGTGTAAACATTTGGAAGAAAACAACAGAGACCTGCAAAATCCTTTATGTATTTCAGAAACTATAAAAACGGACATTTCATGTGAAACAACCCGATATTATCTACGACAATCGGTTATTTTATCGGCCTTCATATCTGTCTATTGACTTCTACAATTTTGTGTAAAACATAATATTTTTTTTTTTTAAATCTTTAGGTTTCCAACGGTATATTATACATTTATGTTACTTTTCTTATTTTCAAAAACACAAAAATTCCATATAAATATGTTTGCCCTTTCTCCTTCAGTCGGACGCCGAATTCGTTCAACTAATATATTTATTCGATTTTTATCAATGCTAAAAAGATGAGATGGTTATATTTATAGAATCTTTAAAATTATAGGTACTTTAGGGGAAGAAAATTAAAATTATTTTTATGATAAGGTGAGATCAAGATGATTTAGCATTCATAATAATAATGATAAAAGGCATGCCGTACCCGAAAGTTCGAAGCCGATATCACTAAAAACTGCCTACACAGACTCGTTCAATGATACTCTGCTCAAGCCCGGAGCCCCAGGATCAGAATTAACACAATCCTCCCATCGACGCCTCGCCCTATCCCTCGTACACTATATCAGTCGGGTCAGCGCATACCGACTTTCTCGGAATCCGTTCTTCACTGAGGCCAAGAACTTTACTCCCCCATTTAAGTATCCGCGATGCTATCAGCTCAATTATACTCTCAGGGTACATGCTCCGCAATTCCACGTTGTGCAACAATCTGAGTTCCCAAGTGATTTCATTTCTCATTTTGAGCAAATATTTTACGCAGGATTTAGCATTCATATGGTTAGAAATTCGAACTAATAATATATCTGGAGATTTTTTTTTAATAGAATTTTTAATTTCTCAATGCCGCTCAGTGAGATCATGATGTACCTATGTATCGAGCTTTTTTATTTTCCCAATACACTTTAAATGTCTGGAAACGGTAGATGCACTTGCATTTAGTTGTGCCGAGAGTCCTTTGACTGTTTGGTAGGGGTTTCCTTCTACTGTATGTTTGAGGACTTCGCTGTGTATTACAGATGGAGGTCTTCCTCGGGGCAAGTTTTCAAAGTCGGTATCCCCAGCTGAAAACTTAGCAAACCAACGGCGAATGGTCCGTTCATTAACACTTCCTTCCCCAAAGGCCTTGCAAATATTTCTAGCGGCCTCAGCTGCTGAATGGCCGAGTTTAAACTCGTACAAAACTATTACTCGAAAATCGCGTGTTTTCATGTTCATATTTGGAGGTATACTAAAAAGTGGATAATTGATTGGGAAGCTAATGTTTATAAAACAAAGGTAGAGGATTAGTAACTATTTACTTTAAATATGTAAACATTCGGAAGAAAACAACAGAGACCTGCAAAATCCTTTATGTATTTCAGAAACTATAAAAACAGACATTTCATGTAAAACAACCCAATATTTTATTGAACCATGATTTTTCGGATTTCTGATTAAGGTGAAACTGTTAGCACTAATATGGCGTTGTCTAGTAGAGAGGACACTGAACTACTTTATATTAGAACATTAATAAATGAAATTGTTAAATACTAATTATGAAAGAGTTTAATTACCAGCAGAAGGAGAATATAGCAGAAGTGTTTTCAGATAAAATTTCTTTTTCCTCAATTAAGTATATTAATTAATTAATTAACGACAGCTCCTTGGTACGTAAACAACAGAACGCTACATACGGACTTACAACAACCAACAGTTCACCAACATATACGTACACTCTATTCTCGTTTTCACAGTAAACTTAACGGACACGACAATATATTAACGACATGTCAATAGCTGAAATGCCTGTTAGAAGTAGACCGAAGAGAAGCTGGATGAGAGACCTCCTCAGCTAAATTAAAGCCTTGGAAGGGGTGCTGCTGGGCACTTTACTTCCCTATGCCTAACATGTCTTAGGTCACATTTGTCCCACACAATTTGCTGTTCGTCAGACAGCTTCTGACAGGTGTAAATAAAGATATATGAAGAGAAAAAAAAAATACTGCACTATTCAGAGAAAAATCATAAATCTAAAATATTAGGTTATTTAGAACGTCCTATCAAGAAATAATCGCTCACTAGGAATTAATAAATAAAGAATTAATATTTTCTTCCTTGGAATCGAATCTAACGATCAATCAGAAATAAATAGACAAAAGAAAAGCACGTAACTAGAAAAACATGTTAATTCGAATATATTAGGTTATGAAGAAAGAACTACAGGGGTCACTTGTAGCGTAGTGGCTAGTATAACAGCCTTCTATGCCCTAGATCACGGGTCTCATCCCTTAGGTGGCCTAGGATTTTTTTTTAAGGGATAAAAAAATCCTTAGTTATGTTGTCCTTCGGTGGGGACGTTAAAGTCCCGAGCCTGTGCGATGTTGGGTACCCGTTAAAGATCCCTATCCTACTTAAACCTGGATAGAAAAAATTTTTCAGACTCTCAGTGTAGCATCGTCCGATTAAGCATACTGTCCTCCATGCATATCATATCTGATCTCACATTTGTCAACACTTTGCTGATTGTCGATACATTCTGACAGGTGTTAATATGGAATATGAAGAGAGAAAAAAAAAGAATTATTGTCCACTATTATTTATTTTTACTTTCACTTACTATATATAGTAAGGGAAAGTATTGCGATCGTGAAAATTTCGAATTCCAGTTTTCAACGTTTAAGGATCCCCTGAGTCCAAATAACCAAGTCCCGCAAAAAGGGCTGTGCGTGTGTGGTAACTCCCGGCGGAAACGGTAAGTCCTATGAAACTAAATGTTTCATATTTAAGACAAATATAAGCCCAAGACGTTACAAAACCTTTTTCATCAAAATGAGCTCACTAGAAGAGCCACTTTATACCATGGATTTTGCATCTTTTTATGATTTTCTCAAAAACGTTTCTGACGATTTTGATTAATATCACAAAATTAATGTAAAATTGATAGCTTTAACGTCATATAGGTTTTATTTGGATTAAAATAGCTTGACTGGGCTTAAATGCGATATTTTAAATATTCTTCCTCTAAAGTACCTTTAATTTTGTTGATTAAATAAAAATAACCATATTATCTTGTTACCACTGATGAAAAACAGGTAAATATATAGATTGAATGAATTCGATACACAACTAAAGGAGAAAACAGAAAAAATATTTTTTTAATGCAATTTTTCGTTTTTGAACATAAGAACAGTAATATACATGTATGATATACCGTTGGAAAGCTAAAGATTTTAGAAAAAATATTATCTTATACTCAGGCTTCTGATTATATTAGATAATATAATAGATTTTTTAATTAAACACATATTTCTATAGAAATTCCATTTAACTAATTCTTTAATGGTTTCACTCATTTGTATCTCTTACTGTACTTGAAAATCCTTTAATTGATTTTAACAACGGAGGTAAGTGAATGTTGTGTGTTGCCCGCACCAGACTTTTATTTTTACCAGAGGCTTCTCCTACTTCCCCTTGCTCACGCGGAAGCTAATCTATAATACTGAGAAAACATAAACATATTCCTTTGGCTAGACTTTTATTAAAGGCAAAGAAGAAGAAGAGGAAGAGAGAAGAGAAGACGGTAGAAGGAGATAGTGATAGAGGCAGCTTTGATGTCGGAACAAAGCCTCCCTCCTTCCCCCCGCAATATTAACCTTTTGGTTTATTCACAGCACCTGATGATCCTGATTAAAGGTGAGCAAAATGTTGCCTCATCATCTATTTTACAAGTTTATACTTCGTCCACTATCCTTTTTATGATTAAATATTAAATAGTTGACCGTGAATGGTTAGAGTGTCCGTCATAAAAAAAAAATATAAAATAGTGAAAAACTACTACCATATGTTATCAAACGTTGTAGGTCCACATTGCCTTTCATCATCACAAAGTATGTCAGCTAATAATAAATCAAAAGAAGACCTTTTGATAATAAATACGAATTCGTAGTCCTAGAAATTGCATCACTCAATACATTGCTATGTATCGAGAATACTGGGAGGAACAGAAATAATTTCGAATCGTTTCAAATAGAACAGTTTTCGGGCTACAAGAAAAAACGTTTCATAGAAGGACTATACAAAAAACAAACCCCTCCACTCATAGAGCGGGATAGCCCTGCAGAGGAGTGTTAGCCCGAATAGTAAAGGAATCGGAAGTCCAGCCGCGGACGGAGGAGGGGAGGAGGTCAAGCCAGGGAACAATTATGCAGATATTCCAAAGGTACCTCTATGTAATATTATGTGGTAAATCGGAACCTCAGTATTCTCGATAATAATGCCTCACTGTACGATGTTTTATGTGTAATAATAATGTGTTTTTATGTGTACTATTTTATAAATAAATGTATCTTTGAAGATAATTACTTTATTACCCTTTATGCTACCGAAATATAGTAACATAGAAAGGGAAAGTATTGCGACCGTAAAATGTTTGAATTCCATTTTTTAACGGATACGGATTTTTTTTTTTCCATTTATTGAGATTTACAACTGTATTAGTAAATACATCAAGTAAATTAGCTGTCAGATAATATACATGAAAAATACATGAAGAGAAAATGCCCACTGGCATCACTCCATTATAAATCTAAACTAGAAGGTCTCGAGGCCATCTTCTTTACAGCCGCCTCGGAGTATTGTCAGGAATATAAGAAGAAGCGAGCATTGAAACTAGTGGGTTAGAGTGGGAGTGGAGTTTGTCATGGAAGGATTGATACCTGGTTCGGGCCAAATCAGCTACAAAGGGAATATTAAGGACGTTGGATGAGCTAGTTCGTGACAAAATAAGGAGCGTTGAGGATTTTTCGAATGATTCTGGATTGTAAGGATTGAAGACGGGAAGAATTTGATGGTTTAGTGGAGCCCCATAGCTCAAGTCCAGATAGGTCATATGATGGTCATGTAGATGAGTCTTTTGTAGTAAAGTGGAAGTTTAGAGCGTTTGTCTAATAAGTGTTGAAGTAACGGATACGGATAACACGCGTTTTAGGGTCCCCTGAGTCCAAATGACCAAGTCCCGCAAAAAGGTCTGTGTGTGTGTGTGTGTGTGTGTGGTAAGTCTAGCGGGAAACCGAAAATTCCTATGAAACTGAAATTTCCTTTATTAGCCCGAGATGTTACAGCAACGTTTTCATCAAAATCAGTTAACCAGAAGAACCACTTAATACCATGCATTTAACACCTTTTTACGATTTTCTCGAAAACGGCTCTAACGATTTTGATTAAACTCACTATATTGATGTAAAATTTAATGGGCTTTAATATCATGTCTGTTTCATTCTGATTGAAATGACAGGGCTTAAATACCGATATATTAAATTTTCTTCCCTTAAAGTACCGGTAATGTTGTAGATTTAAAAAAGTCAAGTACATTATCTTGTTATCATTGATAAATAACAGCTAAATATGCAAGTTGATGACCAACTAAAGGATAAAAGAGTAAAACTATTTTTATAGGTGGAATAATCAGGTGTCGGTCTTTTTCTAAATATTTTAATTTTGCCGACGTTTTGGCTCAAGCTTGTGAGCCATCATAAGGACATTACTGAGCCATGTCCAAGCCAGGGACATGGAATGTCATTAAAGGACACTGAAGGGCAGGACGTCTTAGGTTTTCGACAAAGGGTAAAGGTAATTTGTTGGGATTTATTGGAATTGATTTTAATTGTCCAATTCTGACACTATACCTCAAGGTCTCTGATGTGGGATTGGAGAGTTTGAGAGGCAATTGTAGCATCTTTATTAACTGATAACACGCAAGTGTCTTCGGCATAGGTAGAAAGGAAAGTGTTGGGATGGTTAGAGAGAGATGAACAGGAATGATTGTGGTTTATTTTGAAGGATCTGTCAGAGAGGTAGGACTGGATGATTAGGAAGTATGTAGGAGGAAGGAATTTACGGAGTTTGTATAGCAGTCCTTGGTGCCAGAAAAATTCAAACTAAGATTGAAACAATCCATATAATTTGTAGCATAATTTTTTTTTCAATGGGTCCTCAAGAAACTGTGCTTTGCATCCTGTCTACGTTTTAAGAAATTTGCCTGCTTATATTGGGTTGTTTCACATGAAATGTCCGTTTTTATAGTTTCTGAAATAAATAAAGGATTTTGCAGGTCTCTGTTATTTTCTTCCGAATGTTTACATATTTAAAGTAAATAGTTACTAATCCTCTACCTTTGTATTATAAACATTAGCTTCCCAATCAATTCCCCACTTTTTAGTATACCTTCAAATATGAACATGGAAACACGCGATTTTCGAGTAATATTTTTGTACGAGTTCAAACTTGACCATTCAGCAGCTGAGGCCGCTGGAAATATTTGCATGGCGTTTGGAGAAGGAAGTGTTAATGAACGGACCATTCGCCGTTGGTTTGCTAAGTTTTCAGCTGGGGATACCGAAAACTTGCCCCGAGGAAGACCTCCGTCTGTAATAGACAACGATGTCCTCAAACATAAAGTAGAAGGAAACCCTTACCAAACAGTTATAGCATTCTCAGCACAACTAAATACAAGTGCATCTACCGTTTCATGACATTTAAAGTGTATTGGGAAAGGTAAAAAGATCGATACATGGGTACCTCATGATCTCACTGAGCGGCAGCAAGACCCCATGTTTCCTAACATACCGTGCAAAAATTGAAAGATCTGGGCTACGAAGTTCTTCCGCACCCACCATATTCTCCCGACTTGTCTCCAACAGATTACCAACTGTTCAGGAATTTACATAGCTTCGTCAAAGGAAAACTTTTTGAAAATGATGATAAAGTGAAAAGTGCGTTTTCAGATTATGTTTCACTTCAAAGCTCACAGTTTTTCAGTTCGGGATAAAAAAGTTGGTGTCACGTTGGGAAAAATTTGTAGAAAAAGAAGATAAATACTTCGAACAAAATTATCTTGTTTTCATTTCGTATTTTTAATAAATATCCATAACCTTGAAAACGGACATTTCATATGACACAATCCAATAGATATAAAAATTGTATACAATAAAAAAGTAGTCATCTGTACATTACTAAGTATCCTAAGTCAACTTTGTAATATAAGATCTTAACATATTATTTCCTAGACCTTTCAAAGAAACCAGGAAAGTCCTTGCTCATCGATAAGGGAAACCTAAGCTGTACATAAACAGATATTTCGAGAGAGCTTTGGAACAGTTTGGTATGAGATGTTGAGTTAGCTCGAGGAACTATGCGCCGTCATTAGGGAGTGCTCTACTTAGGGTTTGACTTTGGATCTGCTAGTTGACTTAGCTTGGCGGTCCGCTGGTCCGATGTGTAGTGTACGATCTGCTATCAGGTCTTAGAGATCTTCCGCATCCTTACAATTAATTAATAATGTAACAAGTTTTAATTTTCCTGCTCTGTTTTCGTCCGCCCGGTGTCTTGACTTATGATGAGCCGATGTGATAGAGGGACCCTCCAATTTCAAGACATTCCCGTAGGAAGCCTCTTATACATGAATGGAAGAATATTAGTGTAATAACCAGGAGCAGTTTGAGGCTATTCTTTCTTTATTTTTTTCGTTATATTATTTTATACCCAGCGTAGGTGTTATGATAGAATTTTCTACCGTATTATCTGTATGCCGTATGCTTGTATGCCGCTTGTTGAAGAAAATAAAGTATAGTACTTTGAATAATTTTATTTATAATGAAGGACCTGGACCTTAAACAATGAAACCATGTCATAATAAGAAAGACAGGAAATAAAAACAAAAATTTTAATATTGCATGGCATTTACAACAAATAATACAAAAAATAAGAAAGGGGTGATACAATAGTTAAGGATGGAACGGCCACTAGAGGTCTTCAAGGCTGGCACGTCCGATAGTATCAAGAAGATTTAATATTTCGTTTAAATAATAATATTTTACGATTATTAGATTTTAATCCTAATAACAGGTCATTAGTTCTTGTAGTTCTTTCCTCATAATATAATATTTTAGAATCAAAACGTTTTTTTAATTACATGTTGTTTTTTGTGCCTACTTCTTTCTGATTGATCATTAGATTCGTTTCCGAGGAAGAAAAATATTAATTATTTATTTATTAACGAATTTATCCTTTCATTAATTCTTGGTCTAATATAGATCCTTTATTATTTCAGAGTTAATGTTATTTTAAGAATACTAAGTATTAGTACAATGTTACTAATTATTTTCGTTTTATTTAAGTTTCTTTTTTAATTTGGATTCTGTTATCAACTCATATATTTCTCATTTTTTTCTAACATATATTAGCTTCTGAAGATTGTTTTTATTTTATTTATTTTGTGTTTTATACTAATTCATCAATTATTGTAAATAGTAGTTAATCATGTTCATCTTGTCTGTTGGCCAGACATATTGTATATTTAAACTGTACAAAGCTGTTATTCTAAAGGGACCCAGTCCCAGAATAAAAATTATTTTCTATCTATCTATCTATCTATATTAAACGATTACTTCTTGATAGGTTGTTCTAAATAACCTAATATTTTGGATTTATGATTTTTTTCTAAATAGTGGTTTTCTTACTATTTTAATTTTTTTTTTTTTTTTCCTAAGACCCATGGGATTTGGGGTTAAAATCAGGAAAGGATAGGGGAGGAATCATGGATCTCTTGTACTGCATCAGATGCATTCTAAGAGGGGTCTGAGGATAGGAAGGTTTTCGGAGTCGGGAAGCAGTTTTAAGTCAGTTCTAGTGATGGGGCTCACTAGTCTTTTAAGTCAGTGAAAGTAAGTTATGGTTCCTCAGTCTAGTGTGAGTGTTTGTATGTGGTCCTGCCAGCGCTGTGGCCGTCCTGTTGTAGTCAGTGTATTAAACAGTGGGTTCGTGCAGTACCGGAGGCTATCAAAGAATATGATATGCCTGCGGGAGATGAACTCCGTCACTGTCGGGAGGTCCAGGGTGTCATGTAACTGGTCTGTCTTTGTCCTCTGTAGTGAGGTATGCCTTACCATTCGTCGCAATACTCCGTTTTGAAACTGCTGGAGCTCTTTGCCGTCGGTGCTGTAACGTTGTTTAGCAACGGTGCTCCGTAAAGGAGGGCCGGTCTGAGAACGGCTTTGTAAATTAATATTTTCAGGCGAAGTATAGGTTTGGAGACATCAGTAGGTGATTCAATCGATAGGACTTGGTCCTAACCGATTTAATCTTCTTTAGGCAGTGATTTGCTAGTGTTAGGTGCCTGTCGAGGGTGATGCCCAAGTACACTATCCTATTAGCTGGCTGATTTTCGACTCCTTCTACCTTGTAAGTCTTCGGTAGTGGGCGCTTGTTCTTTTGGAAAGAAAAAATAATACAGTCGGTCTTCTTAGGATTAACTGTAATATTCAGTCTTTCCAATTTTGTTAATAACTATTTTAATCGTATTCTAGTTACAATATATCTCAATTGTTAAAAATCCTTTCAACGAGAATGGCGACTTTAACTTGGAATAAAAAAAATCTGGTGAGGGCAACACAAGTCTTTCTCCTACCTCCGTTGTTAAAATCGAGTAAAGAATTTTCAAATACAGTTAGAGATAAAAATGAATGAAACTAATAAAGAATTAATTAAATTGAATTTCTATAGAAACACGTGTTTTATTAAAATATCTATTATATTATTATCTAAAATAACAACCAGTAAGATTTATCGGTTTTTTTCACTCTCTATTAACTTTTACAAGCTTCTGTATAAGATAATATGTTTTCTAAGGTTATTAGCTTTCCAACGGTATATTATAGATCTATGTAACTGTTTTTATGTTCAAAAACAAATATTTTGGATCTTTTTTTCCTTTATTTGGATATCAATTTAAGTGAACTTATTTATTCAACGCCAACAAGATAAAAGAAGAAAATAAAACAATTTGTCATTTAGGCCCAGTCAGATTTTTTGAATCAGAATGACACTTATATGATGTTGAAGCCCATTTAAAGTTACATCAATATATGGAGTATAATCAAAATACTAATAGCCGTTTTGAGAATATCGAGCATGGTATTAAGTAGTATTTCCGGTAGGCAGATGTTGGTGAAAAAATCGCTGTAATATATCGGGCGTAAAGTTGTTTTAAATATGAAATACCAGTTTTGTACGACTTTTCGTTATTGCGCTAGACTTACCACACAAACACGGACACACAGACCTTTTTGTGGAGAATTTTCCTTTCGGAAATTCTCAAAGCATTTATTTAGAGAAAAGAGCGTAAGTTTCCGCCGAATACGCCACTACAGGTCTTACCAACGTTTTATTTTAGTCGTTCATGACAACAGCGATGACCGGAAGAGTTTTATGCTAGCGTAGTAGGTCATAATCCGTCTGTGAACTTCTGCTGTTATTTTATTCTGGCAATTCAGCTCCACACTAAGATAGGAGATTAAAGACACACATAGATATATGTTACTGACCTTGTTGCCGTTGATGTAGAAGGTTAGGTTGACTGCTGGGAATGCCGGCCTGGAACTGCAGTTGGCCCTCAGCCTCTCGCCTGGAGTGTACTTGTTCTTCTCCAGGTAGATCTCAGGTCCGCTCTCCGGCTCCACTGCGAAATATATATTCATATATAGTCATTGCCACCTCGATATATAGTTATTGCTCTATATCATTATTGCCACCTCGATAAGCATTATGAAATGAAAAAACTTCTTTATTATCCTAGGACTTAAGTCCCTTAAGAATAAAATATACATACATAATTGATGACCGGAAAAAATGTGGTTATGGCTTAGAATAAGAAAATACTAAACTAAAAAATAATTAAGGTAGTAATATATGTACATCTTTACAAGTCAGACTTTCAGAATAAGAAAAACAAAAAAAACATAAATAGCTAGTTCATCAATGATAATTTGAGTAATATAAACACACACAAAAAAAAAAGAAATAAATAAAATAAAATAATAATAATAATTGGTATTTATAGCATCTGCAGTTTGAAGTTATTGTCTGTTTGACTGGGTAAGGAGAAGGTGGTTGAAAAGTAGCGATTTAAAGCAGGAAGCAGTTGTTACATGACGGATCTCAGGAGGGATAGAATTCCGAAGAGTGAGTGAGTACGGTGAGGAGGAGGGTAGAGGTCAGAAAGACGGGATCTGGTAGAACGGGACTGAATTGATGATTTAAATTGAAGGGATTGGAAGATGTAGCTGGGACGATGAGTTCTGATAACCTGGTAGAGGAAGGAGGCTAGGAAATACTGGCATCTGTAACGAGGATAAAGCCACCTTAACTCGGCGTAATACTGGGTTATATGCATGTCTCTGGTGATCCCGAATACAAACCGTATTGCACAGTTCATAATACGCTTAAGTTTTGCTTCGAGCTCACCTGAAAGTCCGCTGTACACCTCGCAACCGTAGTCAAAGTGGTAAAGACAAGGGAAGAAACAAGGAGTTTACGAATATTGAATATTGAATATTATGTTACTTTATAGTTTTAAAAGAGGTATAGGCGAAATAAATGAATGACTAGATATGCGTGAAAAGAGTGCAAATATTCTTTTATTGTCTTGTAAATAAGGTGGTAAAGCAAATAGCAGAAATTACGAGATACAGACAGAGAAAGAAAACCGAAGAGCGTACAATAACAACAGAGATAGAAGACAACAGCTGACGAGAGGTTACAGTGGATTTGCCACTGTAAAGTGAAATAATCTTTCTGCAATAATAAAATAAGAAATAAAAATTAGCATCAATTAAATATAAAGAGAACAAAAATATAAACATGTTTGAAGCAGTGACATATCCATTTCACATAATCTCATCGCCCCCACCAGCTGTGTCTTTGTAACGTCACTCCAGTCTTACACATTAGGCCCGTCAGATGCCACCTTAATATACCTTACATTACTATATAGTAATTGCTACATCGATATACCATACTTTACAATATGGTTGTCGAGGTACGTTATTATAATGGAAAAGATAGGATATCAGAAGGCCTCGAAAATTGCGTGTTCATGAAAGGAAGAGAGTTAGATGGAGGTGGTGCTCGCCGTGGTAGAAGCACGTACCGCAGCACCAGTTATGTATGAGGTTACTCTACCAGGTGAGGGGCGAACTCACACCCACCAATTAAAAGAGAGGACTGGCTAGGAAGGAAATGCCCGTGTGGTAGTAGCACAGTAGCAGCGGTGGTTTGGAGAACTTCATAGGTGCACATGGGTAGAAGCATTGCACCCGATCCTATCAGGGGAAGAGGAAGGAAGAGGAGAGAAGGCATTTGAAGGATGTTAAGTAAAGATAGACAACATTAGGTTACAAAGGCAGGGATAATCTGACCTAAGGAGACACCACCTGACAATAGCAGGTTGGTGATCTAAACATCTGTGCCAGCTCTTGGGGATGTTAGTCATCCATGTCGATAATTAAGAGAGATTTTCTACCAGACTAGTGTCTTGGCCTTAGGTCAAATTACCTTGAATGGTTTGGTTTGATTTATTTATTCTAATAAACAGTTACATGGGTAAAAATATTTACGATGGCATTAATTAGTAATAATATTTAATTTTATTGAATATAGGGTCTTCTTGTATTCGGCCGGTGAGCCAAGTAGCCGCCGCTAGCGCTATCTGTGAGGGTGCATCCGCTACAGTCATTGCCACCTCGTTATACCTTAGCTTACTATATTAATTGCCACCTTGATATACCTTAGCTTCCTATTATAGTCATTGCCACCTCGATATATCTTACCTTACAACTACCTGTGTACTATAGACTATCAGTTACCTGTGACGAAGAGGTGAGCCGTCCGTATGGCGGTGTGAAAGAGTGGCGCGTCAGCGGAGACCTCGCACTTGTAGACTCCGGTGAGGTCTTTGTCCGCCGCCCTCAGGGTGACTCGGGTGCTGTTGGAGCCGCCCAGCTGTCGACAAAACTACGTCTCAATAAACGTTCTTATTGTGTTGAACTTTTAAAGGCCTGTTAAAATTTAATGTAAAGGCCTCATAAGAGGTATAGAAAGTTTGTATATTGGAACCAAATCGATAGCGAGGATTGAAGGGCTTGGAAGCAGGATGTTGTCTATCCTTAACACTTTAACATCTCCATGAACAGGTCTTAAGGTCATGGAAACAAGGTTGCCGTGGTATGGGAGAACAGGTTGTCATAGCATCGGATGAATTTGACATGGAATATATGATGAGAAAACACGTATAAGTAAATGCACAGTGGGTTCTAGAAATAAGAATAGAAAAAACGAATGCATGCCTTTACTCTCATCTGTTCCTGCTCTTTGCGTAGAGGACTGGGGATTCCGCAGAGCGATCCGTTCAAATATCTAGAAGTAACCATAGGTAAGCATGCTTCAATAGAAAGGGACATATCAAACAAATTGAAACGTAATTAAGAAGCCATTCTACCTGCCTCAATGTACCCTTTAGCAACAACCCTCTTACCCTGTTGAGCAGATCCGTTACTTCGGACTACATCTTGACAACCGCCTTACTTGAATCCCCACAAAAGACTAAAACATAAAACTTCACTTACCTCCGGTTTTAATATCGATTAAAGAATTTTCAAACACAGTAAGAGATATAATGAGTGAAACCATTAAAGAATTAAATGGAATTTCTATAGAAATATGTGTTTTATTAAAAAATATATTATATTATTATCTAAAATAATCAGTTAGCTTTATCGACTTTTCATCACTCTCTATTAACTTTTAAAAGCTTTTGTATGAAATAATTTTTTTTTTTAATCTTTAGCTTTCCAACGGTATTTCATACATGTATATTACTGTTCTTATGTTCAAAAACGAAAAAATTGGTTTTCAAATTTCGGTTATCTGTTGCTAGGCAACGCGCGCTAACACGCTCGGCCACCCCGCTTCCACTTTTTTCGGGACTTTATTTGAATTTTATAATTTTCTCGATCGCAATACTTTCCCTTACTATATATTTCATGTATAGGTAAGTGAATGCAAAAAAGTCGCCTTTGATGCAAAAGACATAGTGAGTTAAGAGAAGTGAGATTCCAGTACTGTTGCAAAGCATTGAACAATATCGATAATCGGGAGGCTGTAACTATTGGGAATGTGGGAGCTAGGAGCGAGCGGGGAGAGAGGAGGGGTTGAAAAATGTGGAGTGTTAATTTCATTAGTAGAAGATAGCCCCCCCTCCTCCAACTCCCACCTCCCAATTAAATGATAATTTACGACTCCGTGACTCGAGCGATTTTTCAAGTTGGCGCGCGGCATTGCCTGCCCCATCCATCACTTCCTCCTAATCGCTATTAATGGAACCCTACCAGCTGAGCTACCTAACCAGTCACCAGCTCCAACATCGATAAACTTACGGATCCAACATTCTCATAGTTCCGTACATTTAGCTAAAATACAGTGACCAGAAACGCATAAAAGTAATATTGTGGTAAATACCAATCGAAACTAACCAATAATAGGGGTACTCACTACGTTTGCCATAGAATGCTATTTGTGCTATTGTGCTAAATCCATCAATTTTATACAGGAAATAACTGTAGAAACTCGACGGGTTTAGCAAAATAACACAAATAGCATGCTATAGCAAACGTAGTGAGTACCCCTAATGTAATATCCATAGAGCACTCTAACTTGTAGAATAAGTCGGCAACTTCAGCCCAAAAATCTGGTGCAGGCAACACACCACTTTCACTTACTTTGGCGGTTAAAAGCTATTCAATATATACCTAAGTAAAGATGAAATTTTTTTTATAGTTTAAAAAAAATATGTATAAAATTGTTATGCACAATTACCTATGGTTGTGTCCTATTCGCCAATTTACATTTACTTCCAAAGCTTTGTACCTATATAAGAATACATTAAATCTTTAGCTTTCCAACGGTATATTATACATTTATTTAATCTAGAGAATCTTCTATTAAAAAAAAAAAATTACTAAAAAAATATTTTTGATCTTGTCCCCTTTATAAAATTTGTTCAGTATGTATATCTACCTGTTTTTCTATAATACTAATAAGGTAATAAGTTTAATTTTTTCGGGCCTACAAAATGTAGTTTAGAGTAAGCAAATTCAAATATCGGCGTTTAAGCCCTGTCTAACTATTTCAATCAGATTCAAAACTACCCTCAATCAAAGCCCATAAACTTTTACTTGATTTAGAGAGTTTGATCAAAATCGTTAGAGCCTTATTTTAGAAAAACGTAAAAAGGTGCTAAATGCATTGTATAAAGTAGTACTTCCGGTTAACCAATTTTATGAAAAAGTCGATAAAACGTTTTGGGCGATTAGTTGTTTTAAATACGAAGTTTCAGTTGATTACGACTATCTGTTTCCGTGCTACTTCAAGTCTATTAAATTTCACATCAATAGAGCGTATTTAAACATAATTGAGACGTTGATTTCCAAAAGGTACAATATCCATTCTAGGAAATTTTACAGGAAGCTCGAAAATCTCTCATTACTATATTATTAAACTAGCTAATTTGGGTCTTTCTGCCTTAAGATTTAGAATTATTTTTTTACTATAATAATAACATCATATTAAAGTTATGAAATGATTTTTTTTAGAATGATTTGGAACTAAAATAAATGCGTAATTAGTACTTTTAGAAAATGACCGCATTTCTAAATCACGTTTTTTAAGGAGTTGAGAATTCATTAGATAACATCAAATAGAATATTTAGATAAAACTGAATGATGAGAATACAAATATGTAAAAAAATCAATTTCGTAAAAAATGTCCTTTAGTACCTTTTGGAAATCAATGTCTCAATTGTTGGCATTCATTATGAAAAAATCACAAAGAAATTAAAAATGCATTGTAAAAACTGGTATTTATGTTTCTTTTATTTTTGTGAGAATGTTGCCGTGATATACCGGACATACCCATTTAATTACTGTCACATAACTAGTCTAATTGTAGTTTGCAAATACTTGTTTAATAATTGTTTATATCTATTTATATTCTTGATTTATACAAGAATGCTTTACTCTTTCCTTTCAATTTTAATTCAAATAAGGATCATCGTAGCATGAGGTTAGATTGGATTGAGTAGATCACGAACGACAGGTAGATCGCGAACGATCGTTCAGTAAAGGCCAGTTTTGGCGAGAAACCATGGGCGCCGCTATCTTGCTCCGGAGCCCTGGGCCAGAATCGGCATTTTATTGGGTTGATGCGAAATTAATGCAGGTTTCCTCTATTGCAATATCTTAATTCCAATTGAGTAAACAAAGCTAATCCTAACATTGATCATTATTATACCAAAACAAACCTTATCTATACCCTCTCTTTCACCATGAATTTGTTTAGTAAAATCGTTTTGTTCAGTGTGTTCAAAGGTCTTGAATCGAAAATGTCAAAGTGCGATTTTCGTCAAATTTATTTTTACGAATTTAAATGAGGGCGCAGCGCTGCGCAAACGGCTCGTAATATTAATGAAGTGTGGGGTCAGGGGGCTATTAATGAGTGCACGGTGCAGCGTTGGTTCCAGAAGTTTCGCAGAGGAGATTTCGACCTCGAAGACAAGGAAGGTCGGGGCCGTCATCTTGCTCTGGACAACGACCAGCTGAGGTCAAAGCTTTCTTAATCGAGGTGAGACTATAACTGCTGACAAATACTGTCAAGAAATTGACAGCATGAATCAAAAATTGCAACGTCTTTGCCCAGCATTGATGAATCGGAAGGGGCCGATCCTGCTCCACGATAACGCCAGACCACACGTTGCACAACCAACGCTTCGACGACTGCACGAGTTGGGCTACGAAGTTCTCCAACATCCGCCTTATTCACCTGACCTCTCTCCTACAGACTTCCACTTTTTCAGGCATCTGGACAACTTTTTGAGGGAGAACAATTTTCAAAACCAGGACGACATTGAAAATTCTTTTCGTGATTTCATTGAGTCCAGGGATTCGGATTTTTTTTCTGGTGGAATAAGAAAGCTTGTTGAACGTTGGCAAAAGTGCATTGATTCAGATGGAAATTATTTTGATTAAATATATATGGTTAAAGTAAAGATATGGCGTATTTACAATACCTACTAAAAACCTGCATTAATTTTGCATCAACCCAATATATCGATAAACACTTTTTTTTTATTCGTTATTCGGATTCTACGCATCTTTTTGTGGATTATAAAGGTTCATTTTTGAAAAAAATAAAGCAACTTTATACAAGACTGTTCCTATTCTTTCGATTTTCATTTTAATAATTCAAATAAAATTCCCGAAATTTACTTATTCCAGAACACTTTACGTTTTTTCTCAATCAATGAGTTTTCAGGGATTCACAAATGGATTTTTTTTTTTTTTAACTTCATTTATTGATTTGCACCTGTCAGCAGTAGTGTGACAATCAGCAAATAGGATGAAATAATAAACAAAATAATGACATGTAAGGAATGAGGAAGGACAGTACCCAGCAGCACGTCTTCTCGTCAGGTTTTTTTTATGTATGGTGTCCAGCATTTTTGAATTGATTGAAGTCTTTATTTTATGTTAGAGTGTTAATAAGGCAATTTTTATATGATTAGGGGCCATTTGGAGTGTTCATAGCTTGAGTGAAGTAAGCGAGCTCTTGGAGAAGGCTCAAAAGGGGCTGAATAAGATTATTCAACTCTCTAATTATTTGTGAAATTTGGGATGAATTTTTACCTGAAGACGGCTGCTGAGGTATTTCCCTCCTCACACCCGAGCCTGCTGGTTCGTTGTTGGAAGGCGGAAAAGCGTAATTTGGTCCCATCTGGAGGGATGATGATTCCCGTGGCTGGATTAGTGTTACCAGAGAGTGGAGTGGTGGTCCCAATGGCTGGAGTGGTGATTCCAGTGGCTGGAGTGCTGGTTCCTGTTGTCGAGTCGGAGCTCTCAGATGCTGAACTGGCAACTCTACCTTACCATTATCCTGTTTTGGTTGGGTGATTAATGTTTATTGACGGAGATCTGGAAATTCGTCGAAATTTCGTGATGGAGGATGAGGTCGTTCGGAGGGGTGTATTCGTGATGTTCGTTGAATCCTCAACTCCTTCAGAACTTTGCACCCACGGTAGTTGGCTGGATGTCCTCCCTGGCAGTTGGCGCATGTCGCTGGTGTTTCCTCTGCCTTTGTACAATTTGCACTGTCGTGGCCAAGACCACATCTTACACAACGTGGAGAGTGGTTACAGTACGACTTCGTGTGTCCGTACTGCTGCCATCTGATACACTGTGGTATTTTTTTAAATTTGTTATTTTCGAATTAATTCGTTCTTGGTATCTTGGAATGTGTGGCCTCAAATTTTAAATTTTGAGGCGGACGGGGAATATTTATTTATTTTTTTAGTCGATTACAAAGGTTTATAATTGAAAGTAATAAACCAACGTACAATTGCCTTTTTATTTTGTATAATATTTTGATTGATCTAAAACAAAGTATTCCTAGTTGAGATAGGTGTGAAGATGTAATAGCTAAATTTGAATTGGGAGCGGCGCTTAGGCAGACAGACACCTGAACCAATCTAAGTTGTCCTAACTATCGGAGAGTTGTCATTGGTCTAGCCCTAGCCACTCACTGATAAATATTCACTCGTCTCTATTCTGTCCTCTGTCACTTCAATTACTCCATCTCTAACTAATACCAATGAACTATTGTGATTCATAATCAAAACTTTATAATCTCTTTGTTCTACTGTTGAAGAAAAACTTGTCGAAAACAAAACATACGACCTTTCAACCCACTGAAGGTCTTGGATTGAGAACATAAGGCCTATGCGGTATTCAGATTACGTCTTATTTTAATTCTTTCATTCGCCCTTAAGAGCTCTTTTTTCTCCCTTTATAAAACAACAAATTTCCAGTTTATTAGAGGAGGAAACGCTACGTATTTTTACTTTCGCTTACCTATATATGAAATATTGCGATAATGAAAATTTTCCAATTCCAGTTTTCAACGGAAATAAACGTTTTAAGGTTCCCTGAGTCCAAATGACCTAGTCCCGCAAAATTGTCTGCGTTTGTGGGTGGCACATCTAGCGCAAAAACGCCCGAGATGTTACTGCACAATTTTCTTCAAAATCGTCTGACTATAAATTTACTTTAAATCATGCTGTTGGCACCTTTTTACGATTTTCTAAACAACGGCTCTGACGATTTTAATTAAACTCGCCATACCGATGTCCAAATTAATGGGCTTTAATTTCATGTAGGTTTCATTTTGATTGATATAGTCTGGCATGGCTTAAATACCGATATTTTAAATTTTCGTTCTCTAATGTACCTTTTATTTTATAGATCAAAAAATTAACTTTAACATCCTGTCAGCGTTGATAAAAAACATGTAAATATATAAATTGATCGAATTCTAAATGTGATTTTTAGTTTTTCAGACTTCAGAATAGTAATATAGACGTATAATATATCGTTGAAAGAATGTCAGATTTTAGAAGAAATGTTGGTTGGTTGGTTGGTTTTTAAAATTTTAATGGCACAAAACATCGCGGTCATCAGTGCCAGATATATTCATTTTATAGAAGATTAATTTAAGATAAATAGTATAAGTTAAAATATTAAAAGAGATATTCATTAAAAGATATTATAATATAAGAATAATTCTACTTGAGATAAATGAATGATATATAATACTCAAGAGAAAAGAATAAATAAATAAATTAAAGTAAAAAATAATAATAATAATAAATAAAGATAAAAAACAAGTAGATAAAATAGATAATAATAAAAATAAATAAGTAATAGTAATACATTAATATTTAATTGAAAAATAAAGTAATAAACATAATAACTAGAAAAGTAATTACAAAAATAAGTAAAATAAAATATAATAGAAAAAAATATATATATATAAATAAAAAAATAAAATAAAATAAAAAATAAAATAAAATGTTATTTCATACACTAGGTTGTGAAAGGTAATGGAGATTAATGAAAATGGACAAAACTGATTTTTGCAGATAAAAATGCAATGAATTAATTGATAAAAGGCGGGTTTCTATTGAAACTAAAGTGCTTTTCCCTTTTCATCATTAACTGTATTTAAAAATTCATAAATTGATTTTAACAATGGAGGTAAGTGAGAGTCGTGTGTTGCACGCACTGGATTTGTAAAGTTTTGAACCCAAGTGTAAAAACAATTGAAATAGGATCAGTATTAACCAAGTTTTTGCCTGTTTATTATGTTTTAGTCTTATTTTACAAGGAAGTAAATTAACTAGTAAAAAACTTATTAGAAGTTAGTAATAATGGTCGTATTATTGGCTAAAGTTAATTAAAAAAGTTTGGAGACTGTTTAGATTGAACAAATAATCTAGTTGCACTGGATTTTTTCTAAATAGCGGTTTCCGTTCTGAGAAAGGAGTTGATTGGTACGAGTTGAGCCAACCAGGCTTCGGTTAGGCCCGCTACCGGAAGTTGGTTTGGTTTCTGCTTCAGTGGCTGCATCTTCGATCAGCTGAATGGTGTGAGGTGGTTGGTAGCTGCTTAGGTGTGCAGGGCTAGGAATATGTAGTGGAAAGAATTTGTTAGAGTGTATCTTTGTGATAAAAGTATAGCAAGGAATCTATAAACTAGATTGGATTGCGAGTTCAAACCTGCAGGTGGTACTAGATTTTTAATGGGAGTAAAATAATACTTAGTTATGCCGTCCTTCGGAGGAGACGAAAAAAGGTGGTCCATAGTCTGTACTCGTTAAAGATTCCTATCCTAATTTTTTTATTTAATCATTTATTGAAATTTACAACTGTATTAGTTAATACATCAAGAAAATTAGCTAACAGAAATACATGAAAAAGACATGCAGAGTAAATGCCCATTGGCACTACTCACTGGGTAATCTAAACTAGAAGGTCTCGAGGCCATCTACTTTTCAGACGCCTCGGAGGATTGTCAGGAATGGAAGAGGAAGCAAGGATTGACACTAATGGGTTAGAGTGGGAGTGGAAGGATTGATACCTGGTCCGGGCCAAATCAGCAGCATATGGGACATTAAGGTCTTTATGTATGAGTTTATTCGCGAAAAAGTAAGGAGCGTTGAGGATTTTCTGAAGGATTTTTGATTGTAAGGATTGAATATGGGAAGAATTTGATGGTTTAGTAGAGCCCCAGAGCTCAACTCCGTAAGTCAAGATAGGCCTTATAATGGTGATATAGATGAGCCTTTTGTTGATAAGTGGAAGTTTAGAGCGTCTGTAAAGTAAGTGCTGAAGTAAGCGAAAGCGACGGGCAGTTTCTTGTCGTTTCAGTCTTGTGTGTGGATTACTTGTTGAACGTTTATCAAGTAGGAGTCCTAGATAGCGAATCTGTTCAACCGGGACAAGCGGAATATTATTAAAGGACACTATAGGGCTAGATGTCATAGGTTTTCGACGAAGGGTAAAGGGAATTTGGTGGGATTTGTTGGAATTGATTTTGATTCTCCAATTCTGACACCATGCCTCAAGTTCTCTGATGTGGAATTGAATAGTTTGAGAGGCAATAATTGGATCGTTATTGACTCATAACACACAAATGTCATCAGCATAGATAGAAAGGAAGGTTTTAGGATGGGTTGGGATATCAGGTTTATAGACTGTGTAAGGGATGGGTCCTAGGATACTACCTTGAGGGACACCAGCAGACTGAATAAAAAGGGATGAATAGGAATTATTGTGGTTTATTTTGAAGGATCTTTTAGAAAGGTAGGACTGGGTGATGAGTTAGTATGTAGGAGGGAGGAATTTACGGATTTTGTAAAGCAATCATAGGTGCCAAATCTATCCTAGTTAAAAATGGATAGGCAAACTTTAGGACCCCCACTGTAGCATCGTCCGAGTTTACATTAACAAGATTTTATATGTTCAACAGATGTATATATTAAACTGTAGTAAACATAAGAGTTAAGAATATTACCTAAATTAATGAAAGAAAATCACCATTTACTCACTTATGCACCAATCGCAGTCCAAAATTAAAATGGTTGAGAAGCTGACAATTTTATGAGTGGTTCGTCTTAACGCCTATATCGGCAATAAGGACGGGTTTGAGGAAAGTTGTCCTCTTAGTAGTTGAAATTAAAAATTCTATTTAAAAAAAAAAATCTCCAGATAAATTATTAATTCGAATTTCTAACCATATGAATGCTAAATCCTGCGTAAAATATTTGCTCGAATGAGAGATGAAATCACTTGGGAACTCAGATTGTTGCACAACGCGGAATTACGGAGCTTGTATCCTAGGAGTATAATTGAGCTGATAGCATCGCGGAGACTTAAATGGAGGAGTAAAATTCTTGGCCTCAGTGAAGAACGGATCCCGAGAAAGTTGGTATGCGCTGACCCGACTGATATAGTGTACGAGGGATAGGGCGAGGCGTCGATGGGAGGATTGTGTTAATTCTGATCCTGGGGCTCCGGGCTTGAGCAGAGTATCATTGGACGAGTCTGTGTAGGCAGTTTTTAGTGGTATCGGCTTCGAACTTTCGGGTACGGCAGGCCTATTATTATTATTATAAATGCTAAATCATCTTGAGCTCACCTCATCATCAAAATAATTTTAATTTTCTTCCCCTAAAGTACCTCTAATTTTGAAGATTCTATAAATATAACCATCTCATCTTTTTAGCATTGATAAAAATCGAATAAATAGTTAAACGTATTCGATGTCCGACTGAAGGAGAAAATGTCAAACATATTATTATGCAATTTTTGTGTTTTTAAAAATAAGAAAAGTAACATAAATGTATAATATACCGTTGGAAAGCTAAAGATTTAAAAAAAAAATATTATGTTTTACACAAAATTGTAAAAGTCAATGGACAGAGATGAAAAGCCAATAAAAATAACCGATTGTTGTAGATAATATTGGGTTGTTTCACATGAAATGTACGTTTTTATAGTTTCTGAAATACATAAAGAACTTTGCAGGTATCTGCTGTTTTCTTCCAAATGTTTACATATTTAAAGTAAACAGTTACTATTCCTCTAGTTTAAACTCGGCCATTCAGCAGCTGAGGCCGCCAGAAATATTTGCAAGGCGTTAGGGGAAGGGAGTGTTAGTGAACGAACCATTCGCCGTTAGTTTGCTAAGTTTTCAGCTGGGGATACCGACTTGGAAAACTTGCCCCGAGGAAGACCTCCGTCCGTAATAGACAACGATGTCCTCAAACATACAGTAGAAGGAAACCCATACCAAACTGGACTCTCAGCACAACTTAATGCAAGTGCATCTACCGTTTCCAGACATTTAAAGTGTGTTGGGAAAGAAAAAAAGCTCGATACATGGGTACCTCATGATCTCACTGAGCGGCAGCTTGACCCCATGTTTCAAAACGTACCGTGCAAAAATTGAAAGAACTGGGCTGCGAAGTTCTTCCGCACCTGCCATATTCCTCGACTTGTCTCGAACAGATTACCACCTGTTCAGGAATTTAGACAACTTCGTGAAAGGAAAACTTTTTGAAAATGATGATCAAGTGAAAAGTGCGTTTTCAGATTTTGTTTCAGTTCAAAGCTCAGAGTTTTTCAGTTCGGGGATAAAAAAGTTTGTGTCACGTTGGGAAAAATGTGTAGAAAAAGGAGGTAAATACTTGGAATAAAATTATCTTGTTTTCATATCGTATTTTTAATAAAAATCCTTTACCTTGAAAACGGACATTTCATGTGACACAACCCAATATAAGTTGAACGAATTCCGTGTCCGACTGAAGGAGAAAAGGACAATGATTTTTCGTGTTTTTAAAAATAAGAAAAGTAACATAAATGTATAATATGGGTACTCACTACGTTTGCTATAGCATGCTATTTGTGCTATTGTGCTAAACCCATCAATTTTATGCAGGAAATAACTGTAGAAACTCGACGGGTTTAGTAAAATAACACAAATAGCATGCTATAGCATGCTGTAGCAAACGCAGTGAGTACCCCTAATATACCGTTGGAAAGCTAAAGATTTTAGAAAGAAATATTATGTTTTACACCAAATAGTAAACGTTTAATAAAACACATGTTTTTTTAAAAACTACATATTATTAGTTCTTTAACAATTAATTTTCATCTCTAAATGTTTTTAAAAATTCTTAAATTGATTTTAACAATGGCGGTAAATGATAGTCGTGGATATTGCGCGCATCAGATATTTTGTATATTTGATGATATGAAAATGATAATTTATATAGTTGTAATGTCTGATTTAGTTATGTAATACCTTGGTCCTTATGATTGTTATATCAGAGACAAAGTAAGATAATAATAATATTAGAGTAAAATATTTCTCCGACGAGAGCTCAAATTGAACTTCTTTGTTTTAGAAATGGACTCTATCTCGCTCTCTCTCCCACTCTCTCTTCCTCCCTCTCTCCCTCTCTCTCTCATTACTCCCTCCTTGCCCTTTTTATTTTTCGCCCTTTTTTCCCTCGCCCTTTCTATTCCCCATTATGACTAATGATCTTCCCTCTCCTTTCATTTTTTTTTTGTTATTATTCAACCCTCGGTTGTAACACCTCTGATATTGATTTTGGCCCGAGATACTTATACAATTAGATCCGTCTATCTTGATTACTTTAACTGAGAAAAATCTTCTTTGAATGATTTTTTATTTTTCTAGATTTAATTATGGAGCTAAACATTATGTTATACGAAAATATTTTCAGGGAACACAACCCTTACTTAAAATAATTAAAAAAAAGTCATTATTAACCTTTATAGGTAAGAAAAATGTATATCTAAATACAATTTATCAGAAGAAATATAATTTAACTCATCAATCTACACATTAAGAAAAATCTGGTGCGGGCAACACACGAATTTCATTTTATTAAATTTTTAAATCGAAAAGAATTTTCAAATACAGTAAGAGATAAAAAATAGTGAAACCATTAAAGAATTAATTCAATTGAGTTTCTATAGAAACATGTGTTTTATTAAAATATCTATTATATCATTATCTAAAATAATCAGTTATTTTTATCGGCTTGTCATCAATATTTATTCACTTTTACAAGCTTGTGTATAAGACAATATTTTTTTCTAAAATCTAGCTTTCCAACGGTATATCATATATGTACATTACTGTTCTTGATAACCGGATAATAAAGTTATTTTATTAGTATCTATAAAATTAAAGGTACTTTAGAGGAAAAAAATGAAAAATTCGGTATTAAAGCCCTGTCAGACTTTTTCAATTAAAATTAAACCTACATCGCATTAAAGCCCATCAATTTTTTACATCGATAGAGGGAGTTAAATCAAAATTGTTACAGCCACTTTTGAGAAAATCGTAAAAAAGTGCAAAACGCATGGTACAGAGTAGATCATCAGGTCAGCCGATTCTAAAGAAAATATTGCTGGTACATCTCGGGCGTATAGTTGTCTTAAATTGAAATTTCAGTTTCATAGGACTTTTTGTTTCCGCCCGGGAGTTACCACACACACACACACAGACCTTTTTGCGGAACTTGGTTATTTGGGCTCAGGGGACCCTAAAACGTGTATTTTATACCGTTGATAACTTAAATTCTAAAATTTTCACGATCGCAATACTTTCTTCCCCTCACTATATTTTTCATACATAGCTAAGTGAAAGTAAAGATGTGTATCCTAATAAAATGTATCAGAAAATCTATAATTAGACTCATCAATCTGCATATAAAAAAATATCTCACATTACCTGTAATAAATAATTTAAAGGTATACATTTCCTTAAGAATCGACTATAAACTCGAATCGTTCTAGTTATCATCATATCCAGTAGTTATATATCATATAACCTAAATATACTCCACGCGTTTAAAAGTATTAATACGAGAATTCTGCACCTCACAACTTATTTGGTTTTGTGCTCAGTAAATATAGATATTCTTACTGTTTGGTTATTTTCCCACATTTTAGGCACCCACTTTGTAGAGGCTGGGTCTCCATATTTCAGAGTCGATCCCCGGCTGAGTTACCAGAAAACATAATTCTGCCACAGCCGATATTCGAACCCGGGATTTTTGAATTCCAGTTTTCAACGGAAATACACGTTTTAGGGTCCCCTGAGTCCAAATAACCAAGTCCAACAAAAAGGCCTGCGTGTGTGTGTGGTAACTCCCGGGCGAAAACAAAAAGTCCTATGTAACTTTTTCTGATGAGCTGACCGGGAGATCTACTTTATACCTTGCATTTAACACCTTATTGCGATTTTCTCAAAAACGGCTGTAACGATTTTGATTAAACTCTAATCTAATAGGATGTAGGTTTTATTTTGATTGAAATAGTCTGACAGGGCTTAAATGCCGATATTTTTTATTTTCTTCCTCTAAAGTACCTTTAATTTTTTAGATACTAAGTAAATAATAATATAATCTTGTTATCAACGATAAAAAGAAACAGTTTAATATATAAGTTACACGAATTCCATTTCTAACTAAAGGAGAAAAGTGCTGGAGAGAAATCTTTTTTTAATGCAAGCTTGTAAAAGTTAATATAGAGTGATGAAAAGCCCATAAAACTTACCGATTGTTATTTTAGATAATAATATCGGTGGCGGTCGTGAAAAACTAGATAATTCGAGTTATATCAAAAATGAGTTAACTTCACGTATCGCTCCCTCAGACATTCTACTACGCCGTGTTAAATTGGTTAAAGAAATTTCTCAGTGGAAAACATTTTAGGTGGAAAGAAAGCTGTAATTAATAACTCTATTTTCGTATTACGTAAAACTTTAAGTCGCTCACCTGTGAAATGGAAGATTTTGACTTAACCACTTATTTACGACTGCCAAATATATAGATTTTTTAAATAAAATACATTTTTCTATATTTAATTGAATTAATTCTTTATTAGTTTCAATCATTTTTATCTCTAACTGTATTTGAAAATTCTTTAATCGATTTTAACAACGGCGGTGAGTGAAAGTCGTGGGGCACCAGATTTTTAAAAGTTGGTGTATAACTGATAGTCTATAGGAAGCTACTTTCACGATAGTGAATTTCTTACAAAATAACAATGGTAGTGCATATAAGCAACTAGCACAACTGAATCTTGTATTTTGTATTTAGTCCTTGAATAATAATAGAACACTTTGAGCAAGACCATTCATAAATTGAAGAGCATTCGATTAACTAATGATGGTAGGAATCATAGAAAGGTGTGGTTGGAAGCTACCGCTATCGGACTATTGTCTTTCAGCTCTGAGTGACAGGACTATCGTAGGAAGGAGAGGGAACTGATTGTAACGTTCGGATGCGAGAGTGGGTCCTGGACTTGGGAGGATACACCTCCGGGTAGGGTCCCATCAATCAAATCCGAAACAGCTCCTTTCCCCTTCAAAGACCTTCATTAATAAGATTGATTTAGGTCGCCGAACCTAATAATGGCCCATCATCGATTCTCTCTCAGAGGAAGCTCTTAGTGTCCGATATTGGGAGGTAACCGCAACAGGGAGGCACATAATGCAATAATATAAACCTCAACCGTGTCGTCCATGGTGCATCTTAAAATAGCGCACAGAAATTTTATTGTTAAGTTCTTAATATTCGAAAGGATTCGAGCTTGTAGCCCAACTTGAAGGATCCTGAATAAGAGGGAGAGGGAGAACCTCGAAACGTCGTTTTGAGATGATACTTTAAATACAAAGGTACTTATATACTTCTATATTTATAGAAATATCATGATTGAACACGGAATACAAAGAAAGTTAGTAAACCTAGTACAGATGTGTTTTTCGGAAACATTCCATAATGTTAGAATAGGTCATAATTACTCCGAGAGATTTGAGGTGCGATCGGGTTTGAAACAGGGTGACTACCTTTCACCTGTCGTATTTAATATAGCTTTAGAATATGTCATAGAAAAGGTGATGTGTACCGAGAAAGGATTAAATATGGGTGTCAAGATTCCGGTTTTGGGGTATGGCGATGATCTGGTACTGCTAGGTGAAGACGCAGAAACCATACAAATAAATACAAGTGTGTTAATAAAAACCGGTAAAGAAATAGGACTTGAATTAAATACCGATAAGACAAAAGGTGGGAAATGCGTGTTATTTCAGTTGCAAAGTTACTTCGCGGCTTCTGTCTAAAAACTTAAAGGTTAGAATTTATAAAACTATTATTCGTCCGACGGTTCTTTACGGATGTGAAACGTGAACGCTTACTTTGAAGGATGAACGACGGCTTAAGGTTTTCGAAAATAAGGTACTGCGTAAAATATTTGGTCTGAAGAAAGATGAGGCCACTGGGGAGTTTAGAAGGTTGCACATCGCGGAATTGCGGAACTTGTATCCTGTGAATATAATTGAGTTGATAGCATCGCGGAGACTCAAATGGGCGCGTAAAGTTGTTGGGCTCGGTGAGGAACGGATTCCGAGAAAGTTGGTATTCGCTAGTCCGACTGGAAGGCGTCCGAAAGGTAGGCCGAAGCGTCGATGGGAGGATTGGATTAAGGCTGATCTCGGGGGCTTGGGCTTGACCGGCGAACATTGGACGATCCTGTGCTGGCGAAGTTGGGTGGTATCGGCATCGAACCTTCGGGCTCAGTAAGCCTATTATTATTATTAATATATTTATAGAAATTTAAAAAAATCAGCCCATTGATTAATTTCGATCCGTATCCTTTTTAAAAGGAGAATCGAGTCAAAAATGGTGGTTCTCTTCCATTTTGAATCGTATCCTGGTTACAATAAATGTCAATTGTTAAGAATCCTTTCAACGAGAATGGCGACTTTAACTTAGAATGAAAAAAACAAAAATTAAAACAGTCCTTAAAATATGAAAATCGGGCATATCCTTTGAAATAGTAAATTAGTCCTTTTCGGGCGTAACCCACCACACCCACCCTAATATAGACAGTTAGACTTAAGTTATTTCGGACAGCTTCTTGCATCGGGAAGAGAGTTTCTATATTTAAAAGAGTCCTTTTTAGTATGGTAATCCTAGTTACCATTGATTAATTTCGATCCGTATCCTTTTTAAAAGGAGAATCGAGTCAAAAATGGTGGTTCTCTTCCATTTTGAACCGTATCCTGGTTACAATAAATGTCAATTGTTAAGAATCCTTTCAACGAGAATGGCGATTTTAACTTAGAATGAAAAAAACAAAAATTAAAACAGTCCTTAAAATATGAAAATCGGGCATATCCTTTGAAATAGTAAATTAGTCCTTTTCGGGCGTAACCCACCACACCCACCCTAATATAGACAGTTAGACTTAAGTTATTTCGGACAGCTTCTTGCATCGGGAAGAGAGTTTCTATATTTAAAAGAGTCCTTTTTAGTATGGTAATCCTAGTTACCATTGATTAATTTCGATCCGTATCCTTTTTAAAAGGAGAATCGAGTCAAAAATGGTGGTTCTCTTCCATTTTGAACCGTATCCTGGTTACAATAAATGTCAATTGTTAAGAATCCTTTCAACGAGAATGGCGATTTTAACTTAGAATGAAAAAAACAAAAATTAAAACAGTCCTTAAAATATGAAAATCGGGCATATCCTTTGAAATAGTAAATTAGTCCTTTTCGGGCGTAACCCACCACACCCACCCTAATATAGACAGTTAGACTTAAGTTATTTCGGACAGCTTCTTGCATCGGGAAGAGAGTTTCTATATTTAAAAGAGTCCTTTTTAGTATGGTAATCCTAGTTACCATTGATTAATTTCGATCCGTATCCTTTTTAAAAGGAGAATCGAGTCAAAAATGGTGGTTCTCTTCCATTTTGAACCGTATCCTGGTTACAATAAATGTCAATTGTTAAGAATCCTTTCAACGAGAATGGCGATTTTAACTTAGAATGAAAAAAACAAAAATTAAAACAGTCCTTAAAATATGAAAATCGGGCATATCCTTTGAAATAGTAAATTAGTCCTTTTCGGGCGTAACCCACCACACCCACCCTAATATAGACAGTTAGACTTAAGTTATTTCGGACAGCTTCTTGCATCGGGAAGAGAGTTTCTATATTTAAAATATAGAATAAAATAAAATAGTAAATTAGTCCTTTTCGGGCGTAACGGTGGGGACGATAAAAAGGTTTCTCTTGAAACTCAAAGTAATTAATTATTTATAAATTTATTTTCATCTCAAAATGTATTTAATAAATCTTCAATTGACTTTTACAACGGAGGGATGTGAAAGTCGTGGGTTGCGTTCACCAGATTTTTTTAAATAATTATTTTGAAAACCACTGTGCAACTTTTAAAAATATATTTATTTTATACATCTGAACATGACATACCTAAAAAGGTTTTATAGTTCTTATTAATGTCTTTCAATTTTGTCGTTTAGACTGTTTTTGATCAAATCCCTGAACCTTTGAGAGCGAATGTTGTTAGTTAAGCTTCCAAAAGACGGGGGGAAATCCTAATTAGCTGAGGATAAGATGGACACTTCAAGGGGGGCAGGCCCCCTATATTCTCCCTCTCCTAATCCTCTTAGACCCCATCCTACACCCTACTTCGGCAACGGATAACTGACCCAAAGAAGGATTAGCGAAATATTTGTCCTCAATGGGTTCGTAGTATAGGTGTGTCATCTAACTAGGAGCTTCATAAAAATATCTCCCAATCTCAGAGTGTCATATTTTATTATATAATTTCCAAAATATCCTCGAACCTACACACTTGACTTAAAAGAAATGGCTCAGCAGAAGATACGGAGGGTCTTTTTCATTTTAAGCAACTTGTTACTAGCTTACTACTATACTACAGTGGGAGTCCTAAATTTTGTCTATCCAGATTTTATTAGGATAGGGATCTTTAACGAGTACCTGACATCGCACAGGCTCGGGACCACCTTTTAACGTCCCCTCCGAATGACGGCATAACTAAAGATTTTTGACTCCCATTAAAAAATCCTAGGACCACCAGCGGGTTTGAACCCGTGACCTTTGGTATAGGAGGCTGTTATGCTAGCCACCCAGCTACAAGTGATCCCTTAATAAAAAAATAAAAAAAGGTTACATCATTACTGAAAAATACATGATTTATTTACTATTTAACTTATTAACAAGAAATATTGGGAAAAATAAATAAAAGGTTATTCTTCCAGAGGCCAATAGGCTTTCATTGCCTCGAAAACTTCTATGAATGAATCCTTCCCTTCGTTACGATACCTCCATACATACTCATACAAGTAGGAGTCAAGGACGCTTCTTCCATTTTATTTTTTGTTGCGGCGTGTAACTGATGACCACAATCACTCAACTTGTTGGGTATGTACACCACTTATGGGGTCTATAAAATTTCTGAAATCATTAACTGTACAATGACTGTTTATTATTTATTTATTTTATTTCTTTATTTAACGTCATTTTATGCTCCTATGGCTATTCGGACGATACTACAGTGGGAGTCCTAAATTTTTCCTATTCAGGTTTTATTAGGATAGGGATCCTTAGCAAGTACCTGACAACTCACAGGCCCGGGACCACCTTTTAACGTCCACTCCGAAGGACTGCATAACTAAGGATTTTTTACTCCCATTAAAAAATCCCAGGACCTCTTGCGGGTTTGAACCCGTGACCGTTGGCATAGGAGGCTGTTATGCTAGCCAGTATAATGACTGTACTGCATTCCAGGTAATTCTTTAAGATCCTTTTACGACTTTCGGCAGTCAAAAAATATTATACTTCCTGCAGTTTTCGAACCATGTACCTTTATAAATACACTTCTAAGTTGGGTACATCCCAGTCTTCGGCACCTCCAAATCGGAACGCGTTTCTTACGGTAAATTATTTTCATGTAGTGTCTTTCTCTACATTACATTTTTGCATGTAGAACACCTATTCTTTGTAAAAATGTTATAGCTATTTTATTTGACTTCAAAACTAAATATAATTCATAAAACAAATTCATTCTTAAAATACAGAGCATAGATTAACTTTATAGACCAACTTAATAATTTTTGGTTTGTTGATAATCAGAACAGTAATATAGACCTATAATATACCGTTGGAAAGAGAAAGATTTTAGAAAAAATATCATCTGATAGAAAAATTGTAAAAAGTAATATAAAGTGACTAATAGGGAATACACTTATTACTGATTAGCAATTTAATATAGTTACATTATTTAATCTAAATGATATGTTTACAACTAAAAAAATATTTTTTAAAGTTAAGTATAGTTAATAGTTTTTAAATTAATTTTTAATAATCGTGGACGGTGAAAGTCGTGTGTTGCCCGCACCAGATTTTTGTGTATCACTTATGTTTCTAACGAAATCAAATTTATATTTAAATTAACTCTAAACTTTTTTCAAATCTTGATAGTCCTCAAATTGATTTTAACAGCCTAGGAAAGCGAAAGTGGTTTTTTGTCCGCTCTAGGTTTTTTAGTGATACGAACGACTGTTAAATTATTAAGTTAAATTAATTTAAATTTAATTAAATTAAATGACTGTTATTATTCATACAAAAATACTAAAATTCCGATCAGAAAATGCGAGGGTGGGTGAAGAAGAATGACAAATTGGGATAAAGATATTTGTTTTGACCAATAAAAAAAGAAATACAAAAAAATATGTTCGTGGAAAAAAAAACATCTGAGTCACCTAGCGTTCAAAAATATATTTTAGAACCAATTCTTAACCTGCCAAATATACAAACAAAATTCATAAAAATCGGACGAGCCGTTTCTGAGGAGTACGACCACAAAGATAGTAAAAGAGATATTTTTTATGTATTCGATTATGAACTTTATATAATTTATAGATACATAAATTATTTATTAACGACCCAACTATATAGGTACCTGAGGGTTAAATACGAAGGTCAAGTATCCTGAGAGCTCCGAGTGCCGACTCGCGAGATTTTGATTTAGTTTTCGCTCATGTTAGGGAATGGGACACAATTAGGAGAAGGTAGAAAATGCTACAATATATCTAATTCAATTTGCACTAGGTAGCGAAACAATCTTCTCACTAATAACACTTTGGACTTCCATTCTACCAGCCAGCCGACCCATAATTTTATTTGGACATATTTACCTTGTTTTTATTGTGATATAGTTGTGAATTAAAAAAAATGATTTCAAGTAATATTTGAGATGTTAAGATGCAAAGAAGAATATAATTGCGGATCCGACTGTAATATTAAATAAATTCAAACACTGACGGTATTCTAAATACGGAAAAATAATAACCAATCTCCTCCCTCTTAATATAAAAGCGCTAAACCATGGATAGACGCACCGAGTAAAGAGGAAGTCGAACTGGCGATAGTGAAATTAAAACGTTATAAAGCTGCAGGAAATAATAATATCACGAGTGAATTAATCAAGGCGTGTGGAGAAGCGGACGTTTAAATTACATGTTTAGTTAAAAAGATCAGTAAAATGAAAAAATGCCGAAAAATGTTAATAATCAATACTTATTCCGATTCACCATAAAAGGACCGAGGACGGATTGTAACAACTATCGTAGGATCTCTTCTCCCAGATGCTATAAAATATTCTCGTCAATACTAACTAGCCAAATCACGGAATACGCTAGGAAATCATCGGAGACTACCAATGTGGTTTTAGGCGAAATCGCACGACTATTGATCAAATATTTCCTTACGTCAAATATTAGAGAAAAAGTTGGAATACAACGGTGTAGTCCATCAAGTTAATGTCGATTTTAAAAAGGCTTATGATTCCATAGACCCGTCAGAAGCTGTACATCATGATTGAACAGGGAATGCCTAGAAACTTAGTAAACCTAGTAGAGATGTGTCTATCGGAAACATTCCATAAAGATAAAATTGGTCATAATTACTCTGAGAGATTTGAGGTGCAATCGAATTTGAAACAGAGTGACTCCCTATCACCTGTTTTATTTAATATAGCCTTAGATTATGCCATAGAAAAGATTACGTGTACCGAGAAAGGTTTAAATATGGGTGATAAGACTTCGGTTCTGGGATACGCCGATGATTTGGTACTGCTAGGTGAAGAAATGGAACTATACAACTAAATACAAGTTGGTTAATAAAAACCAGTAAAGAAATAAAACTAGAATTAAATACCGATAAGACGAAATATATGATTAGTTGCAGAAATGGTGGCGATCTTGGTGATATTGATGTATCAGGGCATACTTTTGAACACGTAGAGAAATTCAAGTGTTTGGGTTCAATATAACAAGGAAAAATGAAATCCAGGAGGCGATAAAGTCCCGATTAAAGGCGGGAAACGCGTTTATTATTTGTTCGAAATTACTTAGCTCGCGGCTTCTGTCTAAAAACTTAAAGGTTAGAATTTATAAAACTATTATTCTTCCGACGGTCCCTTTATTGATGTGAAACGTGGTCGCATACTTTGAAAACCTCAAGCGTTGTTCAAGGCTTAAGGTTTTCGAAATAAGGTACTGCGTAAAATGTTTGGTCTGAATAGAGATGAGGTCACTAGGGAGTTTAGAAGGTTGCACAACGCGGAATTGCAGAGCTTGTACCCTGTGAATATAATTGAGTTGATAGCATCGCGGAAGCTCAAATGGGCGAGTAATGTTGTTGGGCTCGGTGAGGAACGGATTCCGAGAAAGTTGGTGTTCGCTGATTCGAGTGGTCAGGAAAGGTAGGCCGAAGCGTAGATGGGAGGATTGCCTAAAGGCTGATCTCTGGGGTTGAACGATAATCATTGGGGTAGTCTGTGGAGGCGGTACTTGGTGGTATTGGCATCCGACCTTCGGGTTCGTCTGTTATTATTATTAATATTTAGGCTAAAACATATTATTCATCGTTTAGTTTTTACTTTAAAATAACCAATTTTGATTTAATTTATCTTTTTTATGTAATTTATCTTTTTTTTAACTTTTTTTACTCTCGAAAATTCATACTGGCACCTAGTTTGTACCTACTGTGTACGGGATTCGACGACAGATTCTATATCTCAAAATTAATAACAATTATTTTTTTGCAATATAACATTGGTCCCTAGGACCTTCCACATGGGAGCTATATTAGTATGAAGAATGCCCGTTTGAAACCTCTATTTTCTTTCTACTTAGTATATTCTTAATTTAAAAAAATAAATAAATAAAAAAACCGTACAATTGCAACACATGAAGGGTCTTGGACTCACTACATATACATACACAACATATGTACTCACTACATACAGATTCGTACTGTTTCTAGGAGTAACTGTGGTGTGTAAGGAGGTCATTAGGCGGCGTGATCTCCGCCTAATGACCTCCTACAGAAGCCAGCTTTTTTCCTTAATTTCAGATATTCACTTTACAGAGGCTGAGTCTGCCCCAGGAGGGTCTCCATACCCGACGGTCGCCCCTGGATGAATTAACAGAATAAATAATATACTGTCTCAGCCAGGATTTGAATCTAGACCGGAGAACAGTAGGCTAGTACTTTATCCGCCGGACCACGCCGCTCCTCATATTCCTAATAACCATTATTTAAATTTGATTATTGTTTGAAGTAATTTAATTAATTTAATTCTTAAATGTCACTGATTCACACCAGTGACGCGGCTGAGAGCGAGGGTCTAGGATCTTTTGGATTCCGCTTTTTCCTCCACAAGTGGGGGGAAAAGCCAGTCTGGGGTCCTCTATAGCACTTGTATATTTTGTATATAGTTATGTTTGTTTGAATGATGTTTGTTTATCTGCAAACTTTTATTTATCTCAATTATAGGTTAATGTTTTGTTTTTATATTTATTATTATTAATTCTATATATATCATTTATTTGTATTTATCTCAGTTATAGGTTGTTGTTTGTTTTCTTATTTTGTATATATATTATATTTTATTTGTTTGACTTTATCATTGTATATATTGTGTGAATGGTCATATATCACTATTACTAATGTTCATATAGAAACAAATTGTAATATATCTCAATAAAAAAAAAAAAAAAAAAAAAAAAAAAAAAATTCTTAAATGTAATTGATTAAAAGAAAAAAAACAGTTGTGAAGGATTATCTAATAAAATCGATAGTTTTTTTTTTCTCTTTATATCTATATTCACGCCTGTCAGAATGTATCTGACAATCAGCAAATGTGCTGTATAAATTGAGATCAAGTATGGTAGGCATGAAGAATGAAAATGCCCAGCAGCACCCCTTCCATGGCTTTATTTTATCCGAGGAGGTCCCTCATCTAGCTTCTCTTTAGCCTTCTTCTGACTGGCATTTCAATTATTGGCATGTCGTTAATCAGTCTATTGTCGTGTCCGTTAAGTTTACTGTGAAAACGAGTATAGAGTGTTGGTATATGTTGGTCAACTGTTGGTTGTTGTAAGTCCGTATGTAGGGTTCTGTTGTTTACGTACCAAGGAGCTGTCGTTATCAGTCCTAAAATTTTGGATTGAAATTATTGCAGTTTTTGTATGTGAGTCTTTTTTGCTGAACCAAAAATCTGTGAAGCGTAAGTCCATATTGGCTGAAGAAGTTATGTGTATGTATTCAGTTTCTGTCTAATTTTTTATTTTGAAGTTTTAGATAAAAGTGAGTATAGTACATTCAGTCAGTATAGTACAAAGAGTCTGTCTTTTGATCTTGACATGTGGGCCCCAAGTCATCCTTCGATCGAGTGTCAGTCCTAAGTAATGTACAGAGTTTGTCTAAGGAATTTGGTTTGTTGTCGATAAAAATTGGTGGGCAAGTGTTTTGTCGTAGTGTGAACGTTACTTGTTTTGATTTGTCGTGTTTTCCATAGCTTGTAACAATTTTGTAGAATCAACGATCGATTTTTTTTCTTATCCAGAGCGAATTTCATAAGTTTTTATAAAAATTGTTTATTATATATATATATATATATATATATATATATATATATATATATATATATATATATATATTATATATATTATAACACAGGAACTAAATATATATTTTAAATTTTGGTGGTTCTTTCGCAATATTAATAACCTAAAGATGCTATAACAATGCCGAAACATCCTTATAAAATTTAAATAACAAAGTAATAGAATGAGCTACTGCCTATTTTGTTTTTCACGAGAAATTCAATCTTCACCTTATACTAGATAGATATTTAATAACACAACAAATTATTTTAAACTTTTGTAATCTATCTTAAGGATACATTTGGATAACGTTTTGCCAAGTTTATATGATTATTTCCATTACATTGCTAAGTGTATTTTATTTATTTGTTTTATTCATTATATAATGTAAATAGTCGTTCATTGGGAATCGCAAATTTGGTGGAATGTTCGTACATAAATAAAGGTTAACCATCAGATTATCGTGTATAGAGACTTTTTTTTTTTTTGTCGCATTCTAAATGGAGCCTAAAATTGGTTGTTTTTATCTGATCCACACACCATTTATTTGCCTCCCCCCTCGATGAGTTCCCAATAACAGAGGAGAGACTTTTGTTTTCCGTTTAATATCCGTTTCCTCGCTTGGAATTATAAGGACGATGGCGAAAAGCGATATAATAAGATACTTTGAGGACTATTTAGCCGGAGCAGGAGCCATTAGATTGCAATACATCACCGGGACTCACTCACCTGCTATAAATCACCAGATAGCAGCACCTAGCAGTCAGCTCCAATGGCAGCCTTAAAGGATGGAATCCCGTCTCATATCTAGGGCAATATTTAACGATTATTACCTTCTCAGGATATAAAAACGTCCCGATGATATATCTAAAATATCATCGAAATAAGAAAGAATAACTGATGAGAAGAACACGGAAAACAAAGAAAATGTCATCTTTAATTCTTTCAGAAAATCGAAATTTGACTAATGGACCTCTCTTGTATACTATGTTAATGATTACAGATCATAATAAGTTATTATTAAACCTCTCTATTTTGATGATATTTACTAGGGCAGAGCGGGGCTAGTTGAGCATAGGGGCAAGTTGGACAATTGAAATATCTCGCAAACTATTCACCGTACGCATAGGTATCTTAAGGCGAAAAGAAAGAGTCGTGGAAGGGATAATCACCACGCGATAGCTAGTGGCGGCTGGATGAGCAGCGCTCGTGTGTTAGTTTATTTTGTGACCAAAAACTAAAAACTTCATTCATCACAAGTTTTCGTCTGTATTAGTCAATTTTTATCTGTTTTTAATCAGGTAAGTGTTAATCTTTCAGAGAATTATTGTACTTTTGATATCTGGAGTTGTTCTGGGTGTAATTGTTATGATTTGTTTTATAACCTTGTTTTAAAATTTCAGGTTGTTAGTTGAACTATAGTTGCTCAACTTACCTCACGACTTAAACAAATTAAGTAATGAATTTTATTATTTTTTGTTAGGATGTGGACTTCCAAATGGAAGATTACAAGATGTTCTTAATTGCAACAGTGACAATGAACATTAAGTTCCAAAGACCTAATTAATATTTTTTTAAGATATAAGCTATATGAGTAATAATAAAAACTAAGTCTGATTTTAAATATCAAGACTGAATCTAATGTTGAAGTTAATCCAAAAACACGTTAATGTTTTTTTGGATTCTAGTTCTGATTAATTTTTTTTTTTTATTATTACAAACAAGAAATTTGACATAAAATTTAATTTGCCATCTGCAATTCCTTTTCAATAAGCAAATATGTGGACTGCTAAAGCAGCGGCTCATCACAGCAGAGCTCGTTAAGTGATCAGCATATCTCTTGGCCACCGGCTGCGTATTCGTCGGGGTGGGCAGTAAGGAATCAATGGTTATTTATTCAAAGAAAATTACTTTAATCTGTCACTAAAAAAAAAAAAAAAATATATAAATAAGGAGGTGATTGTTAAACACATATTTTACTTCATCTGCAGTCGAAATTGAACCCTTGGTTTAGTCAGATATTCTTAGTGATCAACTTGCCCCGTATCCTAGCTCAACTTGCCCCATATCCTAGTTCAACTTGCTCCATATCCTTGCTCAACTTACCCTACCTATGGGGTACATTGAGCAAACTTGATTTCCTGGATTTAAATAAATGTACCTCTTAAATTCGACTTCTTACAAAATATTACTATGGAAAATTCTGCTAAGGGATATATTACGAATCCATCAAGCCGCTTAAAAACTCATTGAGACTTATCACTGAGTGAAGAATTGATCAACTAGCCCCGCCCTACCCTACTTTATTCTGTATGGAGGCTGTCTTATAAATGTCCCGTCATATATATATATATATATATATATATATATATATATATATAGAGCAGATAATAGACCTATAGAGGAACAAAAAAGTTCATTCGACCCATAATCCGATTCTTAAAGGTTCGTAAGGGAAGTCAAATTTTGTGTATTTTACTGTTATCCATGGCTTTCATATGCACGCACATGAAAACGAGTGGTACCAAATGAAAGAGGGGAAACTTTCCCAGAAGGTTATGAGGTCAAAGCCCCAAAATAAGAAAGTAAGTGACGCACAACTTCATACAGAAGCTCAAATTTTAATATTTCTAAGAATGTTCCGAAATATTTCTACTGCTAGGTTTTAGATTTTCTGGATCTAAGAAAAACTTCTTCATATAATAAGCTTTAAGGTGGTATAGAAGAACCTACCTACATCGGCCAATCATGGATGCGATAAGCCGAAAATAAAAACAAAAAACCGGTGCGGGCAACACACGACTTTCACTTACCCCCATTTTTAAAATCAATGAAATAATTTTCAAGTACAGTAAGAGATAAAAATTATTGAAACCATTGAAGAATTAAAAATCTATTATATTATTATCTAAAATAATCAGTTAGTTTTATCGGTTTTTATCATTCTCTATTAACTTTTAAAAGCTTGTGTATGAGATAATATTTTTTCTAAAATCTTTAGCTTTCCAACGGTATATTATACGTGTATATGACTGTTACTATGTTCAAAAAAAAAAAAATTTCATTAAAAAAATACTTTTTCAGTTTTCTCCTTTAGTTGTTTTTCAAATTCGCACAACTTACCTATTTAGCTGTTATCTATCAATGCTAACAACATAATATGATTATTTTTTTAGAATATGAAAAATTCAAGGTACTTTAGAGGAAGAAAATTTAAAATATCGTCATTTAAGCCCTGTCAGACTATTTTAATCAGAATCAAACTTGCATGATATTAAATCCCATTAAATTTTACAACGATATAGCTAGTTTAATCCAAATCGTCGGAACTGTTTTTGAGAAAATCAAAATAAGGTGCAAAATGCAAGGTATAAAGTGGCTCTTGTGGTAAGCTCATTTTAATGAAAAAAAGTTTTTTAACGTCGCGGGCGTAAATTTGTCATAAATATAAAATTTCAGTTTTATAGGACATACCGTTTCGACCCGGGAGTTACCACACACACACACACACACACACACAAAAACACACACAGTCCTTTTTGCGGGACTTTGTTATTTGGACTCAGGGGACCCTAAAACGTGTATTTCCGTTGAAAACTGGAATTCGAAAATTTTCAAGATCACAATACTTTCCCTTACTAGACATAGTAAGTGAAAGTGAAAATACGATTTGTCGAATTTTACAAAAGTGTTTCTTTTGTGCTGTCCCTTACATCTGTGACGCGCAAGTCCAAATGTGTATCAGTATGTGTAAAAGATTTCCATTCAAGTTTTAACTTCAGAGTTGAGCTATGGGCTCTACTAAACCATCGAATTCTTCTCGTATCTTATCCTTACAATTAGAAATCCTTCGTAAAATTCTCAACGCTCCTTACTTTGTCGCGGATAAACTCATTCATAAAGACCTTAATGTCCCATTTCTTACTGAAGTAGCCAGAACCAAGTATCAATCATTCCATGAAAAACTCCAATTCCACTATAATCCACTAGTTTCTATCCTGTCCTCGTCTTCGATTTCTAATGATCCTCCGAGGCGTCTGAAAGTAAGATGGCACCGAGACCTTCTAGTTAAGAATATTTTTAGAGTGCTGCCAATGGGTCGCGTCTCTAAATGTATTTCATGTCAGTTTACTATGTCTATCACATTTACTTGATGTATATAATACAGTTGTAAATATCAATACGTATGTAAAAAAAAAAAAAAAAAAAAGGTTTCAACTTTGATCGTTTTGAAAGAAGTGGGCATACAAGTTTCAGTTATTTAACGTTATTTATCCGTTCTTGATGTGTGGACCCTATGCCATTCTGCTGAATAATTATAATCATCGATTTTATAAATTTCTTTTTTTACTTAATAAACTTTTCTCAAATCTCTCTCTCTCTCAATATATATATATATATATATATATATATATATATATATATATATATATATATATATATATATATTCTAAACCACCGGATGGATTTTGTTATAGTTTTCACTATATATATATATATATATATATATATATATATATATATATATATATATATATTATATATATATTCTAAACCACGGGATGGATTTTGTTATAGTTTTTACTATCATTTAGGGTATTCTTTCCAGAAGGTTTAAAAACAGAATACATCGCAATTTTATTTATTTTTTAAAGGGAAGATTAAATTTTCAGCAACCTAATCATCTTATTCCAGAAAGATATGTAGTAATATAGAAGTAGGATATACCGTCAGGAAGCCCAAGATTTTAGAAAAGTTAAATAATAAAATAAATCGTACAAGTTAATACAAAGTTATTGTAAGCCCATAAACTTATGAACATATTATATAAGTGAAGAGGGAGGTTATAGTAGTTAAAAGTTGCCACCGTCGTACAGGATTGTGCAAGTAATATTCTTCCATATAGTACGCAGGATTTTAAAAACAATATTACATACCGAATGCTTACTAAGTTATTAACATAAATGGTAAGTTGTTAATCTATATTTATTAAAGAAAGTGCCATTTCACTCGATTTTCTAGTCATCGCAATATCTCAAAAATGACTATGGTCGTGAAGTTAAAACATTTTCTTGGAGGTTTGTCTTACCGTCTAGATCTGCAATTAAGGCTGGGTTCTGGAAAAGTCGCCCTCTAAGTGGTAAAAAAAAAAAAAAAATGTTTTTCTAAAACGTAAAATAAAAAAGCGTCTCGTTTCAAGCAGACAGTAAGACTTATTTTTCAAGCCTAAAAAAAACACGGGTTATTCTGGATGAAGGTACACTCACAATTGGGGAAAATACACAGTTAGGTTATGTTGTTACCTATACAACGCTTATGTTTAGAAGATAAAACGATGTTATTGAATATTTTTTATGTGGCTACATGGTAATGGTATGTTAATGTAACCGAGAGTAATTAAAATTGATATCTGGCATGAAATAATAATATTTTATTTACCATACATATAGTAACACATGGCTATTTCAGGTGTCTTTTTTAGTATAGCCCCACTGAAAATAACGAAAGCTAAAATGTACTTAGTATCGATATGTAATAGTATCGATATCTTTACTTCTTCGAGGATGTTTATTGTAAATTTGACCGAATAAAATCAGAATCTGACAATAAATAATAACTTTAGTTGTACATGAAAATAGTTGAAAGAGTAGCTGATTGGTCGAGAGCGAAGTAATATGTATTGTTGCTACTCTTTACCATAAGCGTGTACAAAAAACAAAAAGATGTAGACAAAGCAGCGAGATACAGCTGTTAATCTATAAACTAAACATTTAAAAAAAATATTTCAAATTTAATACTATTTCATGAAAACAGATGTTTCACTGTAAACTAAATGGGGTTACTATGGAAAATTGATTTACCTTTTAAAATGTAATGTAAACAGTTCATTTGAAATATAAAACAGTAATAAACCGAATAAAATAGGACTATTGTTTTTTTTTTTTTCGGTAGTTTTTGATTACGTACAAAGCAAACAAGATTTCTTTGTATAGGGAAATAAAATTTTTCGTTCTTTGTGCTTTACTTTAAAATATTTTGGGGAGCTGCCAATGGGTAGTATCCCCACATGTGAATCCATGACATTTTTATCTTGTATCTCATTTACTAGATGTATATCATTATACAGTTGTAAATAGCAATAAATCTATTAAACTTTAAATTAACAATAAAATTTTTTTTTTTTCTATCCTGCCCATGATTAAATATAATAATGAATAGACGTTATAATTTTTTTTTTTTTTGACAACAAATAATATACAAATGCCTTTAGGCATATATTGTAACACTGATGACCATTACGAAAAAACTTATTCAGGATTCTTTTGAATTCGTGAGCGAAGAAACCTCCCAGTGAAGGCACTCCTTGGCGTGGAGATCTGCTAATGAAGTGGGTCTCTGCTCCAGATGCGTTTCAGTCTCCTTGCTGGTTTTTTTGGTAGTGTATCAGTTAGTAATGTTTGTACCAGTAGGTTTGGATGTCCAGCGAGTGAGTCGTGAAAATGTTTGTAATATTTTTTAATGATATCCGTTACGATTGGTATGTTGAGGTCTTTGTGTAATGATTTGTTGGCTACGTAACAGGGACAGTGAGTGATGAAGCGGAGGAATTTAGATTGAAAGATTTGAATTGTCTGCAAGTGTGAGCCCCACACCTGAGTACCGTACGTCCATATAGGTTTAAGTAACATGTTGTATATGATGATTTTGTGCTTAGTGATAGTTTGTTTTTATGGTGAAGAAGTCGTCTAAGTATTGATAGTCGATGATTCAGTCAATTTTGTGTGATATCCATGTCAGGCGTCTATCCATGGTGAGTCCTAAATATTTTGTTTCTGTTTGTTTGGGTAACTGAGCATTGTAAAGTGTTAGTGGAGGACAATCAGAATGCCTAAGCGTGAATGTTACTTGACTTGATTTCTGTATGTTTATTTTAATACGCCATTTATCTGAGATTGAACATTGTGTGAGGCTATGGTCGGGGATCAGTACTTGTTGAGAGTATCACGGTGTCGTCTGCCTATGTTGCAAGTAACGTGTCGGGTGTTTGTGGTATGTCAGAAGTGTATATAGTATTCAGAACTGGACCCAAAATGCTGCCTTGCGGAATTCCCGCACCAACTCGACAGTAGTCGGAATGTTTGCCATTTTAGTTGACCACGAAAAACCTATCCTCAAGATACGACCTAATTATTGAATAATATGTATGTAAAATTGATTTGATTTTACTGAGGAGGCAATCATGCCACACCTTATCAAATGCCTGTGCGACGTCTAAAAATGCTGCTGTACAGAATTATTTTTTTTCTAATGCCACAGCAAAAACCCATTTACCCCAATCCTTATATCTAATCCTACAATCCTACCTTTCAAACCGTTCCTTCAGAGTCCGCTCTGGTTCAGAATTTTCCAATAGTTACCTGATCGAGGCTGGTGTACCTCAAGGCAGTGTCCTAGGTCCTGTCCTCTATCTCCTATTTACAGCTGACATACCTACGGATCCTGATACCTTCTTAGCAACTTTTGCCGACGATACTGCCATTTTATCAACCCAATCAGATCCCGAAATTGCATCTTCCTATCTACAAAGACATCTATCCTTGATTGAATTTTGGTGCGCTAATTGGCGTATCAAAATTAATGAATCCAAATGTAAGCACATCACCTTTACCCTTCGCCGCAGATCCTGTCCACAAGTCAATTTTAACTCCATACCCCTTCCCTGCTCTGACACAGTCCGGTATCTGGGATTCTTACTAGACAAAAGACTAACGTGGAACCCACACACTCGACTTAAGCGACAAGAACTCAACAGACGATACGGCCAACTATATAGACTACTAAACAGAACATCAAAACTTTCTGTTGCTAATAAACTATTAATTTACAAGACGATTCTAAAACCGATATGGACCTACGGACTCGAACTGTGGGGGACAACTAAATTTTCGAACATCAGGCGTATCCAATCCTTTCAGTCCAAAGTCCTTAGAACAATAGTCAATGCTCCCTATTATGTTACAAACAAGACCTTACACAATGATCTGAATATCCCATTTGTCCTCGATTTAATCCCATCTAAATTCCTAAACTTCCACCAGAGGCTAACTCACCTTCCTAATCCTTTATCCCAATCCCTATCTAGCTCCAGCCATCCCTATAACCCTCCTCGTAGGTTGAAACGGCAGTGGCCTAGAGATCTCTTATAACTAAGCAATGCTGAGTGTTGGCAATGGCCAGCTTCTCCACTCACGCCTGAGAGTCTGTGGCTCTAGCGCCCTCTCTCAGTCTCCACTGGCTTATTAGACCGGTGACGCGACTGACTGAGAGGCGCTGGGATCTCCTAGCCTTGGGCCCCAACACCCACTTGTGGGCGTCGGGGTTTAATTCGGAGTTCCCAGGGGCAGTATGTAAATATTGTATATATAAGTATGAATGTGACCAAGATTATTATTATTTATTTCTTTTATTTTCTTTTTATCTTTATTTACGGTTATTTATTCTTCTTTATATTTTATTTATTTTGTATTCATTTATTTTTATTTCTTTATTTAGTGTACATAAGGAATGAATGAACTCTAATATCACTAATACTTATTGCCCAAGATTGTGGCAGATTGTATTATTTCTAAATAAATAAAAGTTATATAAAAGCAATGCCACAGGAATCGAATCAACAGCTCTATGGCATTGTTGTATGCTCGAATGTGCAGGTCTGAAGCCAAATTGGTAGTTAGGAATTACGGGTTTGGACTCAAAGAAAGGATATAGTAGCTTTAATAATATTTTTTCAAACATTTTGGAAAATAACGGTAATAAACTAATTGGTCTATATGAAGTGACTTGGTCTATAACTCTGGTCTCTCTTCAAAGCGAATAAATGATTCGCCTTTTACTAAAGACGTTATAAAATAAACATATTTTCTTGCTAACTGTACTTTTATGTAATTCGCTACGATGAACTAAATATCCCAAAGCAATAAACTGTAAATCGGTCAGACAGAGATTTTTTAGACATAAATGACACCTCAATCAAATTGTTACAGCGGCGGGTCTACTAGTTTCACATAAATTGACTCAATATTTCGGATCGATAGGTATTCGCTCAGTTATTCGCACGATGACGGCATACACACGACGACCTCCACTTGGAGTGGAAGAACTCTAAGATGGGATCGGAGTGGAGTGCCCTCCGTGGTTCGGAATATCTTAGACCAGGATTCGCTAAGAGCTCACTCCTTCCTCCCCCTCCCATAGGGAGACGGGATACCCTTAGGATTCTCCCCAGAAGAGGATGGTTACACCCCCTCCGAATTGCCAGCGCAGGAGAGGTCTTTTCCTCTCCCTTTCGATAATGCGGCCCATCTCCTGCAATTTCCATATCCCCTTCAGTAAGAACTGGAAGACCACCTCACCTCCTTTTTGAAACCTCTTTCTTGAGTATATCGCTATTTGGTTCCACTCAAGATTTATTGGAGTCCATTTTGAGGGTTCTCGATGGAGGATGGAAAATTTGGGAAAGTATTCGATATTCTTTAACTTTCCCGATGAATTGTCCAAGAAGGCAACACAATAAGCTATATATATATATATATATATATATATATATATATATATATATATAAATGAATTGTTTTTTCTCTTGGTGATCGCATCACGCGTGAACGGCTTGGCCGATTTTATTATTATTTTTGGTGTCTACAAATTATTAATCTACAAGACAAAACTGAAGCCTATATGGACCTACGGACTTGAATTGTGGGGGACAGCTAAACATTCTAACATCAAACGCATTCAATCCTTTCAATCCAAAGTCCTCCGAACGCCGAAATAGTAAACGCTCCTTATACTTATTATGTCTCCAACTATACCTTGCAATACGACCTTAATGTTCCATTTATTTCAGACCAAAGTCCATCCAAATTTTCTAAATTCCACCAGAACCTCATTCATCATCCTAATCCCTATCCAGCTCCACTCATCCATACAACCCACCTAGAAGGTTGATACGGCGGTGGCCCCGCGACCTTTTGTAAATATGTGTATATTGGAGTTCTAGCACTGGCTAGATTCTCCACTCAAAGTGAGTTATATATGATTATGTGTATGTGTTTATAGGTCCGAGTGATTTCTAGACTTTATTTTATTGATTCATTATTGTATATATATATATATATATATATATATATATATATATATATATATATATATATATATATCCCAGTTATCATTGGGACAAATTGTAATAATGCTGAATAAATTTGGTTGGAAATTGAGATACAGCCTTTACAGATATTCTTGGTATGTTTCCTCAGAGCTCATAGATGAGGCAGATCATGCGCAGTACACATTTTTCGTTCCAACAGGGCCTGACCAGTTCGGAAGTAATGTACCGCGCATGATACATTGAATAAATAGCCGTTAGAGAAGAGATTAAACTATCACTCACATCCACTTGGAGGTTGGGCCTGGGGAAGACCCTGGTGGGGGGCGACTCCTTGGGGACGTAGCGGTAGAACTCCTCGTCGCCGCGGTAGAACTTGACAGAGTAGAGTGGCGCCTCCTGGAGGTCGTAGAGGCAGTCCAGCTCCATGACGTCACCGGCCCTCACTGCACCAGGAGACCTCAGCTCCACCTCTCCCAGTCCCAGCAGTCCTGCAACAATATTAACTTATAGTCTACTTCAGTGGTTCCCAATGACCAGAGGGAATAGGATAGAAATTATTTAAAAATACAGCAGATAAAACAAAATTGGCGAAGCCTCAACTTGTAATCATGCATTGTACATGCGCGGGAGATTGCTTATTGTAAAAAGGGAAATAAATTGTATTTATAAATTTTAGTTATCCTCACACAAGATTTAAACAAGAAAAAACTGCTCAAAGTTACCGATTACAAATTTGAACATATGGAATAGAGCTTTGGGACTCCACTAAACCATATAATACCTCACGCATCCAATCCTTACAATCCAAAATCCTTATCATAATCCTAAATGATCATTCTCCACATTCACCTATCTCGTACCAGATATGCCTCTTTTAATTCCAAACACCCAACCCACATAAACCCCCTTGTCCGTGACCTATCAACCTCACATATTCCTGATAAACCTCCGAGGCGATCATACACAAGATGGCCTCCGAACCTTTTAACATAAATAACCATTAAAGTTCCATTAATTATGAAGTTTAGTTGACCGTTAAGAATATTAGATGAGGAAGATGGTTGGGGTGCGGTCATCAAAAAATTACATACTAACAAATAGTACTTATTTTTAATTGTGTGCCCACTTTTCGGCCTACATTGTGGGCCTTCATCTGGGATGCTTACCCAAGAAGTCGAATAAAATGTATATATATGGGCCATTCTCAGCAAAACGTACAATCGGGTGCGTCTTTTTTAAAAAACTTCAAAAGTTGAATTTTCGGTCCATCCTTTTTTTTGTGTCCCTATATATGAAATCTGATCTGATGTAGCACTCAGCAGAGCTTGATTCTGTGTAATTATCAAAATAATTAATTCCATAATTAATTAATTAAAAATAATAATATTTAAAAAATCAGAAAGTGAACTAATGACGATCTAGTGGTGAGCCAATGATTTTTGGAATGATCTTCCGAAGGTTTTTGAACGTCTAAAAGGGTTAAGATAGTCATCGCCTCTTTCATCTGTTAAATATTTAAAAAAATTCGTTCTATATACGATCAGCACCCGATTGAGTACGATAAAGTGTGAACCATAATATTTCTTCATACCAGAGCAGTAGGTTTAAAGGAAAAAAACAAACAAACAACCGTTTCATCATTCGCGCACCTTCTGTGAGGTGCGCTAATGAGGGGTGCGTCAATGACGAATCAAAGGTTTTCCAAAAAGTTTTCTCTCCAATACAAAGTATAAAAACAAAGAAGTACATCAATCTACTCAGTAAGCTGAACCCTATCACTCTCTTGGTCGGTTTGCAGAAGGTGTAACGGCTTTTTCGAACCTTTTCCCGCCTTTTTATGGGAGATCACGGCGCCAAAAACCGTTTGGGGTGCGCCAATGACGCAAAATCCCTTGGACATTTCTGTTTTATTTATTTGAAACGGATATAACCGTTTTCTAAACCTGCATTTCTGTATTCTGAAACTAAAGTGTGTATGAATGAACGCAACGGACCATACCAGTAAAATGTTTCCAGCAACTTGACTGGGTACCACGTTGAAGTTGGAAAACTCTAATAAGGACAGGGTAGCAAATGATTCTTCGGACATTTATTCAAAATTTTCATACAGGAATCATTCATTGATTTGAACTAATGAATGTGCACCAAGTAGAGCAGAAAAATGTCTACCAGAAAAGAAAACAAAGTTGGAAACTGGTTATTTTCAGGGAAATCATTTGGAGAGCATTTTTACGTTTCGTGAGCAGCCAGCGACCAAACAGTCAGAACTCTCTTTTATGAAATCAAGGACGAAGTGAAATGAAAGCAAGAAGTGGGACAAAGTTTTATTATCTCCACTGCTGTTCAAGGTATAGAGGGAAGCTATATTCGAAGAAGCAGTTCTACAAGTCAACATCGGTATCAAAAGATCAGTGGTCAATTTCTCAACAATCTCATTCACTCAGACTTTCTTGTAAATTACAGCAGGTTTGAAGATTAACATTAAGAAGACCAAGTACAAGATTATAACCCACGATTGAGAATTTATGGAAACCATTAAATCAAGGAAGTTGCAGTATTACGGACATCTTAATTTGATTGAATGCAGGGGCAAGAGTTATTGAGGGCCGCCAACAATAGACATCATATTCCTAGCATCATAAACTAATTACTCCCGCATCTAATCTTTAACTAACCTGATTGTTCCTTATTTTGTCCTAAATCAACTTCCCCAAAGTGACCTCAACATCCCATTTGCAGACCTAGCGCGTGATAGATACACCTCTTTTCATTCTAAACTCCCTGTCCACACAAAACCACTTGACCGTAGTAACCTATCTCCCTTAGATATTCCTGATAGCGCTCCGAGGCGATTGATAATAAGGTTGGCCTCAGGACGTACTGCCTCAATTAGTTAGTGAATAGCAACCACTGGGTAAAAATAAAGTATTTTTTACAATAAGGTCCACTTCTTTCTTAAGAAATTTTCACGACTTTTTTTCTCCTTGCACATTTACTTGTTAATTTGTATAATACAGTTATAAATTACTATAGACACAATATTAATGCATGATGTGAATAATGTTGCGCAAATTGAGCTATTGCGTACGATAATGGAAGTATCGTCTAAATTATAACCATTATATATTGCTTACAGATAGTTTTGTAACACATAAATAATGCGGTTTTCCAACCTTATGTATTTAATTTTGTCTAGTAATTAAAGAAACAACTTCTGTCTAAAAACTTAAAGATTCGAATTTATAAAACTGTTATTCTTCCGACGGTTCTTTACGGATGTGAAACGTGTACGCTTACTTTAAAGGATGAACAACAGCTTAAGGTTTTCGAAAATAAGATACTGCGGAAATATTTGGTCCGAAGAGATATGAGGCCACTGGGGAGTTTAGAAGGCTGCACAAGTTTGTACTTTGTGAATATAATTGAGTTGATAGCATCGTGAAGACTCAAATAGGCGCGTAAAGTTGTTGGCTCGGTGAGGAACGGATTCCGAGAAAGTACTAACTTCCAAGTACCATTCGCTAAACCGACTGGTAGACGTCTGAAAGGTAGACCGAAGCGTCGATGGGAGGATTGCGTTAAGGCTGATCTCGGGGCTGGGGCTTGACCGGCAAACATTGGACGAGTCTGTATTGGGGGGATTTGGTAGTATCGGCATTGAACCTTCGGGTTCGTAAGCCTATTATTATTAATTAAAGAAACAAAATACTTAAATTTCTCTTTGATAAAAATAAAGGTATCGTTAAAAAAAAAAAAATAAGTCTTGTCCTGTAATATCTTATTTAGTAAGTCTTACCCTAGTAGCTTTTCCGAAGGATCGCTGATGTATACCAATGTGGACCTAGAAACGTTGGCAAGACAATAAATGGTTCAGGCTATATTTTTAAAAATGATCTTACTGAGGAATAAGAAAGAAGAATAATACGAGCAAGTTTATAGTACGGGGAAAGGAATACCACGGATTAGATAGTATTAAATAGAGGCGAAGGATTATGAGCTTTGTTGTTGATTTATTTTCATTTTTTATAACTGTCAATTTTCGGAAGAAGCACAGGATTATTTTTATTTGTCAGTTTCGTAACGTGACTCACGTGAATAGATTCAAAGTGAAGGTAAATGGATTCAGATGTCTCTTTTTCTGTTCTTCAAGGCCGTGGGCAGGGTTTACTTACTTGAGGAATAGAATAGAATAGAATATAATTTATTTGTTTAAGATTTACATTCTTGTACAAATCAATTCAAATTATAAATCTCTTCAATTGCCAACATGAGTCTAGTTAATAATAAATGTCCATTTATTCGGCTCTTGAGAAAAACTTAAAAATAATAATTGTAAACTATTTAAATAATACATTTTATCATTTAATTGATACATAATAGAAAAACGACACTGAAATAAAACATAAAAAAACAAACAAAAACAATTAACAACTTGAAAAACAAACTGAAAACATTCGCCGTACAATGAAAAATAATAAACAGTTAACCTTAGATAACTAGACACTTAATTGGTGTGTGGACCTTCACAGTTCAAGGTATCCAGGGTATTACATGCTGACTTAGTGAACTAGAAAATGTTGTTCAGTTTTTCAATATTGTCTATTTGAAGAATTTTTTGGTCATCACTGGATCCTGATAAAAATGGTTGTAAATATCTTTCTCTGTCTTTCATGAGCTTTTCACAGTAGAGAAGGACATGAAACTGGCTGTTCAAGATAAACTGACCACAGAAAGTGCAGGTTTCTGGTGCTTTGAAGATGAACAGTTTGGTTTTTCCATAAAGTGTGGTACGTTCTGGGCTCGAAATTCTTAACTGGCTCAATGATCTAATTTTTTTGATGTTGGCTGTATATGTCAGATAGGTCTCTGGGCTGGAGATATTGAAGCTGGAGATAGTTCTATATATGGGGTTATACCTTACTTGAGGAGAGTGGATTAAAAATAGAGGGGACCAAGTTGTTTAAAAAAAAATAAGTTTTTTTTTTTTGTGTTTTTTTTTTTTTCAAAATCTGTCCAAACGCATATACATTTAAAAATAGAGTACAGCTTTCTTTTCACGTTTCTTCTAATTAACAGGCGCAGTAACTTATTTTCGTTTTTTTATGTTCAATTTATATAATTTTAACTGTAATACTAAATTTGATTTGAGGGAGTTTGGCCTCACCTTTACGCCGAAGTCTTTCATCGTGTCTCAAAAATGCTAATTTCTGATGAAAATCCATGACTTAAAACGAAAGTCTTAACTACATTTAAAAGCTAACTTTAAACAGTCATCGTTTTAAGGACGGCATGGTTTACTAAGGCGTAAGTATTTTGTTATAACGATAATGGTGTTTTAGTTTTTATCACCGACTGCAATTCAGATGCGACCAATGAAAATCTCTCTAATAGTTACGGCTCATTCTGGTTGGCCAGACGAGGATTGGAGGGGACCAATTATTATTGAACAAAAGATAAAATGAAAGCCGCAGACCACAGACGAGAACTAGGCCTCCTGCCAACCAACTTCCTCCATTATTGGTCCACCATACTGAGTGCTCTTGGTGGCCAATTAACATCCAGGGATAACATTCTGTTTTACTTAGTATTTTCTCGCTGATCACTAAAATAAAATAAAAAAGTGGAGATTTTCCATTAAATAAAGACGTTCGTACAAAATAAGGCCAAGACAGTCCAAGCAGGTGATGATTAGCATAAACGCGTTCAGACGCCAGGTTGAACAAAAACATTAACATTGCTTTAGGACTCCAATGACTATGTTTTTTTATTGGCATTAACATCAATGGCTCTGTAATAATAAGTACGTAAGTACAATGAATATCTGAACTTAAATATATTTCTAATCAGCCATTGAAGAATGGTGTCACGAACCTATGACTTTCAGCCCCACCGTATCCTTTAACAATATCCTACTTACTCCTGTTGAACAGATTCGGTACTTAGGACTCCACCTCAACAAACGCCTAACATGGAATCCTTATACTGAAACGACAGGAAACTGTTCGTAGATACAGATTACTACAACCCTTACTCGACAAACGCTCAAAACTTCCTACTTTATAAATAAATAAATAAATAAATAATAGGCTTACCAAACCCGAAGGTTCGATGCCGATAACACCCAACTTCGAGATCAGCCTTAATCCAATCCTCCCATCGACGCTTCGGCCTACCTTTCGGACGCCTACCAGTCGGTTCAGCGAATACCAACTTTCTCGGAATCCGTTCCTTACCGAGCCCAACAACCTTACGCGCCCATTTGAGTCTCCGCGATGCTAGCAACTCAATTATATCCACAAAGTACAAGCTCCGCGATTCCGCGTTGTGCAACCTTCTAAACTTCCCAGTGGCCTCATCTCTCTTTTTACCAAATATTTCACGCAGTACCTTATTTTCGAAAACCTTAAGCCGTTGTTTATCCTTCAAAGTAAGCGTCCACGTTTCACATCCGTAAATAAATTCTAACCTTTAAGTTTTTAGACAGAAGTCGCGAGCTAAGCAACTTAGCAACTGAATAATAACACGCATTACCCACCTTTAACTGGGACTTTATTTCTTCCTGGATTTCATTTTTTCTTGTTATCATTGAACCTAAATACTCGAATTTCTCTACGCGTTCAAAAGTATGTCCCGAAATATTAATATCATTAAGATCGCAACCATTTCTGCTACTAATAATATATTTCGTCTTATCGGTATTTAATTCGAGACCTATTTGTTTACCGGTTTTTATTAACACACTTGTGTTTAGTTGTATGGTTTCCGTGTCTTCACCTAGCAGTACCAGATCATCGGCATATCCCAAAACCGGAAACTTGTCACCCATATTTAAGCCTTTCTCGGTACACACCACCTTTTCTCAAAACTTCCTACTTACTAAAAAACTTATTTATATAACAATTATCAGGCCAATTTGGATCTATAGATTTGGGGGTCTACCAGACCATGGAATTCCTCTCGCATCCAATTGTTGCAGTCCAAAATCCTTCGTAAAATCCTCAATGCTCCTTACTTTGTTACTAATAAAATCATCCATAAAGACCTAAATATCCCATCTGTTGAAGACTTCGGCCGTTACAGATATACCCCTTTTCATTCCAAACTCTCTGCCCACTCAAACCCGCTTATCCCTGACCTCTCCTCCATATCTATTCCCGACAGTCCACCGAGGCGCCTTAAAAGAAGATGGCCAAGAGACCTAGTACCATAAATTAGACATTGGAGTGTTACTAATGAGTAGTTTTTTCACAAGACTACCAAGTGTTCTAATCCTACATCAAGCTTAATGGTTAGGGATTTACACGAACATGTATTGATTTAATACAGTTGTAAATTTCTTTAAATAAAAAAACAAAACAATTTTTCCCGAACAACTCAACAAAAAATTTTTTAAATGGATTTTAGAAATCACTCTAGTAGTTCGCCTATAATAATTCCAAATTGGCTACCGTTAAAAGTAAAAAAAAAAATTTAAAGCTTTTACTTTTTAAAGAATAAGGATAAAAAATGTTAAAAAGAAGGAAGTATAAGATGTCAATAAGAAAATCAGAAGTGTTTGTGGGAATAGGGTAGAAATAACGGAGAATTAGATTTCCTTTTATGTTATATATTTACTTATTTTTAGCTTTATTAATTTCAGGATTGATGCATTATTTTTATTAGTATGTGATTTTGGTTTATTATTTTCAATAATAAACCTTTGTAACCGAAAAAAAAAAAATCACTCCCATAAAATTTGAGAGCTTACGTTTCAAGATACGTAGAATCTGAATAAGGAATAAAAAAAAAAAAATTATCCTGGCACAACTGGATTCGATTTCGTAACCTGAGGATCAGTAGCGTTGTATCCTGGCCGCACTCACCCTGATGACCGCTGTTGAATTTGGGCTCTAATTCCTAATTAGGGCTAATGAAGTCACCCGTAACAGATTCTGGCAGGTCGAATTCCGAAGTCCGAACTAGATAGCCACTGAACCTCTCGAGCCTATAATATTCCGTCTTGGATCTGGGAGTGGTATTGTGGTATCGGATTCCATTGCCTAAATTCGTCGCTTCTTGCCTTGGTCATTCTCAACAGAGGTTTTTAAATTATTAAGATTTTTTATATTTGGAAACTCAAATAAAAAAAACAAACACAAAACATTATTGGAAGGAATAAGTCATTACATGTCATTTTATTGTTCTCAGATACCTCCTACAATACGCCCTGATGATGACCCACAATACGCCCTGATGATGACCCACAATACGCCCTGATGATGACCCACAATACAGACATACAATCGTTGGAGACAATAAAGTGTTAAAACTGTTTTCGTGTTTCATTTACTGACCGCCACCCGAATAATTCCGCGCGGTGTACTTTCATGGGAGAATACACACGCGTTTCGATGAATTTTATAGGGCAGGACTATCACACCCTACGCATATTTTTGCGAGTGGCCACGAGGTGGCTTTACTTAATACTTAAAAATGCCCCCCCCCCCTTCCAGAATTGAGATTTGAACTCACACCCTTTAGCATGAGAGACCAGCGCGCTAGTAGCCACTCAGCCACGAGCTCCCCTAAGTAACTTCCTATAAACTATTGTGTAACATGAAATGTCCGTTTTCAAGGTAAAGGATTTTTATTGAAAATACGATATGAAAACAAGATAATTTTATTCGAAGTATTTACATTCTTTTTCTACACATTTTTCCCAACGTGACACCAACTTTTTTATCCCCGAACTGAAAAACTCTGTGCTTTGAAGTGAAATAAAATCTGAAAACGCACTTTTCACTTGATCATCATTTTCAAAAAAGTTTTCCTTTGACTACGTTGTCTAAATTCCTGAACAGGTGGTAATTTGTTGGAGACAAATCGGGAGAATATATTGGGCGCGAAAGAACTTCGTAGCCCAGTTCTTTTAATTTTTGCACGGTATGTTTTGAAACATGGGGTCTTGCTGCCGCACAGTGAAATCATGAGGTACCAATGTATCGAGATTTTTTACTTTCCCAATACACTTTAAATGTCTGGAAACGGTAGATGCACTTGTATTTAGTTGTGCTGAGGGTCCTTTAACTGTTTGGTAGGGGTTTCCTTCTACTGTATGTTGTTGGGGACATCGTTGTCTATTACGGACGGAGGTCTTCCTCGGGCCAAGTTTTCCAAGTCGGTATCCCAGCTGAAAAGTTAGCAAACCAACGGCGAATGGTCCGTTCATTAACACTCCCTTCCCCAAACGCCTTGCAAATATTTCTCGCGGCCTCAGCTGCTGAATGGCCGAGTTTAAGCTCGTACAAAAATATTACTCGAAAATCGCGTGTTTCCATGTTCATATTTGGAGGTATACTAAAAAGTGGGTAATTGATTGGGAAGCTAATGTTTATAATACAAAGGTAGAGGATTAGTAACTGTTTACTTTAAATATGTAAACATTCGGAAGAAAACATCAGGGACCTGCAAAATCCTTTGTGTATTTCAAAAACTATAAAAACGGACATTTCATGTGATACAACCCAATATAAATGGTGAGAAGCCTACCCTTAAAACCGGATTTCTCCAGAATATAGATATATTGGTTCCTGGTTAGTAAGTTATTCATTACATTGATATATACAAAAAAATAAGTTTGTCAGTCAACATTGACTTTACGCACCAGCAATAGACCATGTAGTGAGTCTCAGTTTAGGTTAAAATCCAAAAATGTTATTTTATTTTGTAATATATTAATCTTTTTTAGTTTTACTTACTATATATAGTAAGGGAAAGTATTGCGATCATGAAAATTTTCGAATTCCAGTTTTCAACGGAAATACACATTTTAGGGTCCCCTGAGTCCAAATAACCAAGTCCCGCAAAAAAGTGTGTGTGTGTGTGTGTGTGTGTGTGGTAACTCCCGGCCGGAAACGGTAAGTCCTATGAAACTAAAATTTCATATTTCAGACAACTATACGCCCGAGACGTTACAAAACCTTTTTGATCAAAATGAGCTTACCAGAAGAGCCACCTTATACCAAGCATTTGGCACCTTTTTTCGATTTTCTCGAAAACGGTTCCGACGATTCTGATTAAACTCGCTATATCGATGTAAAATTTAATAGGCTTAAACGTCATGTAAGTTTCATTCTGATTAAAATAGTCTGACAGGGCTTCAATGCCGATATTTTAAGCCTTTTTCTTTCCCCAAAGTACCTTTAATTTTGTAGATTCTATAAAAATAACTAAATTATCTTGTTAGCATTGATACTGTTAGAAACTTAAACAAATTTAGAAAAAAAAAATATTATCTAATACACAAGAGCTTGTAAAAGATAATAAAGAGTGATGTAAAGCAGATAGAACTAATTATTACTTTCACTTACTATATATAGTAAGGGAAAGTATTGCGATCGTGAAAATTTTCGAATTCCAGTTTTCAACAGAAATACACATCTTAGGGTCCCCTGAGTCCAAATAACCAACTCCCGCAAAAAGGTCTGTGTGTGTGTGTGTGTGTGTGTGGTAACTCACGGGTGGCATATTTAAGTCAAATATACGCCTGAGACGTGACAAAACCTTTTTCATCAAAATGAGCTTACCACAAGAGGCACTTTATACCATGCATTATGCACCTTTTTTCGATTTTCTCAAAAACGGTTCCGACAATTTTGATTAAACTCGCTATATTGATGTAAAATTTAATAGGCTTTAATATCATGTAGTTTTCATTCTGATTAAAATGGTCAGACAGGGTTTAAATTCCGATATTTTAAATTTTCTTTTCCTAAAGTACTTTTAATTTTGTTGATTCTATAAAAATAACCAAATTATCATGTTAGCATTGATACCATTAGAAAGCTAAAAGATTTTAGGAAAAAAATATTATCTAATACACAAGAGGTTGTAAAAGTTAATAAAGAGTGATGAAAAGCAGAGAGAACTAATTATTTTATATAATAATACAATAGATTTTTTAATAAAACACATGTTTCTATATAAATTAAATTTAATTAATTCTTCAATAGATTCACGTGTTTTTATCTTTAAGTGTATTTGAAAATTTTTTCATTGATTTCAAAAATGGAGGTATGTGGATGTCGTGTGTTGCCCGCACCAGATTTTCCTCTCTGTAATTTCGAAAAAATAAAGGACTATTCCATCTATCTCTATTTCCCAATGTAAAAGTGCGTTAGGTTTTTTGCTCGAACATAATGGTTCATTATCGATAATCTTAAGCGAAGTATAGAACAAATGTGGACAATGATTTTATTTATTATTATTATTACGTAGTTACTGGAAAAAATAATGACTTAATTACCATTCTTGAGCATTGGTACCGCAATAAAATTCATCACTGATGTTTATAGTGCTTGTGGCCATGTCAAACATTTTTTATTGTGTCATTTCGAAAGGATCCCAACTAGCCAATAGAATTCTTTGGCCTCACCCTTTGATCACTTTCAAAGCTCTTTTAAATTTCTTTTTTTCTAACAACCTTTTGTCAGAGAATTGAGTAGCTACGTCATAAAATAAATAAAGGCTTCTTTCTAGAACAATTAACTTTTTCTCGGTTCCCAGTCGCTCCGGGGTTCTCGGAAAGGAGGAAGTCGACAAAGCTGGAGGAAGAATTCTTCTCTTGGAAAAACAATTCCCTTTTGGGTTCCAACATCGGATTTGTTTCGAGAAGAAATACGATTCCCACTGACTTCTAAGGCTACTTTAGATAACGTTTAACTCAACCTCTACAGTCCATGTGTTAAATTTATAAAAGGGTTTGTAGTGTGTCTGGCCCGACGGATGTGCAGGGAAGTGATTCCGTTTTTGTTTTGTTTTCCAAATTTAGGTTTATTATTTACAATAATGAACTTTAATAATGGCCAAAAAAAAAAAAAAAAAAAGATCTGTTCTCAAAATTTGAGGGCTAAAGCTACAATTCGAATGACGATCAAAAAAAAAAAAAAAGTCGTCCGCGGATTTTCTCCGAAACTACTATAATATTTTTTTTTTGAAAGTGCGCACGAAAATACAACATCCTACGATGATTGTAACACCGATTAAATATGATTTAATTTAATGACTCATGGTTTTTTAACCAATAAATCGCTAATAATTTTAAAAAGTATAAAATAAAATAATAAAATCTGGTGCGGGCAATACACGACTTTCACTTACCTCCGTTTTTAGAATCGATTAAAGAATTTTCAAATACAGAAAGAGATAAAAACGAGTTAAACCATTAAAGAATTAGTTAAATAGAATTTCTATAGAAACATGTGTTTTATTAAATCTATTATATTATTATCTAAAATAATCAGTTAGTTTTATCGGCTTTTCATCACTCTCTATTTACTTTTAAAAGATTGTGTATGAGATAATATTTTTTCTAAAATCTTTAGCTTTCCAACGGTATATCATACTAGTATATTACTGTTCTTAAGTTAAAAAACAAAAAATTGCATTAAAAAAATATTTTTTCTGTTTTTTCATTTAGCTATCGAATTCATTCAATTTATATATTTACCTGTTTTTCATCAGTGGTAACAAGATAATATAGTTATTTTTATAGAATCGACAAAATTAAAGGTGCTTTAATAATAATAATAATAATAATAATAATAATAATAGGCTGACCGAACCCGAAGGTTCGATGCCGATACCACCAAACTTCGCCTGCATAGACTCGTCCAATGTTCACCGGTCAAGCCCAAGCCCCCGAGATCAGCCTTAATGCAATCCTCCCATCGACGCTTCGGCCTACCTTTCGGACGCCTACCAGTCGGTTCAGCGAATACCAACTTTCTCGGAATCCGTTCCTCACTAAGCCCAACAACTTTACGCGCCCATTTGAGTCTCCGCGATGCTATCAACTCAATTATATTCACAGGGTACAAACTCCGCAATTCCGCGTTATGCAACCTTCTAAACTCCCCAGTGGCCTCATCTCTCTTTGGACCAAATATTTTACGCAATACCTTATTTTCGAAAACCTTAAGCCGCTGTTCATCCTTTAAAGTAAGCGGCCACGTTTCACATCCGTAAAGAACCGTTGGAAGAATAATAGTTTTATAAATTCTAATCTTTAAGTTTTTAGATAGAAGCCGCGAACTAAGTAACTTAGCAACTAAATAATAACACGCATTTCCCACCTTTAACCGGGACTTTATTTCTTCCTGGATTTCATTTTTTCTAGTTATAATTGAACCTAAATACTTGAATTTCTCTACGTGTTCCAAAGTATGACCTGATACATCAATATCACCAAGATCGACACCGTTTCTGCTACTGATCATATACTTCGTCTTATCGGTATTTAATTCGAGTCCTATTTCTTTACCGGTTTTTATTAACACACTTGTATTTAGTTGTATGGTTTCCGTGTCTTCACCTAGCAGTACCAGATCATCGGCATACCCCAAAACCGGAATCTTGTCAACCATATTTAAGCCTTTCTCGGTACACATCACCTTTTCTATGACATATTCTAAAGCTATATTAAATAACACAGGTGAAAGGGAGTCACCCTGTTTCAAACCCGATCGCACCTCAAATCTCTCGGAGTAATTATGACCGATTCTAACTTTATGGAATGTTTCCGACAAACACATCTCTACTAGGTTTACTAACTTTTTAGGTATTCCCTGTTCAATCATGATGTTATATAACTTCTGACGGTCTATTGAATCATAAGCCTTTTTAAAATCGATATAAAGTTGATGGACTACACCGTTGTATTCCAATTTCTTCTCTAATATTTGACGTAAGGAAAATATTTGGTCAATAGTCGAGCGATTCCGCCTAAAACCACATTGGTAATCTCCGATAATTTCCTCAGCGTATTCCGTTATTCGACTAGTTAGAATCGACGAGAATATTTTATAGCATACTGGGAGAAGAGAGATCCCACGATAGTTGTTACAATCCGACCTCGGTCCTTTTTTGTGAATCGGAATAAGTATTGATTCTTTCCATTCTTCGGGCATTTTTTCAGTTTCCCAGATCTTTTTAACTAAAAAATGTATTTTGGAAACGCCCGCTTCTCCACACGCCTTGATTAATTCACTCGTGATATTATCATTTCCTGCGGCCTTATAACGTTTTAATTTTCCTATCGCCATTTCGACTTCCTCTTTACTCGGTGCGTCTATCCATGGTTCAGCGCTCTGATATTCAGAGAGAGGAGATTGATTATTATTTTCCGTATTTAAGATGCCGTCAAAGTGTTGTTTAAATTTATTTAATATCTCAGAAGGATCCGCAATTATATTGTTATTTGCATCTTTAACCGCATTCAATAGAGGTTCAAATCTTTTACGCGATTTGTTTATACCTTTGTACATCTCTCTTACGTTATTTTCGTTTCTGTGTTTTTATATTTCTATTATTTTGCCTTTAAGATACTCTCTTTTCTTATTTTTTAAGAGTTTTGAAGTTTCGTTTTTTACTAACCGAAAGTAAGCCACATTATTATCGCTTGGATTATTTAAGGAATTCAGTTTAGCGGTTTTTCTTTTTTCGCACATATTTTGACAATCCCTGTCGAACCAAGGTTTGTTCTTTTTATTTTCGATTTTTCCAAGACATAAATTACCGACCTCTTTAATATTATCCCTGATCCCTTCCCATAGTTTGTTTACATCTTTGTGTTCCTCGTCTAAAGATTCCAAAGCTTCGAACCGATTTTTTACTTCTATCGCGAATTGTTTTCTAATTTCGAGGTTGTTCAATTTAACTAAATCAAAATTCTCGGGACGAATATAGTTCGGTGTTCTCTTTTTTGTATTTAGTTTTTGTCGAAGTTTCGCGATTACTAATTCATGATCAGAACCGCATTCTGCACCTCGATACGATCTCACGTTAATTATGCTACTTTGCCATCTGTTTTGTATTAAAACATGATCGATTTGATTCCGTGTTTGTCCATCCGGTGATGTCCACGTATACTTATGAATATCCTTACGTTTAAATGTAGTGCTTTTGAATACTAGGTTTTTCGAAATGGCAAAGTTTATTAGTCGGGTCCCATTATCATTACTATATTCGTGCAAACTTTCTTTACCGATTGTAGGACGATATACTTCTTCCCTTCCAACCTTTGCGTTCGCGTCGCCTAGTATTATCTTAATGTAATTTCGCGGTAACTTATCGTAAACCGACTCTAGTTTATCATAAAATTCGCATTTTACTTCATCATCACTGTCTTCGGTGGGAGAATGAATGTTTATAAACGCGATTTTAAACCAACGCCCTTGAAATATAGCAACCGATATTCTTTCACTAAAGAACTGTACGTCCCGTAATGCGGAAAGAAATCTATTCCTAATAAGAAACCCGGTACCTAGACAATAATTAACGCTCCCCCCGTACCAAATAGTATACTTTCCTTCTGTTAACGAACCCTCCCCTGGCCAGCGAATCTCTTGTAATGCAACGATATCTAAATGGTACCCCTTAACTTCATTCGCGACCGACTTTAACCCACCTGCCGTATTTAAACTTCTAACGTTCCACGTCCCTATTGTTAGATCTCTAATTTTCATCTTGCGCCATGATTCCCCTGAAGCAGTCCCCACCCGGAGACCCGAACGGGGGACTAGTTTACCTCCGGATAATGAGCGTTTTACCTCAGAGGAATCCATGACTTTTGGTGATATTTTGTGAACTAAAATATGTGAGTAGGGCGTTCGAACCTACGTCACACCCTCCAGCAAGCCTGGGGGGCCGCTCTCATTGTTGGTCAGCGAGTCCATCGGACTTAGCCAGGAGGAGCTTCCGAGGAAATTCCACCGACCATTCCCACATCCGCCACCCGTGGGACGCTCCCCATACGCGGTAATGAGATCCGCGCGAGGAAAGGTGCTTTAGAAAAAGAAAATTTTAAATACCGGCATTTAAGCCCTGTAAGACCATTTTAATCCGAATGAAACCTAAATGATATTAAAGCCCATGAAATTTCACATCGATATAGTGAGTTTAATCAAAATCGTCGGCACCGTTTTCGAGAAAATCGAAAAAAGGTGCAAAATACATGGTATAGAGTGGCTCTATTGGTAAGCTCATTTTAATGAAAAAGGTTTAGTAACATCTCGGGCGTATATTTGTCTCTAATATGAAATTTCAATTTCATAGGGCTTTTAGGTTCCGCCCGGGAGTTACCACACTCGCACACACACACACACACACACACACTTGGTTATTTGGACTCAGGGGACCCTAAAACATGTATTTCCGTTGAGAATTGGAATTCGAAAATTTTCACGATCGCAATACTCTCCCTTACTATATATAGTAAGTGAAAGTAATAAAATTGTATTTTAACCAATAAATATGTCTCTAACACATATGCTATTTTTTAAGATAGAGAAAAACTTGTATAGAGTTTTGAGATCAGGAAACCGCAACAAATAAATATAAAAGGAAAAAGGCTTTGAAAAGAAATCAAATATTAAATTAAAATTTTGAAGTGGGGGAAATCTATCATAGCATTACTGAACTATCCCTACCATGATTCGTAGAAGAAAGCAGTTTTGTGAGATTAAATAAAAGAGAACTAATGGAAATACAGGAAGAAATAAAGACGAGAAGAGAGGTGATAAAAAATACAGTGCGCCCTTAGGACCGCCTAAGGCCCCAGAGGACCCTATACCTCCACCGTCCCTCTACTCGCTGGACCACCCCCTGGGTCCTAAGAACTACTTCCGCCTGTCCCTTCGATTCCCTCCCACCTCTCCCTCGGGAGTGCTTCTCTTCAGAAATATTTAATATCGTCTTCCGAAGCCTACTTCCTATATAGCTGGATCAGTAGTTACGGCTACATCATACATGACTTTACTAGCCATAGATTCTTTCAAGGAAGATTTTATTCTATGAAAATCAATTGACACGTCAGATTTGCAAGATGTATAAAGCTGATTTATTGGGTTGTAAAAACAGTTCGTTACGTTATTCAATTTAATCCTCTGCGTGTTTATAAAATCAGGTTTGCTTGGTCAATAATGTTTATATATTCTAAAAAAAAAATGATTAGCTAAGGTGCTGTTATGCAAATTAACGAACAAACAACAGCAGATACTAAAAATAGATTTTATTCTTCGTTAATAGGGATACTCTCTACGTTTGCTATAGCACAAAAAATATGCTATAGCAAACGTAGTGAGTACCCCTAATGTTACAAATATAAAGCCATACTTAGGATTTACAACAGAGAATGACAAACTTTGTATATCTAACTATCTCTATCATACTCTCTTACAATTTCTCTCCTATTATCTCTCTAACTATCTTTCTATCCCCTCTCTTTTTCTTCTTCCAGTGGCGCGACAGGCCGTGTAGGCCCTGGGCCTCGTGGTGTAATCTCCTAGGAGATTACACTCATGTTTCTCGATGCATTTTGTAGTGTAGGGTCATCACTCCTTACGCCTAATTTTGTGAGTGGCCATTGTGGACTGGGATTCGAACTCACAACCTACAATATATTGAACTGACTCAGCTGAAATTGTAGATGTTTATGTTGACTTACCAATGAATTATGATGAACTTGAATAGTGCTGTTAGTAATAATCAATATTTACAAATCTTACAACAAATGATTCACAATTAATATATCTGTATAAATTTTAAGAGCTTTTCTTTAATGTTTGAATCTCTAGAGCCAAATCTAGAGCTTTCTGAAGAGCTTCTTGGAGCAGTTTTGCTTTTTTTGCCTAAAATTCCTTCACCTGAAGGTTGACTTTTCTCTTCTCCACAGCCTTCCTGTCCTTTTGTGATGTTAAATATTAAACTCGCTTTATGATATTTGCAACATCAGAACAAGCAGGCATATTGGAACTTATGTCTGAATGAAGAAGAAACGATGTTGGTTGGGCACCATTTTCCCTTATTCAAGAAAAAATTTCCTGACTTTTCACAGGCTTTTCCATTTTTTTTTTAAATCTATGGCTTTTCCCGTTTTTCCCAATTTTTTCCTTTTACTAGACGCTCTGTTATTTTACAACCCAATAATTTATTTTTAATTTAGTCAACCCTAACCTTCCACTTAAGTACAAAAGGCTCATCTACATGACTATTATAAGACCGATATGGACTTATGGAGTAGAGATCTGGGGTTCTACTAAACCATCAAATTCTACCCGTCTCCAATTCTTGCAATGCGAATTCCTTCGAAAAATCCTCAATGCTCCTTATTTTGTCATAAATAAACTCATCCAGAAAGACCTTAACGTTCCCTATGTTGCTGACTTGACCTTTCATGACAAACTATCTATCTTGTTTTTGAGGAATATATTTCTATTTTTTCCCCTATATATGAAGTACTTAATTCACAAATTTGGTAAGTATAAGTATTGTTAAAATCAATTCCAATAAATCCCACCAGATTACCTTTACCCTTCGTCGTAAGCCTTTGACATCCTGCCTTACAGTGTCCTTTAATGATATTCCGCTTATCCCTGTTGAACAGATCCGTTATTTAGGCCTCCTGATTGTCAAACGTCTGACATGGAATCAGCATAAGAGACTGAAAAGACAAGAAACTGCACGACGATTTCGGTTACTCCAATATTTACTTGACAGACGCTCTAACCTTTCACTTAACTACAAAAGACCCATTTACATGACAGTCATAAGACCTATCTGGACTTACGGAGTTGAGCTTTGGGGCTCCACTAAAATATCAAACTCTTCCCGTATCCAATCCTTACAATCCAAAATCATTCGCAAAATCCTTAACGCTCCTTACTTTGTCACCAAAAAAGACCTTAATGTTCCATATGTTGCTGATTTGTCCTGTACCAGGTATCACTCCTTCCATGAAAAACTCCACTCCCACTCTAATCCACTAGTTTCAATCCTTGCTTCCTCTACAATTCCTGATAATCCTCAGAGGTGTCTGAAAAGTAGATGGCCACGAGACCTTCTAGTTTAACATAATCTTTGGAGAGCTGCCAATGGGTAGTATCCCCACATGTGAATCCATGACATTTCTATCTTGTATCTCATTTACTAGATGTATATCATTATACAGTTGTAAATAGAAATAAATCTATTTAAAAAAAAATTAGTCAAACAAAAATGTTAAAGGGTTGTAGGCAATGAAATTATATTTATGGTATAGTAATCGGTTAATGAAATAGCTTAAGAAACAAGAAACAGGAACACCAATCTATAACTCGTGACCTGGCCGTTTCTTCGCACGGGAGAAATTTAAATGTAGTTTTACTTATCTTTAAATAGTTCAGTCTGACTAATTAAGAGTTTATTAATTAAGGATTATGAGTTCATTTTAATGAAAAGTGTACACTTGCATAGCGAGAAAATATTATGTTTATTTTAGAACCTCTATTCATTATAATATTTAACTAGCTGACCCGACAGACGATATTCCTCTCTTAACTATAACTTAGCGAAATAGGTCAAGCCGTTCACGTGTGATGCAATGACTAAGGAAAAAGGCGATTAATTTTTATTTATGTACATAGAAAGATTATTATAGCCTTAAAATATTAAAAAAAAAAAAAAACCTATTGACCTAAGAAACTTTTATCTTTTTTCCAAACATAAGATCCTTTTTCTGACTTCAATTTCATATATAAAAAATCTGGTGCGGGCAAAAAACGACTTTCACTTACCTCCGGTTTTGAATTCGATTAACAAATTTTCAAATACAGAGATGAAAATGAGTGAAAACATTAAAGAATTAATTAAATTGAATTTATATAGAAACATGTGTTTTATTAAATAATCTATTATATTATTATCATAAATAATCAGATAGTTTTATCGGCTTATCATCACTCTTTATTAACTTTTACAAACTTGTGCATAGGATAATATTTTTTCTAAAATCTTTAGCTTTCCAACGGTATATTATACGTCTATATTACTGTTCTTATTTTCAAAAACCAAATATTTCATTAACAATTTTTTTTTTTAGTATCGAATTTCGGGTATCGAAGAATTATCGTGTATACCCTGTTATTGTTGTGGTATATTTTGAAAAAATCGGACGTTTTGTTCTGAAGAAATGCCATGGACGGCGGACAAAAGGACTTTTTCAAAGAGAACGATTACTTTCAGTTACTTATATATGAAACATAAAGTAAGAGAAAGTATTGCAATCGTTAAAATATTTTAATCCAAGTTTTCGACGGAAATACACGTTTTAGGGTCCCCTGAGTCCAAATAACCAAGTCCCGCAAAAAGGTCTGTGCGTGTGTGGTAACTCCCAGGCGGAACCTAAAAGTCCTATGAAACTGAAATTTCATATTTGAGACAAATATACACCCGAGATGTTACAAAACCTTTTTCATCAAAATGAGCTTACCAGAAGAGCCACTTTATACCATGCATTTTGCACCTTTTTTCGATTTTCTTAAAAACGGTTCCTACGATTTTGATTAAACTCGCTATATCGATGTGAAATGTATTGGGCTTTAATATCATTTAGGTTTCATTTGGACTAAAATGGTTTGATAGGGCTTAAATGCCGATATTTTAAATTTTCTTTGTCTAAAGTACCTTCAATTTTGTTAATTCTATAAAAATAACTTTATTATCTTGTCACCATTGATGAAAAACAGGTAAATATATAAATTAAATGAATTCGATACCCAACTAAAGGAGAAAACAGAAAAAATATTTTTTTAATGCAATTTTTCGTTTTTGAACATAAGAGCAGTAATATACATGTATGATATACCGTTGGAAAGCTAAAGATGTTAGAAAAAATATTATCTCATACACAAGCTTTTAAAAGTTAATAAAATTTAATTTAATAATTTAAAATATAAAGTAAGAGAAAGTATTGCGATCGTTAAAATATTTTAATCCAAGTTTTCGACGGAAATACACGTTTTGAGGTCTCGTAAGTCCAAATGACCAAGTCCCGGAAAAAAGGTCCGTGTGTGGCAAGTCTTGTAGTTGTACGAAAGTGAAATTTTATATTTAAAACAATTATACGTCGGAGATGTTACCGTAAATTTTTCATCGAAATCGGCTAACCAGAAGAGCCACTTTATACCATACATTTTTATTAAATTCGCAATATTGATGTAAAATTTAATGGGCTTTAATATGATGTAGGTTTTATTCTGATTGAAATAGTCTGACAGGGCTTAAATGCCGATATTTTAAATTTTCTTTCACTAAACTACCTTTAATTTTGTAGATTTCCAAAAAATAGGCACATCATCTTATTAGGATTGATAAATAACGGCTAAATACTCAACTTGAGAGAATTTGATAAAAAACTAAAGGAGAAAAGTGTAAACATATTTTTTTACACACATATGCAGTTTTTGATGAGTTGAACGGTAATGTAGACGTATCATATACCGTTGGAAAAAGAAATATTTTAGAAAAATATTTAATCTATATTATATTATTTAATCTAAATAATATGTTTCTAACGAAAATGAATACTCGTTTAGTTAAAATCAACTTCAAATATTTTTCAAATTGAAGTATATTTAATAGTTCTTAAATTGAATTTAAAAGTCGAGGTGATTGAAAGTCGTGTGTTGCCCGCACCAGATTTTTTCGGTGGCTCGACAATATTGGTTTATTATTTTTAAAAAAAACTTAGATCCAACAGGAAGACATTTATAAGGAAGCATAGAGCAGGAACCAGTAACCTACCACCATATAGTAACACCTCAATATACTCACTCAACCTTCTACGAACATCGCAGGGCTGTCTTGAGTCAGCCAAGCCGTGTACTCTCCAAATGACATTAAAAAATCTGGTGCGGGCAACACACGACTTTCACTTACCTCCATTTTTAAAAATCAATGAAAGAATTTTCAAATACAGTTAAAGATAAAAATACGTCAAACTATTAAGGAATTAATTAAATTAAATTTATATAAAAACATGTGTTTCATTAAAAAATCTATTATATTATTATCTAAAATAATCAGTTAGTTTTATGTTCATTTCATCACACTCTATTAACTTTTAAAATCTTGTGAATGAGATGATATTTTTTCTAAAATCTTTAGCTTTCCAACGGTATATCATACATGTATATTACTGCTCTTATGTTCAAAAACGAAAAATTGCATTAAAAAAATATTTTTTCTGTTTTCTCCTTTAGTTGGGTATCGAATTTATTCAATTTATATATTTACCGGTTTTTCATCAGCGTTAACAAGATAATCTAGTTATTATTATTGAATCTACAAAATTAAAGGTACTTTAGGGGAAGACAATTTAAAATATCGGCATTTAAGCCCTGTCAGACCATTTTTATCCAAATAAAACCTACATGATATTAAATCCCATTAATTTTTACATCGATATAGCGAGTTTAATCAAAATCGTCGGAACCGTTTTCGAGAAAATTGAAAAAAGGTGCAAAATGCATGGTATAAAGTGCCTCTTCTGGTAGGCTCATTTTGATGAAAAAAGTTTTGTCACGTCTCGGGCGTATAGTTGTCTTAAATATGAAATTTCAGTTTCATAGGACTTACCGTTTCCGGCCGGGAGTTACCACACACACACACACACAGACCTTTTTGCGGGACTTGGTTATTTGAACTCAGGGGACCCTAAAAAGTGTATTTCCGTTGAAAACTGGAATTCGAAAATTTTCACGATTGCAATACTTTCCCTTACTATATATAGTAAGTGAAAGTAAAAAGCCGTCTTTAGGTAGTAAAATAAAAGTGGTTCAGAGTATATTAATGATAAAAGTAACTGATATAAACATTTCTTAATAAATATATCGTAACATAATTAAACATAATATAAATGTAATAAACTAAATTAGCAAAACAAGGTGGGAAATGGAGATAACGGAAAAGGGGAAAATCGTTAAATAAAAAAGATATATTAGCTAAACTAAAAAAAAAGCAAAAGAAAAAATGGAGATAGATTTAGTGACGATGAGCCAGTAATAAATCACTTAGAAACTTGCGTGCTCAAAACTTTCTGATTTATTTTGTGGATTTTGGGTTAATCATACTTTCATGAACCTTCCTATCAAAAACTTTCCTCGAGTCTATTCTTATAACGTCAATAGTTTTTATAAAAAGAAAACTGTAGCGACATTATCAATTGTTATTTCGGGGAGAGAAATGGAAAGATGAAAGAAATGGTCATCGATCTTTTGTATGTTTCTGCTTTTATGTGCAATTAAAAAAAATCTGGTGCGGGCAACACACGACTTTCACTTACCACGATTATTAAAATTAATAAAATAAACATTAGTGTTAAGAATTGGGAAATACTAATTTAGTTTATGTATATATCGCTAATATTAAGTTCAGACGCAAGAGGGGGGCACTATTTACATAAAAGAGGAATTAAGTGATAGTGGTCGCTCGGGGAGGGAGAGTGCTCTGAGTTACAGGAGAGAGAGGTCGCTACTACGCTTGTCGTCTTCGTCGCTCGCCATCGTCGCCCGCAATCGTCCTCGTGACTTTAAGTACTCTCACATTTATTAGAAAGTTAATTTCATTTGTTCTTTGTATATTTTTGTTTTCCTCAATATATGTATTTTACAAAGTTGGAGACATTAATAAACCCCTAACGAAACCTAAACAAATATAAGGAATTCGGCGACTCATAGTTAACGTTCGGCTTGAGGCTGCGAGCGAGTGTGCTGTCGCCCCTCTCCCAACAATTAGTGAAACTAATGAAGAATTAATTAAATTGTATTTCTATAGTAACATGTATGGAGCAGCGTGGTCTAGTGGATAGAGCACTAGTATACTGTGCTCCGGGTCCTGGGTTCGAATCCCGGCTGTGGCGGAATATTATTTATTCTGTTAATTCATTCAGGGGAGGAAGGGGGCGACCCTTGTGTATGGAGACCCTCCTGGGGCAGACCCAGCCTCTATAAGGTTGGTACCCCAAATAATTGGGGGAAAACCTGGCGGCTGAGCGTGATTAAGGCTTCCTACACCTCATTGCAATAAAACATGTGTTTTACACAAAAGTCTATTATATTAGTATCTAAAATGATTAGTTAGTTTTATCGGCTTTTCATCACTTTTTATTAACAATTACAAGATCATGTATAACATAATGGTTTTTCTAAAATCTTTAGCTTTCCAACGGTATATTACTGTTCTTATGTTGAAAAAAAATCATTAAAAAAATATTTTTTCAATTTTCTCCTTTAGTTATTATTTCGACTGTTGATAAATTAAGTTTTCTACTGTTCTTAGGTTTCAGTCAATAAATAAAAAAAAAATATTTATGCTACGTTTCGAGAATTTGTTATTCTCATATTCATGCCTTGATAGCAGAAAAACAAAAAAACAGAAGATTAATATTTGTATATAATAATTAACAGATATTATAGTTAGAGAGGCAGAAAATAAAACATTGAACAACGAACAAACTTACAGTAGTTAAATAGATATTTCAATTAGAATTTACTTTATTAGAAATTTACCTACAATATGACATAATTTCCTACAAAACGAAGAAAGACTTATCTATTTTATGATATATGCTATTTTCATATTTCTTAATTGCCTGTAAACAGCTGTACGAAGTGTAATACCATAATCGGAAAACAAACCATTGAGTAATAATTTACAGCGTTTCGTAATTATGTTACAAATGTAGTTGGTAGATTAGAGAAGGTATTGCATAATTAATTAAGGTAATGAGTTGAGAACTATAACAGGTAGAGGAGCACTAAGTGGTGTATGGTGTATAGCAGCATATCGCTCTAGGCCACCTCGTCCCGTGTAGAGCTATATTAAACTTGGGTCTACACTTTTATTCAATTTTATCTATCTTGTTTTTGAGTAATATATTTCTGTTTTTCCCCTATATATGAAGTACTTAATTCACAAATTTGGTAAGTATAAGTATTGTTAAAATCAACTCCAATAAATCCCACCAGATTACCTTTACCCTTCGTCGTAAAGCTATGACATCCTGCCTTACAGTGTCCTTTAATGATATCCCTCTTGTCCCTGTTGAACAGATCCGTTATTTAGGCCTGCTGCTTGACAAATTTCTTACTTGGAATCCCCATACAAGACTAAAAAGACAAGAAACTGCACGACTATTTCGGTTACTTCAACATTTACTTGACAGACGCTCTAACCTTTCACTTTACTACAAAAGACTAATTTACATGACAATCATAAGACCTATCTGGACTTACGGAGTTGAGCTTTGGGGCTCCACTAAAATATCAAATTCTTCCCGTATCCAATCCCTACAATCCAAAATCCTTCGTAAAATCCTCAATGCTCCTTACTTTGTCACCAAAAAAGACCTTAATGTTTCATATGTTGCTGATTTGTCCTGTACCAGGTATCACTCCTTCCATGAAAAACTCCACTCACACTCTAATCCACTAGTCTCAATCCTTGCTTTTACTCCAATTCCTGACAAGTCGAGGCGTCTGAAAAGAAGATGGCCTCGAGACCTTCTTGTGTAGATTCACTACTAGAGTGCTGCCAATGGGCAGTTTCTCTTCATGTTTTTTTTTCATGTGTTTTATCATTGTAGCATATTTACTTGATGTATGAATATACAGTTGTAAACTTCAATAAATAAATTAAAATAAAGAAATAAATATTGTACATCATGTTAATATGATTATATTAACATATATAATAAATAACAATAACATATAACATATATAATATATATAACATATGTATACATATATATATATATATATATATAATATATATATATATATATATATATATATATATATATATAACAATAACATATATATATGCTGAGCTAACCGTGGAAGATTAGTACCTCCCAGTGATAATTGAAATTCAGGGTGGTTAGGTTAAAGAAATTTAGTGGACTCTATAGAATAAAAAAAAATTAAGTAAAGACGAACCACAGTACATTTATTAAACTAAAAATACATATAAACAACATAAGAGACAAAATTAACCTCATTATGTACTCAAACAGGAGTAAGGAAATATAGGAAATAAAATTAACATATTTAAGAAAATACGAGAAATAAACTTTTATTTAAAACTCTTAATAAGGTTAAGGTTATAATACTAGTAATAAGGTTAAAATACTTAAAAATGTAAAAAATACAGGAATCAAAATTAACTTCATTCATCTACTATGTTTCAGTGGCATAAAGGGGAATAAATTAATTAACTTAAAATATGCATTTATTTATAAAAATAACACATATCATTACATATAAAAATACACAGTACATATTTCACATAAAAATATATAGTGGGGCATTATTCATTGTCGAGAATACTGATTTTTCCGATTTACCAGATAATATAACATAAAGGTACTTTTGGACGTATCTGCATAATTGTTCTCTGGCATGACCCCCTCGACCTCCGTCCGTGAACTTCCGCTTCTCTTGCCGTCCGTGCTAAGGCTCCCCAGGTACTCCCTATCCCTGCTGTACGAGTGGAGGGGCTTGTTTTTTGTATAGCCCTACTAAGAAACGTTTTTGCTTGTAGCCCGGAAACTGCTCCATTTGAAACGATTCTAAAATATTTCTATTCCTCCCAGTATTCTCGACACATAGCACATCGTAGTTGGTTCAGATGAGATTTGGACCAATATATACGGCATACCCTCACAGCTCCGACGCGATCCGAACGCCACGCCTCGCATCGAGTCAGTCATAACAATTGAAGTACGATCGTCTTCTACTGTCTTTCTCTTCCACCTTTTTCACGATCGTGGCGAAAACTTTTAATTATATTTAAAATAACTATTTTTAAAACAAATATAACATAAAGATAAATACAAAAAATGATCTTATGATAAATATAAAAATTATGGAGTTTTTTTTATTTTCAAGAGCCATGAAAAACGTTATCAGGCATTTGCTATGGCAAATAACGTCAACATATAAGTTATCTAACAGTATATTCATGCCCTAACAGTGGAAACAGAATAATTACCTGATAACCGAGCGAGACGTCAAACGTAAACGAAATCGAGTATATCTAAGTCCACATATATGGTATGTACATCCACATATTAGGTATATATATGATATGTACATACACATATATGAAATGTGCATCCACATGTAAACAAATGAATAATGTATATCATTCTTTGTCTTTCAATTTATTTTAAGCATATTTTTTAAAAAAAATTTTATTTATTGAAATTTACAACTGTATAACAAGTAAATTTGAATGACACATAAAAAGGCATGAAACACATGTAGAGAAGCATCTCAATAGAAGTACTTTAAAAATATTTTAAACTAGAAGGTCTCGGGGCCATCTCCTTTTCAGACGCCTCGGAGGATTGTCAGGAATTGAAGAGGAAGAAAGGATTGAAACGAAAGGTTTAGGGTGGGAATGGAGTTTGTCATGGAAGGATTGATACCTTGTACGGGCATTTTAAGCATAAAAAAAATAATAATATGAAATGACGTCCTCTGAGCGTGAAGTCCTAGTGAAAGAGTTTGCCCGTTTTACTCCGCGTAGTTAAAAAAGGGATTCCTTGGTTAACAGATTAAAATTTGTATAATAATTAATAGGTGATGTTATTGTTGGAAAGACAAAAATATTTTTAAATAAATTTAAGATATATAAATAAATTAACAATTTATAGATATGCAGTAGTTAAAATGACATCTCAATTAGAATTTATTATTTTTTTTTTACCTTTATAAATACATTTTTACTTGACAATATAGTATCTTGCATAGATGCATTTGTTTGTTTTTTTGACAAAAATGTAACAAACGAATTCACAAATTTTCACATACGTAATATAGGAAAGTGAAAGGCAAAATAATGCTGACTCCGACTGCAACTCACCCTGCAATGCTTTTCGGATCTGTGGACCTTAAATCAGCGAAGGTATTAGCCCTTTCGAAAATAACAACACCATGAAATCCGGATTAGTTTTAATCAGCCATTATTCCTCGCCAAGGCACCTCGGCTCAGGCAAAAGCACAAACAAACAAAAAAAAAATCTCCCCCTCCACAAAAAAAAAAAAGAATGAAGAGAGAAAAGCCCCCCCCCCCCTCACTACCATATGTATACCAAATAATCCTTTTATCTAGAGGATTTATACGGTTGCTGTTCTCGACTCCCTCTGCCTCACCTCTCTCCATGTTTAAATTAATTTTTTTTTGTTGCTAATGTGCTGCCCCTCTCTTTGCCCGATGTACCAGAATAAATTTTCTTCTAGATTAGACATTTTTCCCTCCCTCGTAGCTACCTTCCGTTTCATTTCATTCACGTTCCATGCCCTTGTTGATTATTCGAATTTATACCTGATATCTGTGCCTCTACAACTCAATAAAAAGTCATCTGGGTTTAGAAAATATGAATGAATGAATAAATGCTTTATTTACATAATATACAAAATAGTAATAACATATTTATACATTTTTTGAAATCAAAGCCCACAAGACAATGGCGTTAAGCCGTCTGTCGAGTTGCCCTTCTTTTTTTTTTTTTTAGTTTTGATGATAATAATTTTGATTTTAAGTAACATTGTACACACTTTCCTCTTCGATAGGTTTTTCTCTGTTCGGCAGGGCTCAGAAACTTCTTCAATCCGACCAGTCTTGGCAGGAGTACCGCAAGGATCGATACTTGCTCCGCTCCTTACATTGTATACACACATGACATACCAACTCACCCCATCACATTGATTGCTACTTACGCGGACGATACTGCAATTCTAACATCAAACAGCGATCCTATACTCGCCTCACTGACTCTACAAAATCACTTAATGCTACTACAAAATTGGTACAATCTTTGGAAAATTCGTTTAAATCACGACAAATCAAAACACGTAACGTTTACACTACGACAAAACACTTGCCCACCAATTTTTATCGACAACAACCAAATTCCTCAGACCAACTCTGTACATTACCTAGGACTGACACTCGAAGGATGACTTGGGGCCCACATGTCAAGATGAAAAGACAGACTCTCAACCAGCGACTGAAAATACTATACTCTCATTTTCAAAATCATCAAAATTAAAAATCAGACAGAAACTGAATACATACACATACCTTCTTAAGCCAATATGGACTTGGAGCAAAAAAGACTCACATACAAACACTGCAATCGTTTCAATCCAAAATGTTAAGACTCATAACGACAGCTCCTTGGTACGTAAACAACAGAACCCTACATACGGATTTACAGCAACCAACAGTTGACCAACATATACGATCACTCTATTCTCGATTTCACATTAAACTTAGCGGACACGACAATAGACTGATTAACGACATGTCAGTTGCTGAAATGCCGGTCAGAAGAAGGCTAAAACGCAGCTGGATGAGGGACCTCCTCAGCTAGATTAAAGCCTTGGAAGGGGTGCTGCTGGGCACTTTACTTCCCCATGCCTACCATGTCTGATCTTAATTTTGTCCAACACATTTGCTGATTGTCAGAAATCTTCTGACAGGTGTGAATAAAGATATAAAGAAAAAAAAAAAGTAACATTGTGATCTATTTTTATTGATTGTAAAAATTTAATAATTAAAATGCTGGACCATAAAAATTCTGTATTTGAATGATTTATTTAAGTATACTGCAAATTCAACCCAATCTAGCCCATTTAATTTATCTATCACTTTTTCTAGAGTTAGCTTATATTTCCTCAAATATTTCATCCTGAACTCCTTTAAGACAGAGGATGTTGCCAAAAAGTGGTAGGTATCCTCTGGCACATTAAGGTTGCACATAGCACAGGTAGGTACCCTATCCCTCCTCCATGGTTCAGCAAATATATAAATTTGCACTGCTTCTAGTCCTTCAGCCGTACAAGGAGATTATTCGGTCTTGATCACTTTTAGGTACCCACTTAATTCATAGGTTCTTGAGGGTTATTTATCATCACCTGCATGGATGTTAGTTGCGTTAAGATAAGATTATATATTTTTTTTCTTTTCTCGTAGGCGTAAACCACTTGGGTCATTTTCGCCTTATGATAAACAGATTAAATATTATAGTATATTGTACAAGTCTGTCTGTCGTAGGAAGTCAAAAGGTTTTGCAGTTGTCTGTATGTTGTCTTGTAGAACGGTTGGTAAGTCAGTGTCGATTGCAATATGAGCTCTTTGAGTATCATAAGCCCCAGACTCTTTCAAAATGTGTTTAACAGTAATCGGGCAACCGCATGTTGGGCAGTCCGTAGGAGGTTCCCGTGCCATGAGATGTCCGTGAGTTAGCCGGGAGTGTCCAATGCGCAGGCGCGCCAGGATAACCTCTTTCCTTCTTATTTCCCTTAACTTGTTGGCTGTAGTGTCGTGCCAAATCTCTCCCCCTTCGACCGAATCCGATGCTTGATGATATAAAGATAGTCGCCAACAGGCATCCGAATAAAGGGAATACCATCTGTTATTGCTTCTTTGGCTGCACGATCTGCGAGTTCATTGCCTACTATAGCGAAGTGGCTCGGTACTCAGGCGAAAAAAAATGAATTATTAGATACTATTGTGGACTGCAATGATAAAAGAATATTTTGAATAAGAGAGTCGGTGGAGAAAGGGTGTTTCAAGCTGAGCAGATTGCATTTATATTAATGATAAGATATAATATAATCTTAATAATAATACAAATATAATCTTATTATAGCTATAATAACATTATATTTATGTTTTTCTTTAGTCCACTTATCTTTTTGCTTAAATTTTGTCATTGATTCTTTGATATTATGTAGTATTTTAGATGTGCATTTTAAATTGTTTTTCTTTTTTGCATAGATTTTGCTTTAAATTGTAAACTATATTAAGTACATTAAGGTATAACATAAAAAGCTATTGATAAAGAAAATAAATGTATAACATTTCAACTCAATATCACATGTCCATTAGATTGATACATACACCTGTGTGTGATAGCAACCGAATACAGTTTGACAGCAATGTTTTGTTTTGTTTTACTTTTGATAAAATAAAGCATTTCTCTCTCACTGCGTGTGCCCTGGGAAGGCCTTCCTACCCTAGGACCACTCTACGGCTGAAGTAACAATAAATAATTATTCTTCCACTGGCAAGATCCTAACCAGGACTCGGAGAATGGAGATATTACAAGGAACTCTGATGTTAACACTTTTCATTCAACAATTTCCTCTCTTACTTCTCAACGAGATACCTCATAAACGTCACGTCATATTTTTACGAAACTAAACCTCAGGTGGAACAAAAAAGTTCATATGACGCATACAAAGAACTATTTTAAACGGTTAGGGAGAAAAATTAAAAATTTGGGTTTCTTGATATTATTAATGGTTTTCATCATAAATACTAAAATATATCTACGTGATTTAGACGCACAAAAAAAACAATTAGTACCGAATGAAAGAAAAGAAAATTTCCAAAACGGACATTTTAAGGAAATATTACTTTTATATCGTTAGGTTTGGAATTTTCTGTATTAAAAAAAAAAGTCTTCCTTTAATTTGCTGTAAATTGGTGAAAAAAACACTTTTGCTTTTCAATAAAGTTTTTTTTACTATCGCCTCGGCATTGCCGCTTTCTATTTTCAATTTAATTTATTTAATAGGTTTACCATGAAATTATTATATTTAGTATGTTATTATATATAGTAACTTATTATATGTATTATATTGTATATGTCATGTATTAAAATGTATCATGTATTGTCGAAAGTAAGTATTAAATTTCGAAAACATATTTTTTTAGTAGGTACCGTTTTGGGATTAAAAAAAGACGTGCAAAGATATCGCTATAATTTTATTTTTACATGAAATCCTCTACCTTAATCTACTTTTCTACATAATTTCTATAAATTTTGAGGCACTTGTCATAACGCGGCACCAGTTTTTGAATACCCGTCTCAAACAATTCTGCCGCCTGATTTGTTAAATGACATTGACGAAACATGGGTGGCCTACGTCACACCAGAATCAAAACAACAATCCATGGAATGGCGACATTCATCATCACTCAAAAGAGCGAAGTTTAAGCAAACAATTTCTGCCCGGAAAATCATATGCACAGTTTTTTGGAACAGAAAAGGAGTATTGCTAGTGGAGTTTCTGCCTCGAAATAAGACAGTCAATGCTACCATTTGAAGAAACACCTGGGCGGTCGGCGTCTTCAAGAAAATAACGAAGTCAAAACACTTGTGATTCAGTGGTTAACAAGTCAAGCGACAGAATTTTTTGAGGAGGGTATTCAAAAACTGGTGCCGCGTTATGAAAATTGCCTCAAAATTCATGGAAATTATGTAGGAAAATAGATTAATGTACAGGTTTTCGTGTAAAAATAAAATTATTGCGATATCTTTGCACGTTTTTTTAAATTCCAAAACGGTACTCACTTAAAAAACATGCCTCGTATTAACAAAAATATGATAATTTCTCCATATTTATGTTAATTATTGAATAACATGAGCTGGATAAGGAAAGATATAAGAAGCTGGTAGATAAACTAAATGGAAGGCTTGAAAGGACAAACTAAAGAGTTTTGAAACATTTTCTCGAGCTCCGCATAAAGTTGGGAACCTGAAAACAATAGCCTTTTCAACTGGGATTTATAAATGGTTCGATCAAGTTTGTCTTGTGAACCATAACAACCTTACGACAAACAAGAAAACTGTCATAATAATAAAATAATCTAAATAAGTTGGATATCAAGTAAAAAAAAACGACAAAAACAAATGTCTGTGCCTCTATAATTCATAAACAATTTTAAGTTTAGAACATTAACCCTGGATAGGAAAAATTTGGGAGTCGTTTGATTGGCCGCAGTAGCATAAAGTGACGTTAAAAAAAACCACCAACATGTTTTTATTGAAATATATTGAGGATGTATAGTCGACAGTAGAAACTATTATAGGTGGACATTTGGGCTCAAGCTTGTGAGCCAGCATCAGGGCATTACTGAGCCATGTCCAAGCATAAACTCAAAGTTTTTGTTAAAACTCAATGTAATTAATTTTTTAACAGATCAATTTAATTAATTCTTCTTTTTTATTTTTATCTCTTAATGTATTTTAAAATTTATTTTAACTTTTTTTTTTATCTTCAATGTTTTGTATTCACACCTGTCAATAAATGTTGGCAATCAGTGAATGTGATGATGAAGGAATGATAGTTGGCGTGGTAGGCATGATGCTGAGAAGATGCCAATTCCTGTTACTAGTGGCCATGCTTCGTATTAGATTGTTAGTTTGTCCATGTAAGTTGTTGTGAAAACGTTTGTAGAGGGTCCGAATCTGTTCGTTGACTGTTGGCATGTGAAGGTCCTGTATGTAATGTAGTGTTGCTAACGTACCATGGTGAATTTGTGATAGTCCTGAAAGTTTTGGATTGTAAAATTTGAATTTTGCGTATGTGTGTCTTTTTGGCATTCCCTTATATCTGTGAGGCGTAAGTCCAAATGGGCTTCAGTAGGTAAGTGTAAGTGTTTAGTTTATTTTTAAGTTTTAATTTTAACGTCTTGAGAGTAGTGAGTATAAAAGTTTTAGTCTTTTGTTTAGCGTTATCTGTTTGTTCTTAATGTGTGGACCCCATGTCATTCTTCTGCCGAATGTCAAGCCTTGATATTTTATTGTGTCTGTCTGTGGAATTTGGATGGTGTCAAGATATACTGGTGGGCAGGTGTTATGTCCAAGATTTATCCTGGTTAATTCGAATTTTCCAAATTTTGCACCAGTCATGGAATTGTGTTAAGTGGTGTTGTAATGTCTGTGAGGTTAAACTTCTGCTGAATATGTTCAAATAGGTTTGAGTTGAGTGGTATAGTGATACAATATAGCTAAATTCCTTTCCTTAAATTGGATAAATGTTCTGTACTAAATCGAATACAGGAAGTAATTGTCCCATCCTTACCAATCCTTTGAAATACTAGTAATTAAATATATAGAGCAGGATGAGATAGACCCGGGCAAAGAGATGCTTAAAGGTATTGGGACTTGTAGAGGGGGCTTAGGTAATGAAGTAGTGTAGGAGCAGTATAGGGAATGGAGAAGGGAGAAGGGAAGGTAATGAGATGAAAATAGGACCCGCCAGAGCGGGACACCGCTGTCCGGCCCAATCCTCTTCTCTCTTTGTGTCTTCTCTTACTCTCATTTAATTCGATACTTAAACCTTCTAATGTTCAATAAAGAGGCCAATAGAGCCAAAATGTTTTATTGAGAACCCATAATTATATTCTGATTGACTGTTGAGAACGAGAATATCGGTCATAACTTTCTTTTCCCTCTTGAGATAATTAATCTCATCTCACAATATGACTAAATATTTATGAGACACCGTGTAAAGTAAAAAAAAAAAAAAAAAAAAAAAAAAAAAAAAAAAAAAAAAAAAAAAAAAAAAAAAAAAAAAGTATATTTGATTTTTATTATAAGTTCTAGACGAAAATCAGCGTTTTTTCAACAAGAAGATTGTTCCTTTCTCTAAAACGGATGAAGCTATACCACTTACAATGACATATTAAGCGTTTACAGGGAATATAAACGTGGGTTTTAATAATTCTAAACAGAAATACTTAAGTTATTATACAAATGCAGACGGAGAAATTAATTGAAAGTGACTGAAAATCGATAAAAGTTGTGATTATTAATAGGTTTAAATAATCATCCCAACAGTCGACCACATCCCTCATCATAATTCTAATCGGGTGTGAACCCTTGGCCTTGAGCATGGAAGGCTGGGGCACATGCTACCAGACCACTACACCACAGCTTACCTCCAAAACCTCAGCCAACTAATGTCTCATGGTTAATAGTTAATAAAACACATTTACTTGTTCAATAAGAATTTTAGCTATTGTGTTTTTGAACTTATAGTTTTTAATCGTGAAGTGAGAATGGTTGACTGTGTGTATATATGGGAGAATTCGGCTCAGGGTTCAGCCAAAAGAACACACAAATAAGTATAAACTTAATTCACTGGTGCCGACGTTTCGGCCTAAATTATAGGCCTTCTTCAGGGCGCTTGAAGAGAGCGTTACAGCAATCGAAATTACTTTTCTTTCATTTGGTACTACTTTTTTTTTCTGTGTAAATCACTTAGATATATTTCTGCTGAAAACCATGGATAATATCAATTCCTTCAAACCCCTTGAAGAAGGCCTATAACTTGGGCCGAAACGTCGGTACCAGTAAATTAAGTTTATGCTTAATTATGTATTCTTCTGACTGCACCCTAAACTAACTTCTCCCACTTATAATTTTTAAGATTATGTTTTTAAGTATGTATCTGTTTCTTTTTGGTTAATTATTTTCAATAATTAAGCTTTGTAATCGAACAAAAAAAAAAAGAAAAGATTACCCCTGCTCAAAATTTGAGAGTTTACGTTTCAAGATGCGTAGAATCCGAATAAAGAATAAAAAAAAAAATCCGTTTGTCCACCTTCCACGGCATACTCCGAAACTGGACCAATTTTTTTTTTAAATTCGCCACAAAAATACTATTCCATTTAACGATGATCCTAACACCTAGACGTTGATATCAGCTGGCTAGTTTTAAAACGGCGGCCGATTAAAAGGGTTTTATTCAATAACTCAGTTATTTTCGAAGATAGAAAAAAAAAATTATTTGTGTTTTTTAACCAACAAAACGTGAATAATTACATAAAAGAGAAAAAACAATTGATATTTTTCACATAAATACGCTCATAGCACAGTTATTTTTGACGCTAGAGAAAAGTATGTATAGAGTTTTAGAATCAGTAAAGTTCATGAATTAGTGCTTTTCATATTACTTAATTGCCTATCAACATCAATATAATCAGTTATATTCCAATATTGTTATTGAAATAATAAACCATTGTGTTATAATTTGCAGCGTTATTGTAATTAGTACTAGTTATTGTTTGTTAGATTCATTCTTTTTAAATAAACTCTCTCTTCATAGAGCAACCATTATTTTCAATCATTAACAAGTGGAAAGAATATCGAAGAATACTTGTTCGCTTATTTTTACTATGAAATTCAAAAATATGGTTTATATGAAGTGCAGAATGAAGCAAAGCTTGTCTAATGCTCGAGCTTTCAGATTTTTTATTAATATTTAGGCTTAACGATATATTTATTCTCCTACGGCAATAATGTTCGAGAGAATGAAAATTGCGAGAGAAACTCAAGATACTCACCTTAATCGGAAATAGAACTTTCGACAAGAGCACGGATATTAAAATCTGATCTAGCGGAGGGGAAAAGGTTCAATCTGAAATTAAACTTCCCAGGGACATATTAAAAATAATTTAGAATTGAAAGGAGAGACATTGAAGCGAAGGAAAGGAAATTAAGAGGCTATCTTAGGGTTCTTCGCAGGGAAATCAGGATTCCGAGCAGCGTCTTATCGGGGGCCGTCCCATGTTTCCAGGATCAAGGATTTAATATATTATAAAGGACCTTCTCTCATTAAAGATAACCTATACCAGACCTATATAACCCAGGAAGGCTCTAAGATAAAGTAAAATAGAAAATTATTTTATTTTAGAGCTCTGAAGATTATTTTCGAGTGACGGATTACAATTTTTCAAAGGAGAGGCTTTTTTTTATTGTATGTATGATATGAAATATTCGCTTGTTGATAAGTAAAAACAAGTTTAAATTTTTTTTTTTTCAGTTGATTACTAAGGTATAATAACATATAATACTGTGTTATCCTAAATAGGTAAATGTGCGCCTTATGAAAGTGGTTAGGTTATGCAATGCATTGCTGTAGTGCGAGATGGTATATACTGTCCGCCTTCCTATATTTTCTAACAAAAAATACATTTCCAGTGTTTTTTTAAAATATTATTTAAAATAGTGAACATTTATTAAAGAGTGACATGAGAACGATGTATAAAGCTTACATATCACCAGATTTTTCAATTTAAAACTTGCATTTTTTTGTTTTGGAGAGGTAGGATGTTTACTGGAAGCGATAAGCAATAATTCACAGGAACGAGGGGTTATTATCGCAGAGCGGAGGAAAATGGACGCCTGAATGACCGCGGCGCAACAGGAATATAGCGGGAGGAGGGTAGCATGGGGGGGGGGCTTAGCTTGTTTTAAATGTGACTCTAAATCATCAGCGAGAGAGAGGAGAGAGAGCGGTATAATATATCCTCGAGTCAATATATCGCTCGTGTCCCTCCCTGTCCTATATAGCTCCGTATCAATTCCACTCCCAGGCAATGATCAGCTTTACATCCCCACAGCAAAGGGGTCGTCTATGCTCTCTTTATAGATTGCTAGCTCCTGCGATAAACATCAACCAGGAACATTCACTTGGGGATTTATGTAAAAAAAATGATCAGGTGGGAACGCAAGATTTTCGCAAGGGGACTCAAGTATGTTGAAAATTTTTTTTTTTTTTAGAAACTAGAAACAATTATTTATTGAGTAATATTACAATCTGCCCAATTTAGGACATTTTTAATAGTGATAAGTACAACATTCATCTACTACATTCACACGATATATACAAAACAATAAATTTATATAATAATAATAATACAATATACATATTTACAAAACAAAATCAATAAAATATATACAAAAGTCACTCATACCTATTTACGATTCACAAGCATACAACACGTGAGTGGAGAATCTAGCCAATGCTAGAACTCCAATATACATGTTACAAGAGGTCTCGAGGCCACTGCCGTTTCAACCTTCTAGGAGGATGGTAAGGATGTGTGGAGCTGGATAAGGATTGAGCTAGGGGATTAGGGTGATGGATAAGGTTCTGATGAAATTTAGAGAATTTTAATGGTATAAGGTCTAAAATAAATGGAATATTTAGGTCGCGGTGTAAGGTATGGTTGGATACATAATAAAGAGCATTAACTATTCAGAGGACTTTTGATTGGAAGGATTGAATGCGTTTGATGTTAGAAAATTTTTCGGTCCCCCACAGTTCAAGTCTGTAGGTCCAGATAGGTTTCAGTACTGTCTTGTATATAAGCAGTTTGTTCTCGATACATAGTTTAGAATTTCTGTTCAGTAGTCTGTATAATTGTCCAAATCGTCGATTAAGTTCTTGTCGTTTAAGTCTAGTATGCGCGTCCCAAGTTAGTCTTTTGTCCAGAAGGAAGCCAAGATACCGGACTGTGTCGGAGAAAGGAAGCGGAACGGAGTTAAAGAGAACTGGTGGGCAAGATTATCTTTAAAGGGTAAAGGTCACATGTTTGCATTTGGATTGATTGACTTTGATTCTCCAGTTGTTACACCAGTTTTCAATTTGAGAAAGGTGCGTTTGGAGGCCTATAGATGAGATATCGGGATCTGAGTGAGAGGATAGGATGGTTGTGTCATCAGCGTACGTTGCAAGGAAGGTATTAGGGCAAACAGGAATATCAGCTGTGAATATATTGTAGAGGATAGGACCAAGGACCCTGCCATGAGGATCACCGGATTCGACTGGATAATAATTGGAATATTCTGCACCACAGCGAACTCGGAACGAGCGGTTTGATAGATAGGATCGGAGGACTAGGTAGAAGGATTGGGGTAAATGGTTTTTGAGCTTAAAGAGTTGAAAATCTAAATTATTTTTCTAAAACACTACTAAAGAGTAAAAAAAAAAATATGCCTAATAATTTGACAATTAAGTACCTGCTTGGAAGTAAAAATAGTCTGAGATTATGGGTGCCAGGGCGGGCTAGAGCAGCGTGCTTAGTCCCGCACCGCAACCTCATAACCCAAGTTAGAGAATTACAAGGATTCTAAATCTCGATGCTGGGAAAGCGTTTTTTTTTTTAACTCTCACTTTAATCTCCAGCCTGCACATATTTCGTAAACATCTGAGAAATTAAACTATCTAAACTTATTAGCTATGATAGGAATTTAGAGTTTTTGGTACACATAAAAAAAATTAATACAGTGAGGCAAAAATTAAGTTAACTTAATCACTTAATTAATTCTTCAAGTCTGTCTCTTTAACTGAAGATATCAATATATAAGACTATTATGGGCCCAACTCTTTTATATGGCGTACCAATCTTCCCCACGTCAACCAAAAAATGTTTACAATCGTTTCGAAACGGCGTTATACGGAAAATTGTTAAAGGAACATCTTACCAAAGAACTAAAACTTTGAAAATTCACGAGAAATTAAAAATGGTCAAACTTTCCGAATTCATAACTGCGAAGAATAAAATCTTTTATGAAACGGTCAAACTTATAAACAATCCGATATATGGTAAGCTGACACCTTCTGCATCACCTCAACGATGGCAGAATATTGAAAAATAGATTTAAGTATTACATTAAGATTCTACTAAAACCAAAAGGTGAGCCCCATCACCCCATTAGAGATTCTTAGAAGATAATTATATATTGTAGAAATTATAGAGGTGTCTGACATCCACAAAATGCATACATGAACAAACAGAAATAGAATTAAAAAAACCAAACAATATAGCTTTTAAGAACAGCTAACAAAAGGGGCTACAAAAAAACAAATAAAATAAATATATATATATATATATATATATATATATATATATATATATATATATATTATTAAATTGAAATAGGGTTTTCGTGTGTCTTTTTTTGCTGATACATAAATCTGTGAGTTAATGTATGCGTGTAAATGTCGAGTGTTATTCCTAGAGTAAGTCTGAGAAACTTAATTGTATCCGATAAAAATGGTTAGGCATGGTTTTAAGAAACTATAACCTAGAACAATAATTTAGTTTTAATCAGTTTTCATCACTCAATTTTGTGTATAAGATTTATTAAGTTATTACCCATTATTTTTTATGTCCATATTTTTCAATGAATGTAGTTTTTGTAAGTGAGTCAGTTTCGCCGATCAATAAATCATTGCGAGGTATGTTCATATCAGATTGGAATATATATGTATATATTTATTTTTTTATTTTAATTATAATATTGATGACTCATATAAAATGATTTATAATTATTGCATTAAATAAATAATTAATACAACGGTTATATTATTAAATTTACGATTCAAAGGAAACAATTCCCTAGCACTAAGATGAAGTGGGTTATTCCGAAATTTAATATGGCCACTTGGAGAGAATACTAATAGAGGAAGGCCCTCCTTGTTATGTATTCAGCGAGGCTGGCTATTTGCCAATTCTTTCGGATTCAGCACCGCCCCGTTTTCCATGTTAACATTTTTGATGATTTATTTAAGACTGAATTTGAACTGAATCTTGTATTCAGAGTAGTATTTCCGAGAACATTATAGAAAAGAATTACTATTAAATATTTTCTATATATATTTTATTCTGTTAATATTTTATCTTTTCTTTATATCGAACACTTCCTGTGTTTTAATATCAAATCACAGGATTTAAATTTATTTAAATGTTTCTGTAGATCTATGATTCACCACATTAACTTTTATAATCCTGGACATCTCACATACCTTTAGCACAGTCCCTATCTATCGTTATGTCCCTTTCTAGGACAAAATGAAATTACCTATAATAACTATAAACTACTACAAAGTGATATAGTGTATCTTTTAGTTATCTTGAATTTTCAGTATACCATAGGGGAAGATATTTATCACAAAATATATTCACGAGGCATTGCGATATTTAATATGTTCAGTTTTATAAATATTAATGAACTTTGAATATTTTTTTCCATTGTGTTAGCAGGCGCGACATCTCCGACCGAAATAGCTTCTGGATTCTCATCTGAGGTCACATAAGAATCCAGCATGTTAGTATAGAATGAAATATAAATAAAAAAAATAGGAGTGAGTCTTTTGTTGATAATTTAATAGATATAGTACATGTAGGACTGGGATTTGAAGTCATTACTTAGCCACGCTGAATTCCATTTATGTCAAAGTAAAACCTTTCCTAACAAATAAACTGTTTATATAATGAACAAAAAAGAAAACAAAATATATTTAAAAAAATAGAAAACATGGATATCAGAGAGAAATAAGAACAAGACGAAGTTTAATGGAAAAAATAACGAAAAACGTACAAATCCTTGTAATAGAGAAACAGCAAGATAATAAATAAACTAAGGAACTAAGATATAGGTGTGCTAATAAATAAAATATAAATGAATATGTGGAACTTATTGAATACCTTAAACGATAACATGGACAAAACAATCCTGAAAGTTATCACATTGTGTCTGCATGGAATATTATCTGCAAATGTGCGCCGTATACGAAGTGGATAAGGATTTACAATGCACCCCGGTAGTGCGGAAGGGTATATACTAAGCGCCTGAGGGAGAAGCTATTCAAAGGAGATTGAGCATTAATAAAGGAATCAATCCGTGAAATACATTAACATTGCCGATCCCTTCTGGAGTATCTCAACCGTGGTAAAAACTTTGTTTAAATAAAGTTAAGTTTGTGTTTATTGTGCTAATTTATAGTTTTGTAAGTCCAACACAAATCGAAATGTGAGTCCCACCACCTATTTATAAGTTATCAATCAGATAAATATTAGTGTGGATGTAATTAGTTGACCGTTGAGAGTTACTGGAAGGAATTAGTCCGGGTGGCGGTCATTTATTTATATATTTTTTTATTTTTTATTTATTTATTTATTTTTTTATTTATTATTATTTTTTTTTTTTAGGTATCCATATAATTCTAGATATGTATTTATTTTGTTCTGTTTATGTATTTAAAATTTTCTAAATGTCTTCACTATTCAATTTATTCCAACTTGTATTTATGTTTATTTAACTTTTTTATCAACCTGTAAGATTTGTCAATTAGTGTATTTTACAATGTTCCATTATTATTTTTTCCACCCTGTTATCTGTGGATACCTTTAACAGAATTAGGGATAATTAAGTTGGGAGGTACAGTCAGTTTTTCTCCATATACATCTTCCATCACTGTTCTTACTATTATATAGGTGATATTTCAAGAATTAAATTAGAATTTTTTTTATCCTTTATCATTATTATAATCATAAAATAAATTTCATTGATTCTTTGTATAGTAGTATTAAGAATTTTAGTCATTGTTGTCAGACCCTGTCCATAAATCGGTACGTACTTTCCATTCTACCTTTTTTCCTACGTATTTTCCATCCTACCTACCCTCCATCTACCAAACAGTACCTAGTTTCCATTCTTCCACCATGCGGTACGTATCTTCACTCTACTTCATATTTTTATATTTCATATTTCATGTAAATTATTGATACCTGTGTAAATTTTGTTTAGTGAACATTTTTATTTTTTCTGTATAACACTTTCATTATTGTACTATGGTCATTGTATTTTAATTAAGTTTTTTTACATATACAGTTCTTCTGTTATATTTTAATACCGACGTTCTCTAGCCAAATAGGTTATATAATATTGTATGTAATGTCATTGAAATTGTATCTTTTTAGCCCTGATGATGACCCACAAAGGGGGTCGAAACGTTGGCAAACAATAAATAGTTGAAACTATTTAGTTGTTTCATTTACGGACCGCCACCCGGACTAATTCCTTCCAGATAAATATTAGAATTGATTATAATTACTAAGGTACTTAAAATGCCTGTTAGCCTAAAAAGGAAAATTCACAATGAAAACTTTAGTATTCAGAAAAATAAAGATTATTCAGAAAGCAGAATAATTTACTCTGTTATTGGAGTGGGGTGAAGGATAAAGGGGGAAGGACAACAGTTTATGGAAAACCTCTGGTCCGAATCCACCCCTAAAAGTGGGTACCCAAAAATTAGGGAATTCATTTTAGACGTAGAAACAGTACGGATATCTATATGTATTGATCTTTCGTGGGTTGTAATGATACAAGAAAAATTTAGAAAGCATAAAGGTTCTAGTCGTTGAGAACAGAAGAACCTAGCAGGTAATTAATTAACTCAGGCATAAACAAAAAATATAGAAACATCTCTAAAATATAGACGCTTTCCCCAAGTTCCCCTGTATCACGATAAATAAAATCCTGTTTGGATAAGCTAATGTATTCAAGTACACTTTGGGGCAATAAAAGAGAGCTGTATAAATTGGACATGGCGCAAGAGGATATCTTGATTTGATTGGTTTAAGCAAGCGTCGAAAGCGGCACAAAAGGTCTAAACGAGTTATTAAATCGGATAAAGATCATTGGCAATCAGGCTAAAAGCAGGGCCTAGTCACCGAGTTTAGTGATTCAGCGAGTCACCAAAGCCAACCCACCGCTCGCCTTTCATGAATAGTCCCCGGGGAGGTCCTTGCTGGAGCTGGCATCTCGTGTCCTTCCCAGAACTGAGTGAAAGAGGAAACAGTTTTAGGGGGCCTTATTGTCCTTGCTAATTAGCCGATCCCTAATCCTGGGGGGGGCGAGGAGCCGAACCTTATTTTTAAAGGAACCGGGCACGATAAAGAGGAGGCTACGTGACCTGCCCCGGCAATCCCTCCCTTCCAATATCCCTCTCTCCTATCTAGGCCGCTTATTGAGTTCTTCAGCAACTATTATTAATCTCATCAATTGGTTATAAAAAAAAGGGTTTATATGTGTGTACATGTACACACATATATATATATATATATATATATATATATATATATATATATATATATATATATATATATATATCATACTTATACTTACCTCAGTTGATCAAATCAATTTAAGAACTATGAAATGGAGTCATCCAATTATTATTATGATGTTTTTACAAAATGTCCATATATTAATCCATCACGCCCACCACGCAACAAGTTCAAACCTTTACGCATATAAATTCTCTGATTGTCGACTTCATGACAGGTGTAAATAAAAAAATAAAAATTACTCTATTAGATTATAAATGAGTATTGCGTTTGCAATATTATAATGTAAGGATTTTAAGTTACTTGTAAAAGTAATATTAGGTGAAGTACACAATTTTCTGTAACATCATGTTTTGACAGGTTTGAGGACGTGAAGCTATAGAGTTTTTGGCAGGGGCTTTGCATATACTATCCCGCGCGACAATATATGAAGGCGGGCAATATATACTATCTCGCACTACAGAAATGCATTGCAAAACCTTACCAAATCCAGACGGCGCACATAAACCTATTCAGGACAACACAATTCTATGTCCCAGAAAAAAAAAAGTATTGTCTCAGTTATTGTTCAAAAGATTCATCATTTTTCCTAACTACAGTTGTTTTTTTCACTTAATTTATAGATGGGGTAGTATGTAAGTAAATCAAGTATGGGGTAGTAGAATGACTAATTCTAGAGGTAGGGCCTTACATAACGCCATTCTTTCCAGCAATTGTTCGCATATATCTCCCTCTTCACCAACCTACTGGCCAACTGACCTGAACAGAATACCAGACATTTTAGATTTTTACATCTGCAAAGGGCTCAACCAATTGCATTATGCTATTAAAAATTTGTCCGATCTTTCCTCTGACCACTCTCTTTTGTTGCTAACAATAGATATTAAACCATTTTTAAAATGTCCCCTTCCGACTCTTACACCAGGTCCTGTTGATTGGAAACGCTTTCGAAAAATATTAGACAAATCAATATCGCTTAATACTATCCTCCGAACTCCAGAAGATGTTGATAATGCAGTGCAACTATTGACAAATGCTATCCAACAAGCGGCTTGGAATTCTTCTTACCCCCAAAAACATGTTAATGAGATAAACCAAAGAAATTCTGTCATTCCAGAATCTATTAGATTTCTTATACAAGAGAAAAGAAAAGCGCGTAAAAAGTGGCAGAGAACTCGTTATCCCTCTGATAAGTATATTTTTCGTCAACTTTCAGTGCAAGTACATGACGAACTGAAGCGCTTTAAAATGGAAAATTTTAATAACCTCCTAACAAGTTTAAGTAACAATGATAGATCGATATGGCGGATTACAAAGCGTTTATTGGGTCACCGCGTTGTATCACACCCCGTTCGGAACCCTAATAATTCGTGGGCTAAATCTGATGCCGAAAAAGCGGAAATGTTTTCATGTCACTTGGAAAATACCTTTGCGCCTCACAGTGACTTGCAAGATTCACTCAGTGCAAGGTTAGTGGAGCAACAATTAGAAACCCCTTTGCAGATGACTCTACCGCCGAAAGCTTTTCATCCTAACGAAACATATACTATTATACAAAGTTCACCAAACCATAAATCTCCCGGTTATGACCTAATCACAAATTACGTTTTAAAAAATTTATCAAAAAAAGCCATTATCTTTTTAACTAACATTTTCAATTCTATCATAAAAACTACCCATTTTCCAGCTTTATGGAAGTACTCAATAGTAATTATGTTACCTAAGCCCAATAAACCAACTGACGATCCAAATTCCTACCGCCCAATCAGTCTTTTACCATCTTTATCCAAAATATTCGAAAAACTTCTGTTTCGACGTCTAAATTCAATTAATTCTTTTGATATTATTCCAAATTTCCAGTATGGTTTTAAACAAAATCATTCTACAATACAACAGTGTTACCGATTGGTTGATTATATTTCTTTTTCGTTAGAATCAAAACATTACTGTCCGGGAGTGTTTTTGGATATGAGTCAGGCCTTTGACAGAATATGGCACGATGGTTTGCTCGCTAAGTTAAAAACATTTCTTAGTCCAACATATTATTTAATTTTACATTCGTACTTAAAAGATAGGTTTTTCCGCGTAAGAGTAGGTTCTGAGTTCTCTAATATTAAACAAATAAAAGCAGGTGTACCTCAAGGCAGTGTTTTAGGTCCAACACTTTTTAATATATATTGCTCTGACATCCCACAGCATCCAGAAATACTTATAGCAACCTTTGCTGACGATTCAGCTATCCTGACATCCAACAAAGATGCCTCTAAGGCTTCTAAGGCACTCCAAGAACATCTGGACGACATAGCTTGCTGGGCAAAAACATGGAAAATAAAAATGAATCAATCAAAGAGCCTGTTCGTCACATTTTCTTTAAAACATAACTCCTGCCCCCAGGTCTTTTACGATACTATTCCTATACCACTTTCTGACACAGTACGTTATTTAGGACTTTACCTTGACAAACGACTAACATGGGCATACCACCTCAAACGAAAAAGAAAAGAACTAAATCAACGATATGGACTTCTTTCAAGGTTACTAGACAAACGTTCAAAATTATCATTGACGAACAAATTAACTATTTATAAAGTACTAATAAAACCCATTTGGACTTATGGCATTGAGTTGTGGGGAACAGCAAAAAAGTCAAACATCAAAATTATTCAATCATTTCAATCAAAATTACTTAGGAAAATTATAAATGCCCCTTTTTACGTATCTAACGAGACACTACATACTGACCTAGACATTCCATTCGTCATTGCAACTGCCACTGATCGCTACAATATTTAAAATTTCATGACAGACTGACCCTAAATTCAAACCCGCTGACTCAAAACCTATCAACTGCCACAAACCCATATAATCCGCCCAGAAGACTATCGAGGTGCTGGCCAAGAGACCTGAAATATTGAAAGTTATTAGTTTTTTTTTTATCTATGTAGTTTGTTACATCTGTTGTTAGCATATTTGCTTATTGCCAAAAAAAAAAGCAGATAGCAAATACAATTGTAATGCCAAAAAAAACTTCTATGAATAAATAAATAAATAAAATTTATAGATGCACACTTGTCAACAGTATTGTGACAACCATTAAAAATAATAAACAAAATAATAACATGTGAAGCATAATGAAGGACAGTAAACAGTAGCACGTCTTCTCGTAAATTTTTTTATTTATGTTTGTTGAACCCTCTTTATCGATGTAATCTTTAATATCAAATAAGTTTTATTCTGGTTGAAAATATCAGGCAGGGCTTGAATGCAGATATTTTTAATTGTGTATCTCTATAGTACCTTTAATTTTGTAATGTTGAAAAACATTAATATAGGTGTATAATGAAATTGTTATGTATTGAGAATACTAAGGGAATAAGTTCAGTATTAAATAAGTTTGAAATTAGTCAAGTAAAGGTTTATAACCCTTTGTCGGTAAAAGTTAAAAGGATTGGACATCTCCCCCATGAGATTTCCCATGGACAGCGTGATACCCCAAGAACATTCTAGACCCCAGCCGCTAGGCTGGACAAAGACTGGACTGGGCACTCCCATATCAGCCCTGTCTTCCTTTGTTCGATAAAAGATCGGCAAATTCCAAAATATGGGACTTTTTTGGAAAAGAAGAGGGGATAGAAGTGACGAGGGTGTGCGATCCACAAGAAGAGGCAGTGGAAGTGGAGTGAGAGAGAAGACGGGTACTACCCTCGAGAACAGCAGTCCACGAAAGAGTCAGAGGTCGAAAAGAAGTCCGTCGGAGACCAGAGAGCAGAGCCGAGTCGCTGGGGTACGAAACTTAGTAGTGACCAATTCCACCATCTTCGGTAGCTGTGTTTTTAAGGTAACCTTTTAATGTTATATTGTATGGCAAAGATAATAACCACGAACCCCTTAGTATTCTCAATCATAGGTCTGGAATTTGTTTAAATAGAGTGTAAGCCTGAAATCTACGTTATAGTTATATTTAATAATAATTGCTCTAATTTAAATCTGTCAGTAATTTGATCTTCCCCTGCATGCCACTCATTGGAATTGATAAACACGAAACCTTTGGAAAGGAAATCCGATGGTTCCGAAAGGTATAATATATAATTAAATTAAATAGATTAATTACTGATTTAAAGTTACTGCTGCCTTAGAAAAGCAGCCGGTTATAGACATAGCATTTAAATGGCATCCTATAGTGGGGACGTTTCTACCAATTCACTATTGTAATATAAGTGGCATGAGGGTTGTCCTAAGATTTTATTAAGTGCACTAGAACTCAGTTTTCAGCATCGGTAAGGATCCGTGGCGTCTCTGTGTATTTCAGCTATTGGGGTTAGGATAATAAGTTAAAAACATTCCACAGTTCACGGTTAGTCGACAAAGTGTTAGATTGCCCAAGATTATTATTTTTTTTTTCTCTTCTCTCTTACCGCTTAAATAAAAATGGCAAGTAAAAATACTCGTTCGGTGAGTAGGGCCTTAAAGGAGGATAAAAGGGTATTTTCCGAAATTGAATGTTCGGAAGAAGAACTAATGTCGGATTCGGAACACGGACAAATAGATTCAGAGAGAGCTCTACAAACGGATTCTTCAGTCCCAGGAACTAGTCAGCGACATAATCAAAATGAACGAGAAAGGGGAATTCAGTTAATTAATAATAATAAGGGAAATGCTGATACAGAGGAGAGTGATGTTCGAATAATGCTTCAACAAATGAAAGAAATTGCTAGTGATAAATCAAAAGAATTGGAAGAAAACATGACGAAGAGGATGGTAGGACTTTATAGAGAGATAGACGAGGTCAGATTTGGGTGCCAACAGCATAGCTATGTGTGCGAAGAGAGAAGTGACCAGTTAAATTCGCGAATCGATCAACAACTGAAAGACTTAGACGATAAGATTGAAGGACTGAAGACTGAGCTAGAGATTCAGGTGAATAATAAGTTTTAAGGCGGTGGAGGCCAAGATCGAACGGTGTATGGACCTTATCACGTCAATGAGGCCACCGCTCCAAGCCGAAGTAGAAACCCATGAAGCTTCGTCAGGTCAAGCACCATCGATAGCCAGAAACCCACCTACTCCTGATAGGGCCTTACCAGATATCTGGAATACGAACCCGATGGCAATACTAGGAAGGCAGCTTCCAGAAAAATGTAGATTTTCCAACAGTAAGAAAGACATACCAACGGAGTTCATCAACCGCCTCCGAATCGAATATGAAATGTATGGAAAGTATGTGCCGTTAGAACACTTCGTGAAAGACCATCTGTTGGATGACGCCCTGGCATGGTATGCTACCAGCCAAGGCACAATAGGAACCTTTGATGATTTTCAGGAAAAATTTCTCTTGAGGTGTCATGGCTCTCGGTATGACCACTTGGTATATGAAGAACTTAACCGTGGAAATTATTTTAATAATACTCACCTTTCTCCAACTGAATATTTTAGTAGGATGGTAATTCGGGCTAGGGCATGCAAAATCAGCCTGGATGACCATTACATATGCAGGACATTAGGACGTCACTTCGGTCCAAAAGTTGAAGAGGTTGACATCTATCAAGGAATCGAAAATATAGATAGATTTATGCAGCTCTTGGAGGACGTTGGTCCAAGGAATCGAACAGGACAAAATATACTTCAGGTGACTCAGGCATGAAGAGAACCTATGTTGATAATAGGCCCCGGAATTATTTAAGAAGCCGAGAAGATGCAGAGCGACCAGGTAAATGGCCACAAAGGAACTATCAGAGAACTCAACATTATTACAACAATGAGGATAGAGGGTATAAAAGATCGTATAGGCCACAACAAACCCGAAAGAAACTCGCGGTAAATGAATTACAGGTTAAAGGGGAGAAAAGAAATGACAGTTCTGTTAGTAAAGACAAGGTAGGATCACCACGTAGAATTTGGACGGGAAGGAAGCACCAACCAACGTTTAACCGAAATAATATGAAACATTATGTAGAAGAAGAAGAAATAGAGTCTTCGGGAGATACTGGACAAAGTGATGAAGAGCGAGACCACCAATGAGAAATAGAGACTGGGGATTCGGATCTGGGCATTGCTTCCTTATACCAAGAGTTTACTGATCTTCTGACTCTTGAACCTATGGACTTTCAAAATCAATTCCAAAATGTCATTTGCCCATATGTTACCTTAACTCTAGGAGAAATTCAAGTGGATGCGCTACTGGATACTGGAAGCCAAGTAACTTGTCTAAATGATGCGTTTTATGAAAGAAATAAAGAGAAGTTTCTACACGAAAAACTGCCTGTTTCCAACCTCAAAATTTACTCCGCGCTCAGAAAGAAGTCTACATCGGTCAAGAGCCAAGTCTTCATTAGTACATCTTTTCAAAATTATACTTTAAAAATAAACTTCCTTATAATACCTAACCTCAGTCAGAATTGTATTTTAGGGTACGATTTCATGAAAGCGCACATAAAAGATATTAACATAGAGAAAAATTATTTTACGATGAAGGCCGAATCCGGCTGTTTAAGAAGGGTTACTTTCTCTGAAGATGGGAACAAAGTGAAAACAAAGCCCAGTGAGGAGGTTAGCGTTCAAGAAATCTCAAGGGCCAATATAGAAGATAAGATATTCGGTATAGAGGAAAAAATAAAGCAGGTTAAGGCAGGCCAAGCCCACATCCCCAGTCATATTATACAAGGACTCGAACAAATTCTGGTCAAAAACTCCGATGTTTTTTCCGAAAGCCCGGGAAAGATTAAGGGGTACGAATACGAGCTAAAGCTTACCGACGAAGAACCCGTCAGAGTAAAACCTTACCCTATCCCATTTCACAAAAGGGAAGCGGTTAGGGAAGAAATCCGAAGGACGATTAAAGAGGATATTATTCAGCCTAGTAGTAGTCACTATCTTAACCCGATTGTAGTCGTTAATAAAAGTGATGGCCGCGTAAGGATTTGTCTAGACGCTCGTAAACTGAATAACAAACTGTATGCAGATTACGAGCAATCGGAAAGCATTGATGACATCTTAAAATACTGTAATGGGAAGAAAATTTTCACGACCATAGACCTGACTAAAAGTTTTTATCAAGTACCACTGACGGAACTTTGCAGAAAATATACTGCTTTCATGCACGAAGGGCGTATGTACGAATTCAAGAGGCTCCCGTTTGGTTTAAAGGTTTCATTAGCCGGATTGAGCAGAGGGCTAACCCAATTGTTAGAGACATTAAATAACCAAATCAGACCTTATGTAGACGATTTATTAGTGATGAGTGAAACCCACGAAGAACGCCTAGATATTCTTAATAAACTCCTACGCGTTTTAAAGAATAGAGGGGTCACTCTAAATCTAGAGAAAACCCAATTCTTTCGTACCTCATTGGATTATGTTGGTTTTGTGTTAACAACCGACGGACTAAAGCCCCAGGCCTCCAAGGTCGAGGCCATTAAGAATATCCCAACACCAAGAGGGGTAAAAGATCTACAGGGATTAATGGGACTCACTAATTATTACTCTCGATTTAACCCAAAATATGCGAAGCATTTAAGTAAACTCACTCATCTATTAAAAAAGGGAAATAAGTGGAAATGGGGCCCCGAAGAAGATAAGGCGTTAGAAGATTTGAAAAATTCATTTATAAAGGAAGTACTTTTGTATCATCCCGATTTTAACAAGCCGTTTATTCTACAAACTGACGCTAGCGGATACGCTATAGCTGCCCAACTGATGCAGAGGGATGACCAGGGAATACATGTCGTTTCTTATGCTAGTAGAGTACTAAAGGGGCCGGAGTTGTCGTACAGTACAACAGAGAAGGAGTTACTAGCTATCGTATGGGCGATTAGAAAATTCATTAGCTACCTAGCGGCGCGCCCTTTCGAGATCCAAACCGACCACCATGCCCTCACCTACATTAAGTCATGCAGGAACACAACTAATCGGTTGTTGAGGTGGAGCTTATACCTCCAGCAATTTAACTTCGAGGTAGTGCATATAAAAGGGAAAGATAATGTTGTAGCTGACTTCCTGAGTCGAAATATAGATGGGAAAACGACTACACAGACCAAAGATACTCAGTTACAAATAAATTAAATACAGGCTGCCAAATGGCTTTTACCAGAGAAGGACCTGAACCAGATAACCAATGCATTTAAGTATAACCAGAATGATTTAGAAGAAGAAAATTTGCGATTCCTGACTGAAAATACTGAGAACGAATATTTTAAAGGAAAGTATAAGTTTGACGGAAAATATATCATAACACAAAGGGCTGATAAGAATCCACGAATACTGGTGCCAAATGACATGGCGGAGGAATTTATAAAAAAGAGCCACGAGATATTGGCTCATATAGGGATGGTGAAACTTTTAAACACATTAAATCCATATTTTCACATCCATGACGCACATACGAGAGTGAAAACAGTAGTAGGTCGATGTTATCGATGTCAGGTATCGAAATTTCCAAATAAAATCTATCATGCTGAAGCAAAATCCATAGGAGTAGATGAGCACTTACAGCTAGTGAGTGCAGACTTCCTTGGACCACTTTGTACCGGCGTAGGTGGGACCAAATATATTTTTGTCATGATCGATAATTTCAGTAAGGTGGTGCAGTTGACGAACTTACGCGCCGCAACTACAAAGTCTGCACTGAGATGCGTGCAAAAGTTCTGCGAGACTTATGGGACTCCCAAAAGGATATTGACAGATAGAGGCTCCCAGTTCACTAGTAAGTCATGAGAGAATACATTAGAAACCTTGGGGATAAAAAATATATTCTGTTCTGTAAGACATGCACAGGCAAATATCAGTGAACGAGTGAACAGGGACCTAGGAAATTTTTATAGGACTTTGGTAGACGAAAATCACAAGATCTGGCCCAAATACACAGAAGTTATTAACACAACAATTAATAACACATATCAAACCTCTATCGGTGCGGTCCCGGTTGAGGTGCACTTTGCACGAAGAAGGAGCGTTCCTTGGGAGAAACTCATAACTCTGCATCTTCCTAAAGTAAATAAGTATTTGACAGAGAAGGAAAGTAAATATCTTAGAGGCAAAGTAAAAAGGAGAATAGAGGAACGTGGAGAGGAGCAGCCGGAACAAATTTAATCAAACCCACAGAATATATGAATTTCACATCGGAGATAAGGTTTTGATACGAGCCTTACCAGTAATCACCGACCCGACTAAGCAAACCGCAAAGCTATTAAGACTATATGAGGGCCCCTACACGATCATAAGAAAGTACGAAAACACCACTTACCGGTTAGCCAAAGTTGAGGACATACCCGATTGGAGGGAAAAGACAGAGGAAGATTTAAGAGGAGCCATTAGAGGCACGTTCCATGGATCGCTCCTCAAGCCGTTTTTTCAATAAGTCCCTTAATTTCCTAGATCAAACTTAAGGGCTTTAAAGAAGCCTTGTTATGATAGTTTTTTTTTCTTAATATGAACATAGTATCTTTTTGAAAAGAAAGTTTGGGTTCCTCTTAAATTTTTTTAACTACTCATAAACTCAGCTGACCCAAGATTGAGAATACTGAAAGGATCAAAACGAATGAATTTTAATATTTACAAGGTAAAAGAAACATGTTTATAATTGTTTTCACTTCATTTGTTGATGTATTTTTTTTTCTTTTACTTAATTTGCCATACAATAAAAAGGTATTACAGACACATTTTATTTTGTATGTTGGTGTACTATGCATCTGGAAAGATTGTCACAGAAGGGGATGAAGAATGTGTATTCCTATAATAATAAGAAAATTTTGTAAGGGCAGAACATTTCGCTAGTAAGACAATAAATTTTCCATCAGTGTAAATTCAGTGAGGATAGTGAATATAAACATATAATAGTTAATTTAATTGATGTACTTAAAGGTTTGATCACCAATTTCGTTATGGTTGTTATTTTTTATTAGCCAAGTGTCCTAAATATAATCATATTTGGATTTGTAAATAATTTAGATAAAAAGGCTAATAAACTTGTACATATGTAATATAATCTTAATATGGTGTTGTTAGTAGTAGTAGGGATTAATACAAAGGATTGTGACCATATTGGTCCGAAGTGTTGCCACCCCTTTACATAGTTAAATTACCTTTAGTATTTAAGTCTAATTAAGTTGAATATCTTGACATGTTGTAAATATAAAGTATATACCATTTTTAGGTTAAAATTCAAAAGTTTATTGCCTATAGTGCTATTAATAGGTGTATGTATCACGTTCATGAGGATGTATGTAAGTTTTTTTTGCAAGATTGTAATTGTAAAGTTCTAACTAGTTGTAGGTGTTTGGTATAAGTTTCTGTTTTGTTAATCTAGTAATGAAAGAAAAATAAAAAACCGTACACTTTTTTATTTTTCTTTCCTCGCAGACTGGGAGAAATGTTATGTATTGAGAATACTAAGGGAATAAGTTCAGTATTAAATAAGTTTGAAATTAGTCAAGTAAAGGTTTATAACCCTTTGTCGGTAAAAGTTAAAAGGATTGGACATCCCCCCCATGAGATTTCCCATGGACAGCGTGATACCCCAAGAACATTCTAGACCCCAGCCGCTAGGCTGGACAAAGACTGGACTGGGCACTCCCATATCAGCCCTGTCTTCCTTTGTTCGATAAAAGATCGGCAAATTCCAAAATATGGGACTTTTTTGGAAAAGAAGAGGGGATAGAAGTGACGAGGGTGTGCGATCCACAAGAAGAGGCAGTGGAAGTGGAGTGAGAGAGAAGACGGGTACTACCCTCGAGAACAGCAGTCCACGAAAGAGTCAGAGGTCGAAAAGAAGTCCGTCGGAGACCAGAGAGCAGAGCCGAGTCGCTGGGGTACGAAACTTAGTAGTGACCAATTCCACCATCTTCGGTAGCTGTGTTTTTAAGGTAACCTTTTAATGTTATATTGTATGGCAAAGATAATAACCTCGAACCCCTTAGTATTCTCAATCATAGGTCTGGAATTTGTTTAAATAGAGTGTAAGCCTGAAATCTATGTTATAGTTATATTTAATAATAATTGCTCTAATTTAAATCTGTCAGTAATTTGATCTTCCCCTGCATGCCACTCATTGGAATTGATAAACACGAAACCTTTGGAAAGGAAATCCGATGGTTCCGAAAGGTATAATATATAATTAAATTAAATAGATTAATTACCGATTTAAAGTTACCGCTGCCTTAGAAAAGCAGCCGGTTATAGACATAGCAAAATGAAAAATAATTTTTATTCTGTAAAAGCTAGTCCCCTAAGAATATACCGTTGGAAAACTATAGGTTTTAGAAAAAATATTATCTAATACACAAAACTGAAAAAGGAAACGGAGAGTGATGAAAAGCCGATAAAACTAACTGATTTTAGTATATAATAATAAAATAAATAATTAAATAAAACACTTATTTATGTTGAATAAAACACAAATTTTATGTTGAATCTCAGTGTAGTTAATTCTTTAACAATTTATTTATATCTTCAAATGTATTTACAAATTCTTAAATATATTTTTCCAAACGTGGTAAGTGAAAGTCGTGTGTTGCACGCACCAGACTATTACAAAATGTGTTTATGATTTATTAGCACATTTTCATTTGAAAGCAGATGATGCAGATACAGATACCGCGACGATAAGGCAGTGAAGTAGATATGCAGACCAGAGGGGGAGATATAGTGAGGTGTTGATATAATGGACAGCTCGGGGGCACCTAGGCACCTAGATTGATGCCCTATCGGAGGCGAGCCATTGGGCCACGGTATGCTCTGGTTAACCACTCCATCACCTATCGTCTCCTCTATCTCAGGAAATTAGCTAGGCTTCGGGATTTACTGTAGTTTGTTCCAACAGGAACCCAATACCTCTGCTCCAATTAACACTCATCCGTCATCTAGCATATTGAATCCTGCGCTCTGTCTTATTGGTCCAGTAAAAGTCCAGATAAAAGCAATCAAGAGAAAATCTCATACATTACAAGTTTATTAGATAGATAGATAAAGGTGTTTTATTCATACATTTTACATGGTTCTTTCCAATATCTACAGAACACAGAAAACTGGCATGGATATTCCGTCTGTCCGGAAGTTGGCCTACTTATATATATTATTAAAAGACAACGACACTTGCAATTAACAAATTATTCATTATTTACGATAGAAATGGGATAATCAACTTTTTAATTTCACTTACAATATATAGTAAGGGGAAGTATTGCGATCGTGAAAATTTTCGAATTCCAGTTATCGACGGAAATACACATTTTAGGGTCCCCTAAGTCCAAATAACAAAGTCCCGCAAAAAGGTCTGTGTGTGTGTGTGGTAACTCCCAAGCGGAAACAGTAAGTCCTATGAAACTGAAATTTCATATTTAAAACAACTATACGCCCGAGACGTGACAAAACTTTTTTCATCAAAAATGAGCTTACCAGAAGAGGCACTTTACACTATGTATTTTGCACCTTTTTTCGATTTTCTTGAAAACAGTTCCGACGATTTTGATTAAACTCGCTATATCAATGTAAAATTTAATAGGCTTTAATATCATGTAGGTTTTATTCTGATTAAAATGGTCTGACAGGGCTTAAATGCCGATATTTTAAATTTCTTCCTTTAAAGTACCTTTAATTTTGAAGATTCAATAAAAATAACTATATTATCTTGTTAACGCTGATGAAAAACAGGTAAATATATAAATTGAATAAATTCGATACCCAACTAAAGGAGAAAACAGAAAAAAATTTTGTTTAATGCAATTTTTCGTTTTTTAACCAAAGAGCGGTAATATACATGTATGATATACCGTTGGAAAGCTAAAGATTTTAAAACAAATGATATCCTATACTCAAGCTTTTAAAAGTTAATAGAGATTGATGAAATGAACATAAAACTAACTGATTATTTTAGATTATAATATAATAGATTTTTTAATAAAACACATGTTTCTATAGAAATTCAATTTAATGAATTCCTTAATAGTTTCACGTATTTTTATCTCTAACTGTTTTTGGAAATTCGTTCATTAATTTTAAAAATGGAGGTAAGAGAAAGTCGTGTGTTGCCCGCTCCAGATTTTTTTCCATATAAAATAAAGAAAATATAAATATCTCTTATCTGTGACAACTTATTGTCTGTTAATTTTTTTTCTCTCTTCATGTCTTTATTTATACCTTGTCAGAAGCTATCTGACAATCAGCAAATGTGAGATCAGACATGGTAGGCATGGGGAAGAAAAGTGCTCAGCGGTACCCTTTACAAGGATTCAATATATCAGAGGAGGTGTTTATTTAACTATAATAATCAAATTGTTTTATTAAAAATTCTGTAAAGTTTACAACACATTTCATAAATATATATACCGTGTTCCAATTCTTCCCATTTAGAAAAGCAATGCTTAAAATCAGTTAGTTTTATCGGCTTTTTTATTTTCATCACTCCCCGTTACCTTTTTCAGTTTTGTATTAGTATTAGTTATTAATTTTTCTAAAATCTTAAGTTTTCCAACGGTATATTCTTCTAGCTAACTAGCTTTCGCAGAATAAAAATTATTTTTCATTTCATTATACACCTATATTAATGTTTTTATATTCATAAACGAAAACATTAGATAAAATAAAAAAAAAAAAAGATTTTGCTGTTTTCTGCTTTAGTTGGATATTGAATTCGTTCAACTTATATAGTTATCCGTTTTTTATCAATTCTTACAAGATGGTATTGTTAATTTTTTCAACTGTACAAAATTATAGTTATCTCATTTGAAGAAAATTGAAAATATCTGCATTTAAGACCTGTCTGACTATATCAACCAGAATAAAACTTTGTATGATATTAAAGCCAGTTAAATTTTACATCGATTAAGCGAGTTATACGACCAGCATAATGATTAACCTGGATCTGGCAAGATATTTGAGTTATATTTTTATCTGAAAGTTAAACATATTATCTAAGCACAATGAGTAAAAATTATCATAAATAATTAAATTAAGCACTTTTCACTAACAATGTTATTTTGTTCCGCTAACCTGTACCACTACAACCCATGAAGGGCCTTGGGCTCAATACGTATATAGATTCGTACTATTTCTAAGCGCTCAGCCGCCAGGGTTTTCCCCAATTATTTTGGGTACCCACTTTATATAGGCTGGGTCTGCCCCAGGAGGGTCTCCATACCCTAGGGCCGCCCCCCGACTGAATTAGCAGAATAAATAATATTCTGCCTCAGCCGAGATTCGAACCCAGGAACCAGGGTACAGCAGACTAGACCACGCCGCTCTCTTATTCTGCTAACAATATCCTTAATAAATGTTCTCTACGTTTCGGGGTTTTCGCTTCATATTCAAGCATTTAAGTAATAACATTATTATCGCAACATTGCAAAGTGCAAATTTCTTTTTTTTTTAGTGACACATAGAAATGTTGCAATAATAATGTTATTAATAATTATCACACATAAATTAAATAATTGAAAATATGGCAGAAACCGCGAATCGTAGACTACATTTATCATTGAAATGTGCTCGATTATTTACAATGACACAATTGAAATTGCGTCAAGTTTTGAAAATGTAAGGAATAAATAATTTATCATTTGTTTAGTCATTTGAACGTTACACAATAGTTAATCGGACGATGCTACAGAGGAGTTCCAAAGTTTGCCTATCCAGGTTTAATTAGAGATTTAACAAATATCGAACATTTTACTCCCTTGAAAATCCCAGAGCCTCTTGCCGTGTTTGAACCCAGGACTTTGGGTGTAGGAATGTATTATGCGCAAAATGTGTAATTACGTTCCTTTTAAAGTTATAAAAAAATCCTACAAAAATGTAGAGGCACTACTCAAAGGTAGTACTCCAATAAGAACTGTAATTCAGAAGTGGGCATTTGCCGATCAGACGCTTAGGAAGACTGTTAGGAATCGTAGAGGAAGCAAGGATAGAAACTAGTGGAATAGAGTTTTAGAGTGGGAATAGAGTTTGTCATAGAAGGGATGAAAAGAAAAGAAAAAAAAATATTCTAGGACAAAGTCCTCTTAGAATAACGAAAACTGAACAAAAATAAATCCTTATGGTCAGGTTACTTAAAGAAAATATTTATAAAAAACAATATATATAAAAGAAAGCATATCTATACATATAAAAGATCAAACATTCATTATGTTTATAAATCTTTGCAAATTAATACCATCCCTATATTTTACACTGAAACGGAAGATTGAGATGCGAGTAGGTAGTGGAATAGTTGATACTTGAAGGAAACAGGTGGCTTTACGAATAGAGATGGGAAGCGAATTCCAGAAGGATGAGGTACGAACTAGAAACGATTTGTGAAAGGATGCAGTTTCATTTGATGGGGTATAAATATTGGTTAATCGGGTTCTAGTGTTCGATATCATAGCGGAGGGTGAGGAGCTCATTTATTTAGGAAGGTTTTCTATTTTTTAATTCTTTATCTATCTATTTCTTTTTTTCGTACAGAAGGATAAAGCAATTTTAAGATGGTATAATAGCCAGAAATAGGGTCACGTTTACAGACACCGAAAATAAATCTTATAAAACAGTTTATATGTATTTTTATTTTCATTTCTAGTTCATCAGTTAGTCCCCCGTACGCCAGTCAAAGTTTGGGAAGATAATAGAGGAAACAAGTAGCTGACGGGTTTTCAAATGTACGGATTCACGGAATCTATAGAGCTGTTTGAGTATGGAAATGGATTTTCGAGATATTTGGATTTCATATTTCGGTTATATGGTGATTCCAGGATAGGTTTTGGTTAAAGGTAACTCCAAGGTTTAAGGGATGGCACATAGTTGAGGGCAAATCGCCGTATGAGGTTTAGAGGATATCATAAAGGATTTATATGATTAGATAGGTGAAGAATTATATTGTTTGCTGTAGTCCCTAAGTAATATTGATAAGTACAAATATGTCTTACTGTAGCACATGTAAATAAGCTTTGTGTACACGTGTAAGTAAAATTTTGGATATTTTTTTCAGACCTGAATCTGATGTTTGATCCGAGGGATAAAATATTCTTATTAAGGGCGGTTCCCAGGAGAAGTTTTGCCTTCAGCTCGTTTTATAACTTGTTAATTAGGTTCCGGCGTGGCGTGGAGTCGAACCTAGGCACCTTGAATCCTAATCAGCCTCAATGGAGGATCGCTAACTTATCTTACCAATTCTAAAACCGTTTTAACGAACTAATAAATTTACGACTCAATTAATGTTTTCAAATTAGGGGCATTAATGGTATTTATTGGAGTATTGGTTAGAAATATTACCTATTCAGCTCAATAACCATAATTTTTAGAAAGACTCCTTTTACGTGAGTTAGGAGCTAATAAATTTAGCGGTTTCCTGAAGAAAGGGCTCACCAAGGAGCGCTTTAGGATAAAATGAGCTCAAAATATTGAGAACTATGTGAGATCTTATTGATGATTCCAACTTATTGATGTTTCGGTCTATTGGGCTTAGGGGACTTATACCTGTTCAAAGGTTGTGGTGTTGATTTACCAAAGGCACGCACAGCATTTTATATTTTTGGCACTATTTATATGTGTAGCGGTCGTGAAAACTGGATAACTCGAGTTATATAAAAGATCTGATGCGGGCAACACACGACTTTCACTTACCTCCATTCTTAAAATCAATGAAAGAATATTCAAATACAGTAAGAGATAAAAATACGTGAAACTATTAAAGAATGAATTAAATTGAATTTATATAGAAACATGTGTTTTATTAAAAAAATCTGTTATATTATTATCTGAAATTATCAGTTAGTTCTATCTTCTTTTCATCACTCTCTATTCACTTTTAAAACCTTATGTATGAGATAATATTTTTTTCTAAAATCTTAAGCTTTCCAACGGTATATCATACATGTATATTATATATATATTATATATTATATAATAGTATAATAGTATATTATATATATTTATATATATATATATATATATATATAATATATATATATATATATATATATATATTTCATTAAAAATATATTTTTTCTGTTTTCACCTTTAGTTGGGTATCGAATTCATTCAACTTATATATTTTCAGGTTTGCTAATCAGATGATATAGTCAATTTCATTCAAAAACTACAAAATTAAAGGTACTTTAGAATAAGAAATTTGAAATTTCGTCATTTCATCCCTGTTTGGCTATTTCAATCAGAATAAAACCAACATGATATTAAAGAGCGTCCAATTTTACATCGATGTAGCGAGTTTAATCGGAACCGTTTTCGAGAAATGCATGGTATAAAGTGGATCTTCTGGTAAGCTCATTTTTGATGAAAAAGGTTTTGTAACGTCTCGGGCGTATATTTGTCTTAACTATGAAATTTCAGTTTCATAGAACTTACCGTTTCCGCCCGGAAGTTACCACACACACACACACACACACACACACACACACACACACACACACACACACACATACACACACACACACACAGACCTTTTTGCGGGACTTGGTTATTTGGACTCAGGGGACCCCAAAATGTGTATTTCCGTTGAAAACTGGAATTCGAAAATTTTCACGATCGCAATACTTTCCCTAACTATATATAGTAAGTGAAAGTAAAAATGAGTTAACTCCACCTATCGCTCCCTCAGACCGTCCCCACCTCGTGTTAAATTGGTTAAAGAAATTTCTTGGTGGAAGAAATTTCAAGTGGAAAGACAGCTGTATGTTATAACTCTCTTTTGGGTACTACGTAAAGTGGCTCACCTGTAAAATGAAAGATTTTGACTTAACCACTTCTTCACGACCGCCACAGATATTATTACATCTTTTTATTGTAATGCTTACTCTAATAGAAAGCTATCATTCTATTTTATCTAAAACAAACAAAATATGGTGCTGGCAACACACGACTTTCACTTACATCAGCTGTTAAAATCAATTAAAGAACTCTTAATTTTTTTTTGGGAACTAAATCGATTACCAAAAATAAAAAGGAGAAAACATATTTTTTTATTCCTAAAGTAAGAATAGTAATATAGATGTGTAATTTACCGTCGGAAAGCTAAAGATTTTAGGAAAAAATCTTTTCTTAAATACAAAGCTCTAAAACTTAATGCAGAAAGAATTTTTTTTTCACTTCATATCTTTATTCACACCTGTCAGAAGCTATCTGGCAACCAGCAAATTTGCTGTACAAATGTGAGATGAGGCATAGTAGGCATGGGGAAGTAAAGTGCCCAGCAGCACCCCTTCCTTGGCTCTGATTTAGGTAGAGGAGGTCTCTCATCCAGCTTCTCTTTAGCCTTCTTCCGACTGGCATTTCAGCTATTAACATGTCGTTAATCAGTATATTGTCGTGTCTGTTAAGTTTACTCTGAAAACGAGAATAGAATGTTCGTATATGTTGGTCAACTGTTGGTTGTTGTAAGTCCGCATGTAGGGTTCTGTTGTTTACGTACCAAGGAGCTGTCGTTATGAGTCTTAAAATATCGGATTGAAATGATTGCAGATTTTGTATGTGAGTCTTTTTTGCTGAACAAAATATCTGTGAAGCGTAAGTCAATTTTGGCATAAGTAGGTATGTGTATGTATTCAGTTTTTATGATTTGGATAGAAGAGAGTCTAGTACTTTCAGTCGGTGGTTGAGAGTCTTTCGTTTCATCTTGACGTGTGGACCCCAAGCCATACTTCGATCGAGTGTCAGTCCTAGATAATGTACAGAGTTGGTGTGAGTTGTTGTAGATAAATATTAAGATCTCTTAAATAAACTTAATTATAAATTGTCGTTTACCTACGATCAATTTAGGTGGGCGGTTTGTTAAGGGAACACGGCCCTTAACCCATTTTAAGATATGACATCTTGCATGCTGTAATACAACCAAGCGCACACAGGGCCATCTGGCGGCATATGTAGGTACTCGGACTGAGACCAGAATGCTCTGCGAGTGAGACAAAAGAGAGGTGCAAGAGAAAAAGAAAAGCACATGGATCTACAGGCGCAAACTTCTTCATCATATTTCACAATTATCATCTTCATCCTAATGGAGGAGTAGAAGAATAGGCGCCGGCCGGCCCAGGAATGGAGAGACCGCCCCACCTCCGCATCAAACAGATATGTAATAGAAATAATTTAACCTAAATCAAATTTTAACTTCTTGTAATTCTTAATAGATTGTAATGTTATATCAAATTATATTCCCATATTATTCCATAATATATTCCATTTAAAATACAACCCACTACATTGTTTTAACATCCAGCCTCATAAATTTAGAATTTTTAAATTTGTTTTTTTAATAGTTCTTAAATTGATTTTGAAAGTTTTTTTTTCTTAAAAACCGAAACGTCGACTATATATTTCATATGTATGTAAATGAATCAAACAGGTATTTTGAAAACGTTTTCGAAAACTACAGTTATTCCAATAAGGTGTTGATACTATTCAATATTAAAGTTTTGTATAACAGAGCTATCTCTTTGAGTAGGGCGCTCAAGACAAAATGTTGGTCCTCTTTGTGATGATAAATCCTGATAAAACCAGGGATTTCCTTGTTCTCGGCCTCGACATAATGAAGAAGAAATTACAAGGAAGAGGAGAGGGCTAAGGGGATGACTATTAGAAGGCCGCAATTATACTAAAGAGCTGTGCAGGGGGAAGTTGTGGGGGGTGGGGAGGGGGCTCTTTGTCTAATAAGAAGGGTCCGGGGCCCCTTTGGATCCCCCGCGAGGTACAAATCCCTCAGGCTTAGCCCGTCTTACTTCCACCTTCTTTTCCGACCCTTCTTAAACCTCCTTCCCTTTTCCCTTGGATTCTTTCCATCAGGGGAGGAATGGGAAAATAATTTAAACAATTCCTTCTGTAATTACCTGGAATCTCGAGCAGTGTTTCATTATGTAGCCGCGGTATCTCACTGAATTGGATTCATCATGATATTTGTTTTACCAACATTCTTACTTACAAGTCATTTTTCACTCACATTTCAATATAATATTGGGTTGTAAAATATGTTAAGCTACCAAGTTAATTAATTACCCCAGATTTTGTTAGTATGATTTAAACGGCTAAAAAAAAAAGTTTCGATTCAAACTATCTTCTTCTTCTTCCAGTGGCGCGACAGGCCTTGTAGGCCCTAGCCCTACTGGTTTAACCTCCTGGGAGATTACAATCACGTTTCTCGATGTATTTTAATAGGGTAGTGTCATCACTCTCTACGCCCTCTGGGACCGGGAATCGAACTCACAACCTTTAGCGTGAGAGACTCTCAGCATCAGGCTTTCCGATTTATACTATAAAAGAACTATTTTCTAAAACAATAGAAAACAGGCTTTGCAGATCGAAAGCTTCATTCACAAATGGAGAAATTCCTCATTTGTCATGCGAACGAACTATAAACATTTAAACTGAATTACTAAATATAAAAAAATAAAGAAAAAAAGCTGAGTCGACCGGAAGGAGGAAATCTCCTGGTTACCGCCAGGAGCGGGCTATTTCTTTAAAACGCCACGAGATGCCGACATCATCGCTATGCGTATATTTGCATTTCCAAATAATATTTTCTTTATAATTTTGTTTACTTTTGATTTATCCTGCATGTTACTTAAAATTTATGAATTAAAATGGTAAAAACTCCTCAATGCTCCTTACTTTGCCACGAACAAAGTTATCCATAAAGACCTCAAGGTATGTTGCTGATTTGCCCCGATCTAGATACCATTCCTTTCATGACAAACTCCATTCCCACCCTAATCCTCTTGTTTGAATACTTTCTTCCTCTTCGATTCCTGACAATCCTCCGAGGCGCCTGAAAAGAAGATGGCCTCGAGACCTTCTAGTTTGGAAAAGTTACAGGAGTGCTGCCATTGGGTAGTTCTTCTTCAAGTTTGTTTCATGCCATTTATCTTTTGTCACATTTACTTGTTGTACCTTGATGTACAGTTGTAAATTTCAATAAATGATGTAAAAAAAAAAAAAAAAATATATTAAGCAAAAAACAAACAAAAACATTGAAATAAAAGTTAAATGAAGATATACATTAACTTATAATGCTTTTAAACAAAGAAATATTCAAGATGATATTCGAATAACAGAGATAATCTTATAAAATGTGAGATAATTGACAAGTTTGTTGCCCAAGTATTCTAAGAACCCCCTCCCCTTGGACCCATCAACGCTCCCCAAATCCTCGCTTGGAAACTAAACAATGGAAACCAAACTTTAATGAGTTTTTAATGTATACGAATCCTCAACTGGTGATAATGGCCATTAAGATGATATTCCAAAGGCAAGGGTAGAGTAGTATTATATTCCAACAGTAGCTGCTCCCTGTCTTCATCAGTCAATGTCTGTCTCCGCAGTTCCCAGCCAGCTGGATCAGTCTCAGGGATAGGCAACGGGGGGCATTTAGTTCGTAACTCGGAAGGGGTTCGACGTTGAATTTTATAATTCCTAGCTCTTTTATTTAAATTATTCGAATAAATAAATTTATCATACTGTAAAATTTGTACATGTATCATGGAAATAGAATGCCAAATCCCATGCTCATATTGAATAATATTGGGTTTTTTCACATGAAATGTTCGTTTTTATAGTTTCTGAAATATATAAAGGATTTTGCAGGTCTCTGTTGTTTTCTTCCGAATTAAATAATAATTGAATAAATTTACTTTGAGTGCCTTTAATAAAATTCTGGCGAAACCCCTTGCAATAGAATTAAAATTGTTATATTTTTATGCAGGGGAGAGTCTGAAAATTAAATCCTAAAATGTTCCATCTCAGAATGTTTAACGTTCATTGAAGCGGTTGAGGCTGATCGGTATTTAGTTCTATGTATTGAGGATACTGAGGGGAGTTCATTATTAAATATTAAACAATTAAAGATAACGAACCTTTGTCGGCAAAGCATCAAAAGGCGTTTACCTCCATGGGGCCTTCCAGCGATACCTCGGAAAACTTCCTAGACCCAGAGACACTCATATCAGCCCCGCCCGAGGTGACGACGATGAGGAAGAAGATTCGAATAACCATTCGAACCATGAGTGTTGAAGTCCTGGAAGAGGAAGCGATGTCCGCCGGGGGTCGTAGAGCAGCTGGAGGATGAAGCCTAAGACTGATTCCACCTTCGCCTGCCGACTAAATCTTTTAGAGGTATTTTCTTTAATTTTAATATTGTATAGCAAGGTTAACTGTAATGTCCCTCAGTATTCTTAGGCATTGTGTAAATATATTGCATATGTATAACCTAATTTTAAATAATGTCATTTATTGAAACTTGTCTAATTTGACCTTTCCCTGCATGCCGCCTACTTGGAATGGTAACCAAAGGTAACGATACCTTTGGAAAGGAAATGCAATGGTTTCATTAAATATTAGTCTATACATACATTAAATATATCAAGTAGGTTAGTTTTTAAAGCTACCGCTGCCTTAGAAAAGCAGCCGGTTAAAAACATAGCAATATAGCATTAGTATAGATAGTTGTAATAGTAATAATGTTTTTTGTATATATATTATAATATTTGAAGTGGTTTGAAGTGAATACACACGACTCCGCCACATTGACTGCAATTTTAGGATTAAACGACGATTCCATACTGGCCTTCCTGACTATGCAAAATTACGAACTGTTCCTAAAAAAAAATTGTACTCTCCTAGCAAAATTCGATTAAATCAAGTCAAGTCAAAAAAATGAGTTGCTATAGACAGCATACTGAAACAATCCTGAAGACAATTCTAAAGAAACCAAAACCAAATGGCGATAGTGCCAAATAAATGCAAATAGCCATATTACTTATATCAAAAATTGGTCTTGAAAATTTATGAATCCAGCCTAATTATAATTACGTGGAAGCTTTAACATTTAAGTATTTAACATTATTGTTTATTTATATAAAGATAAATAGAATCAAAAACGTATAAGAATAGATAGAATCTATATATAAAAAAAAAAAAAAGAGTAATTCTGTTCGGAAAAACAATACAATGTTGAGAAATGAAATTGGTGGGTTATGCCACGGATACAGAAGTATCTGGTAGACACCACTGCTTCCCTGGTGTTCCATACCAGTTTCACCTTGCGACATCGTTTTGCGTTTCGGAGCAGAACTATTGTTATTTATTATTATATTGTTTCTATTTAATCTGAAATGCTAGTTTATCATATAAATTGTATACATTACAATAGGTTAATTTTATACATTTAATTGAAGGGAAATAAATAACAAAAATACCCTACAAAAACACATTTATGATTGTATCTCGCTTCAGGGCAGTACTTCATTATGGTTTATTATTTGCAAAAATTAAGAAGAAACAAAAAGTTAGACATCAGACTAATTTTATAAGTATTTTTTCTTTTCTTTCATTTAAATAAATTTCTGTAGCCAACGATGCGTTCTACTTTACCAAAAGCGTGGAAATCAATTAACGGTTTTGTAATTCCGTCCGTAAAAACTAAAAACAAAACTAAAATTTTTAAAACAATTTTCAATTAGTTATGTTGGGCATATAATCATATAATTAAAATAATTTTATTTTTTTCGAAATTTCTTGAAAAATCACCAAGTCGTTATATGAAACCCAAAGTTTACTTAAAGTTATCTAATAACGATTATAAACAAAGTTAATTACAGAAAATATAGATATTTAAAAATGTTTATAAGAAAAATTAGTTACGAGGACATTTCTCTGAATATATCAACAAAACCTATATATTTTCATGATATTAAAATGAACCAAATATGCCAATCATACCATTGAAAGTGAATTTAATAAGGAACAAAATGACATTAAAATATTTGATATATCTTAAATAGGAAGAGCAGTGCAGAATTTTATCCCGAAAAAGGGCTTTTGGAACCACTATGCAGCAGGTGATTCTAGGTAAGCTTATTCCAGTTATACAACAGTCAATTAATTAAATTAAGTTTAAAAATTAATAAAACTCGAGTTACCGTAAATAAATATTCTAGGAATTTTCACCCCCGAGGTGTTAGAGGATGTATTTCATGGAGGAATTTCTTGTAAAACTCCGGGGAATTTAGAAAATAAAATATCTCAGCTCAACACCCACGTGGGGTGTATTATCTCCTTGCTCAAGGATAGAAAATTCATCTTGTCTTTTTTTTTTCTATACGACGAAAAAGCTTTTGCTGTAGAATATTATTAAAGTTTTACTTTGTATGGAATATCTTTATCGTTGTAGGGAAGCTTGTTCTGTATTAAAGAAACCTCAAGAAAATTTTGTTATGGAAACGGGTTTTTTTTTTTCCCATTAATTGATTATAAGTATTTAAATATGTAATACAATATAGTGTAACCTGTGGTAATTTTTCTAGTCGAAAGGACACGGAATAAAACCTTAATTTATTTTTTATTTTTAAACATATTTATTGATATTTACAACTGTATTAAGTAAAAATACATCAAGCAAATGTGACGGTAATGTATAAAAGTGTCATGAAATACATGTAGAGACAATTCCCAGTGGCAGCACTCCAAAAATATTCTAAACTAGAAGTTCTCGTGGCCATCTGCTTGTTAGAAGTCCCGGTTAAAGGGGGGAAAATGCGTGTTATTATTCAGTTGCTAAATTACTTAGCTCGTAGCATCTGTCTAAAAACATAAAGGTTAGAATTTACTAAACTATTATTCTTCCGACGGTCCTTTACGGATGTGAAACGTAGCCACTTACTTTGAAGGATGAACAACGGCTTAAGGTATTTGAAAATAAGGAACTGCGTAAAATATTTGGTTCGAAGGGAGATGAAGCCCTCCCCAGTGTGTTAAATGGTTAGAAGGCACAACGCAGAATTGCGGAGCTTATACCTTGAGAATATAATTGAGTTAATACCATCGAGGAGACCCAAATGGGCGCGTAAAGTTGTGGTGCTTGGTGATGATTGGATTCCGAAAAAGTTAATATTCGCTGATCTGACTGGTAAGCGTCCAAAAGGTAGGCCGAAACGTTGATGGGAGGATTGCGTTAAGGCTGATCTCGGTGGCTTGGGCTTGAACGGTGAACATTGGACGAGTCTGTGTAGGCGGAAGTTGGTGGTATCGGCATTGAACCTTCGGGTTCAGTAAGAACTAGTGTTATAGTATAGTATTATATGCAAAATTTAGGGCTCTCACTAGGATGATGTTACATCCGATTAGCAATAGTTGCATAGAATGACGTTAAATGATTTATTAATTATCAAGTAATAACCTTGATTAAGCAGATAAGGAGAAAAGGAAAACTACTTTATGAATAAACTATTTTATCTCTACTTATTTAACGTTACAAATCAGTATAACAATATATTTAATTATCTAATTCCTAAACATGATTTCTAACGATTTAAGATTAAACTACTGATTCGAGACCGGCTGAGGCAGGATAAATATTTCTTATAATATTTTCAGCCATGAGGCAACTTGAGGGTCGGGAGTTGTCCTCTAGGGCTTAACCAGCCTCTATAGAGTTGAATCTATTATATTATATTATATTATACGAATCCATACATGTACTGAACGTAAGATCCTTCATGCTACGAAGTGGTTCAGGTTTTTATTATCATTATTTGATACGTTAACATAAACAAAAAAAAATACAAATGTGTAGCTCTATAACCTATGAAGGGTGAAGGGTTATGGTACTTACAGAGTGAGATTCGATCTGTTTCACCGCTCAACCTGATAGGCCCAACATCACGCTCAGATCAAAGCATGTAGGTTTCATTCTTATTAAAATAGTGTGACAGGGCTTGAAAGCCGATATTTTTAATTTTCTTCCTCGAAAGTACCTTTAATTTTGTAGATTCCATAAAAATAACCATATCATCTTATTACCATTGATAAAAAAACAGGTAAATATATAAGTTGAACGAATTCGATATCCAACTAAAGTAGAAAACTGAAGAAATACTTTTTTAATCTATTATTTGATTTTGAACATAAGAACAGCAATATACATGTATAATATACTTTTGGAAAGCTAAAGATTTTAGAAAAAATATCATTTCATACATACTATTGTAAAAGGTAACGGAGAGTGATGAAAAGCTGATAAAACTAACTGATTGTCGTAGATAATAATATAATAGATTATTTAATAAAACACATGTTTCTATTAAAATCCAATGTAAATAACACTTTAACAATTTATTTTCTTAATTTGTTTGAAAATTCTTAAATTGATGTAAGTAAAAGTCGTGTGTTGCGCGCACCAGATTTTTCATCTTGATACTCTATCAAATAGCACTAAAATGAAAATTTTGGTATTTATTAATTAGTTAAATAATTTATTTATAATTTGTAACTTTATATATATATATATCCTGGTTTTCCCTAATTTTGGATAATCACTTTATAGAGGTAAATGGTCTCCATACGCCAGACTCGCTCCCCGGCTGAAATAACAGAATAAATAATTCTGACTCAGCCGGGACTCTAACCCAGGACCCGGAGAACAGTAGACTAGTACTCTATTATCTAGGCCATACCGCTCCCTTACCTTAGTTATCATCAACTTTAACCGTATATCTATTACAATCTTGAAAAAATAAGATAAATAATTTGATACAAAAAAAAGTCTATTGTTAGTGCTGTTCAATAGAACATCAAATATTATACAAAAGGAAAAAATAATCCATTCAGAAACAGCAGAGATATAGAGTTTTAAAATTAGCAGTGATGATAAGCCATTTGCCTTTGATTATTATTATTATATATATATATAAATAAGGAAATTGCGTATAAACAGCTATATAAACAACTATAGTATAATATTTGGAAATAATCAGCAGCGTTTTCTAACTCTAAATCTTAAATAACAACGCCCGTCTGTAGAATCGAATGTTGGTTCATATGAAGGTTCATACAGAGATTGGTATGTTGATGTTGATGGTGGAGTTGATGCATGTGGTGTTGTATGTAGACAAATCTACATGAGACAACACCTTCCATCGATCCCAAATATCCCTGTTAACGTCAACCTACAGAAATCACATTGTGTTCTCGTCTGTCCGCTATTCGTAAACAAACATATTTATTCGAATAGTTTTTCTTTCAATTGGAAAAAAAAAATAATATTTTTATTTTTGAGATGAAAATGAAAACAGATTTTCATTATAGGATCAAGTCCCATTAGAACAAAGTCGATGAAAAAAAAAATCCTTATGGTCTTGTTACTTTAAAAATATAACAGATCAACTATTCAATATATATCTATAAATATTTCTACACACGCATATATATACATATTTATATACTATATATACATATGTTTTAGAATGGAACGGAAGATTGAGATAAGAGTAAGTAATAGAAGAGTCGATGATTGAAGGGAGAAAGACTTTACGAATAGAGATAGGCGAGGATGCAGTTCTGCAGGGATGGGGTATAATTATTGGGTTCTAGTGTTGGATATCATAGCGGAGCGTGAGGAGTTCAGTTATGTAGGAAGGTTTTCCATTCTTTAAAGTTTGGAATGTCGCCTGTCGAACATGAGGATAAAACCGTTTTAAGTTGGTATAATAGCCAGAAATATGAACACGTCAACGGGCTCCGAAAATAAATGTTACATAGCAGTATAAAATGTTTTAATTTTATTTCCAGTATATCAGTTAATCCCCCATACACCAGGCAACCATAGTCAAAGTTGGGGAAGATCATTTTTAGGAAGGAAATGTTTTAGTATTGTTAAGCACGAATGAGAATAAGATTTATAAAAGATTTGTGAGTTTTTAAGACGTGATGAGATTAGATATTTTGATGAAACTAAACTATTATGTCAAAATATCGATTTCATAAGCAATATTTTCTAGTAAATTTTGGAAATCAACACCTGAATCACCTAACCACATACAGGACCCATATAACAGAAATCCTGACCTTCATCCAATAAATTTCATCATAATTTATTAAAACATACCTGAGATCAAAGGGAAATATTTATTAGAGGAAGCAATCATTTTTTAAAGAAAGTATGTGTGTGTGTGTGTGTGAGAGAGAGAGAGAGAGAGAGAGAGAGAGAGAGAGAGAGAGAGAGAGAGAGAGAGAGAGAGAGAGAGAGAGAGAGAGAGAGAGAGAGAGAGAGAGAGAGAGAGCGACGAAGGCTTAGGGGATAAAGAGGAGCACTACCCCTCAGCCGTTCCAATCCACGGCCGCAGCAAACATTTATTCAAGGGATTTTCTTCAATATGTTTGTTCTATCTCGCTACAGAGCCGCTATCTTACAGGCACTCTTCGCTTCCGATATATACGATCTGCTATATTCAGTCTGATATATATGCTATATATATACTTTGCTGTATGTACTCTGGTATATACGATCTGCTATGTACAATCTTCAATGAATAGTCTACTGTAAAGTGCTATGCTATGTACAATCTGCAATGGATAGTCTACTGTAAGTGCTTTGCTATGTGTAATCTGTATGTAGAGTCTGCAATAGGGGTACTCACTACGTTTGCTATAGCATATTTTTTGTGCTTGTGGCGGATGCTACACACGCTTGCTCGCAGATAGCGCCAGCGGCGTCGACATACCTTACCGGACAAATATAAGAAGACGCTATATCCAATAATATTGTATATTGCTAATAATTAATGTCACTGTAACTATTTATACCGATATAACTGTTTTATGAGAATAAATAAAGCACTCAAGGTAATTTGACCTAGGGCCAAGACCCTAGTCTACTGGCCAAGCTCTCACTGTCAATTATCGACAAGGATGACTAACATCCCCAAGAGCTGGCACAGTTCTTCAAATCACCCAAGCGGGTATCTCCCTAGGTCAGATTTACTCTGCCTTTGTAACACAATGTGGTCTATCTTTATTTTACTTCCTTCTTCTACCTTGACTCCTTCTTACCCTTGCTACTGTCGGGCTACTACCCCGCAGGGCGATTTCCTCCTTATCCACGCTACTGTCGTGCTACTACCACGCAGGGCGGATTATCTCCCTATCCACACTACTGGCGTGCTTCTACCACACAGAGTGTAATCCATCCTAACCAGTCCTCTCTGCTAATTCATTTAATGTCATCGCCTTCAGATACTTTTTCTTGTCCATTATAACAACCATACCTCGACATGCTATTTTGCTAAACCCGTCTAGTTTATACAGTTATTTCCTATAGAAACTCGATGAGTTTAGCAAGATAGCACAAAAAATATGCTATAGCAAACGTAGTGAGTACCCCTAATATATCGCCTGCTTTATACGATCTGCTATATACAGTTTGCTATATATGGCCTGGTATATACACTCTGTTACATATAGCCTGGTATATATTATGCTATATACAATCTGCAACGTACAGTCTTCTATATAAGGACTGCTACGTACGACCTACTATGTACAGTCAACAATGTACGGAATACCACATACACGTTATCCATCTCCGTGGTGCTACAACCCTGGATGGTTCTTGGCCTCCTCTTTAATTTTCTGAGGCCTCAGGATAAAAAGAAGTTTCAGAGGGGAGGTTTAAAGTCTTTCTTCTTCTATTCAGGTGGAGGCGCTGCCTTCTCGAGAGTCCTCCGAGTAAGTTTACTGATTTACGTTACTATGACTAATCCGACGATGCTACGGAAATTTTGTCTATCCAGGTATAATTAGAATATGGTTTGTAACGAGTACCTGACATCGCACAGGACTATCTGTTTACGTCACCTCAGAAGGCCAGCATACCTATGGGTTTTTTAAGCGAAACTTTTTGTAAATAGTCTTATCTTGTACTCTTTACTTACTTAACATTCTTATCTTAGTTTGTATATACAGTTTAAACATTCTGATATATACAGCAATGTACAGTCTGCCATATACAATCTGCTACGTACAGTCTGTTACATACGGTCTACTCTATATAAAGTCTGCAATATACAACCGGATATACGCTGTCTGTTATACTGAAAAAGTCAATTTTGCTATGTACAATCAGCTATATACATATTCTATATATGAACTTTATATACAGTTTGTACAGTCTGCTATATACGGTCTACTATATATAATTTACTATATAAAGTCTTACATTACAACACTCCCACCAACAGTACCAGCCACTTTCCCGACCTCCTTCCTAGCTCCCCTCCTAGCCTCCCTCCTATCCACACTCTCTTAGCCACGTTTTTTTTTTTTTTTTTTTTTCGTTCACCGCTATCTCGCCTTTTAAGGCTATACGGGGTTTCTTGGGCCAGGGGATGGGGGCGGAGAATAAATGCTGAAAAAGCACTGAGTCTTGAACTCGTAATTTTTGGTTTCAAATTATTTAGTCCTGTGTGTCGCTAGGCAACGCGCGTTTAAAGCAACGCGCGCTAACCCGCTCAGCTACCCTGCTCTCAGTCTTCTCCCATAGCCACTGTAACTATAGCCTCTATATAGGATAGATCCTATCGGAACACTGTGGCAGACTTTCAGCTCCCTCCCAGCTCTCCTCCTAGCCACCCTCCCAGCTCCCCTCCTAGCCACACTCCCAGAGCCCCTGTATATTGGATAGAGCCGACCGACAACACTGAGGCAGACACCGTACATCATTTGTCACTTCTATCTGTTCACTTTGTCTTGCCTCTCACCTTTGTTTTCTCTTCTTTTGTCCTTTGTCCTATTAATTCTACCTTCTCTTTCTTATCTACTGACATCTTCAGCTTTGCTGTCCTCTTTCAGATCAGGAGTTATTGTTCATTATTCCATCGCAAATCTAAAGCGAGCTTAATACAACATCCACAACTTGGATTAACTTCAAACGTTTAGATTAAATAATTAATTAATATTTAAATATTATACATCATTTTTGTGAAAATTGTAAGCTAAAAATTGATTCTTCGATTTTCAAAAAGTATTAAAGCACATTACTAGGAAATTAATATGTTTACACTATTGCAATATTTTTACTTATCTTCAAATTTAACGAAATTCGTCATCCGACTCTATCTAAAAGAAAAACACAGGTTCAAAATTGTTCGGACCTTGCCTTTCGAAAAAAATCAAGCATTATTTAAAATGTGCTAAAAGATTCAGATTATGTAATTTTTCGTGAATTTGTTTAACCATTTCTAGTATACTTAGGTAACATGTTGTAAAGACCACAATTACATAAAAGACTCTCATAATCATTCTAGTTTTTGTTCCGTTCTTAAATATGGAAAATGACCGGATTTAATATTTTTAAAGGAAACGTTATTTTAACAATGCAAAGAATTTTATAGCTCTGGAACCAGCTTAGTCTCAATAACCAAATATATTCGACCTAAAATCATCGTATAGATTACCCATTCGTTTTAGTTTAAAAATTTTTCACTTAGTCCAGTTTATATTATTGCTAATTTTGAAAATTTCTATATACAAACGGACTACATTCTCAAAATCGGAATCGTAACAGCATGCAGGACTGTGACTTAACAATAAAAAATTAAAAGTGAGCATCTTCTCCTTTATACACTTTAATCTCGTTAAAAGTCTCGCTTTTTTATTCATTTTCGAGAATTTTTTTGAGAACTTTCTTCACTATTTAGGTAATGAGTTGTGGGGATCAGAAAATAAAAAGTATGTCCTCATCGTATTGTTAGTTTTACTTTCACTTTCATATATACCTATGAAATATATAGTAAGAGAGAGTATTGCGATCGTGAAAATTTTCGAATTCTAGTTTTCAACGGAAATACACGTTTTAGGGTCCCCTGAGTCCAAATAACCAAACCCGCAAAAAGGTCTGTGTCTGTGTGTGGTAACTCCCGGGCGAAAACGGAAAGTCCTATGAATATGAAATTTCATATTTAAGACAAATGTACGCCCGAGATGTTAAAAAACATTTTTATCAAAATCAGCTTACCAGATGAGCCACTTTATACCATGCATTTTGCACCTTTTTAAGATTTTCTCAAAAACGGCTATAAAGATTTTGATTAAACTCTATATACCAATGTAAAATTTGATGGACTTTAATAGCCTGACAGGGCTTAAATGCCGATATTTTAAATTTTCTTCCTCTAAAGTACCTTTAATTTTGTAGATTTAAAAAAAAATAGGTACATTATCTTATTTTCATTGAAAAATAATGGGTAAATATGCGAGTTGAGCGAATTTGATAAACAACTAAAGGAGAAAAGTGCAAAAATATTTTTGTATGCAATTTTTGTGTTTTTGAACACAAGAAAAGTAATATATGGGTATATTATACCGTTGGAAAGCTAAAGATTTTAGGACAAATATTATCTTATTCACGGAATTTTAAAGGTTAATGGAGAGTGATGAAAGGCCGATAAAACTAATAGATTGTTGTAGATAAAAATATAATAGATTATTTAATAAAACACATGTTTCTATTAAAATCCAATGTAAATAATAATTTAACAATTGTTGTAGATGTAATTAGTTGACCGTTGAGAATAACAGGAATTAGTCCGGGTGGCGGTCATTAAATGAAACAACTAAATAGTTTCAACTATTTTATTGTTTGCCAATGTTTCGACCCCCTTTGTGGGTCATCATCAGGGCGCATGGTGGAAGAATGGAAACTCCAGTTCTATTTCCAAACTTCAGTTTCCATTCTCCCATCAACCGCTCTGATGATGACCCACAAATGGGGGTCGAAACATTGACAAACAATAAATAGTTAAAACTATTTAGTTGTTTCATTTATTGACCGCCACCCGGACTAATTCCTTCCAGTTTAAGAATTGTTTTTGTATCTTCAAATGTATTCTTAAATAGACTTTAACAATTCATAAATTGATTTTAACAGCGGAGGGAAGTGAAAGTCGTGTGTTGCGCCCACCAGATTTTTTATCTTGATTTGATATCTACAAACTTACAAGAATTAGAAAGAGTTTCCCAACACATGTTTTCAGCCACAGAGCTGACTTTAAAATGGATGCAATACTAAAACTATTGACAAGAAAAAAATTGTATTTATGGTTTTATATTCCGGAAAAAAAATAGAATAACCTCTTTAAAAAATCACAATCGTTGAGCGGCATAATTAATAAAAATTGGACAATTTCAAATGGATTGAGCATTATAAGAATTCCTAGATTAAAGAAAATTTATTACCCGTAATAAAGGACCTCGGAACATATGAAATCGGTTAGAATAGTGTTTACTATCTCTACGGAATGTATTTCCAGACTGAGACTCATCTATAATAGGATCAAAGGCAGAGGGGAGCAATTTGCTGGAGCTCGCCGATTACAGTGTGCTGGCTGGGCTAAGGGTGCGTTGGCATGACTTTACCTCTCTGCCCTAGTTAACTACCGCTCAGATAAGCTCCCTTCTCAGATAACGGATGGTCAGGGAATCCCAGATTAACTTCCAATGGGGAGAACGAGTTTCGAAACAATGGCAAACATCACGAGAACACACTTTATGAGATCAATTTCGAATATTTAATCTGATAAATGAAACACTATTGTAATACATGAAGGTCAAACAATGACCATTCCCTCAAATTCATATTACTCAAATATTCAAATATTCATATCACTCCTTAACTTGCACTAACTTGTATATGAAATATAAAGCTAGGGTAAGCATTACGATCGTGTAAATTTTCCAAACATAATAAGAAAGTCGTGCTTAAAGTTATGTCTGTGGTAGGTTTAGCGCGAAAACTAAAAGTCGTATGAAATGGAAATTTTATATTTAAGACTCTACGCCCGAGATGTTACTGCAACTTTTTCATCAAAATCAGCAAACCAGAAGAGCCACTTCGTACTATCGATTTCCTCAAAGCTCAAACGATTTTAATTAAACTCGCTATATCGATGTAAAATCTATTGGGCATTAATATCATATAGGCTTCATTCTGATTGAGATAGTCTGACATATCTTAAAGAGTGATGTTTTAAATTTTCCTTCCCAAAGTTCCTTAAATGTTGTAAATATCATAAAATTAACCATATCAGCTGATTTAAAAAATGAAAAATTAATTGAGATATATTACCATTTGATTCAAAATGAACAGTATTAATATATATATATATATATACACACACACAAATAATAACAAAATATAAAAACAACTTATACTTTAGATAAATAAACAAAGTTGGCAAATAAATAAACATCATACACACAATCATAACTATATACAGTATTTACAATCTGTTAAAGGAACCTCAGGATTGGCTTACCCCTCCACTAATGGAGGGAAAAGCGGAATCCAAGAGATCCCAACGCCTCTTTCTCAGCCGTATCACTGGTGTGATCCAGCGGAGGCTTAGTCAGAGCACAATAGCCACAAACATATAGTACATGAGTGGAGGATCTGACCAGTGTCACAACACCAGTGTCAGAAGAGAAAATAAATGTTTGCCAAACGTCGTGGAGCCACTGTCGTTTCAATCTTCGAGGAGGATTGTAGGGATGGATGGAGCTGGAGAGGGATTGAGCTAGAGGGTTAGGATGATGAAGAAGGTTCTGATAGAATCTAGGAAATTTCGATAGATTAAGATATAAAATAAATGGAATATTTAGGTCGTTGTATAAGGAACGTAATAAGGAGCAATAACTATATCAGCTAATTAGCAATACTAAAGACAGCTAAATATACTAGTTGAACTAATTCGATAACCAACTAAAAATAAAAAAAAGAGCAAAAATCTCTTTTTATACAATTTGTGTGCTGTTAAACAAACAAAAAACATTAATATAGACGTATAATATCCCGTTGAAAAGCTAAAGATTTTAGATACAATTTTATCTAATACAGAAAGTTGTAAAAGTTAACGAAGAGTAATGAAAAGCGGATAAAAAAAAATGACTTTCGTAAGTAATAATATAATAGATTTTTTAAAAAATTAATTAATTAAATTCCCGCACCAGATATTTTTTAGTTAGTTTGTATATTTGAAATGATCATCTATTTCATTTTGTTTGTATGTAATTTCGTCTATATCAGAATGGTTGAATATGTAATATGAAAGGCTTTGAAAACTAATTGTAGTAGAAAAGAATAGAAATATTTTTTATTTATTTATTCCACAGATAAGAATAGTAATGTATATGTATAATATAATGTTGGAAAGCTAATGATTTTAGGAAGAATGTTTTTTAAAGCACTGAGAGCTAAGTGATAGTGCTCAAAAAACTATAAATGTAAGTGGTTGTTGAACATAACTCATTTATTTATTTGTACAACATAATAATTTCTATTCTTATATCTATGGAGGTCATGAAAAACTGGATAACTCGAGTTATATCAAAAATGAATTAACTCCACGCATCGCTCCCTCGGACTGTCTCCCACCTCGTGTTGAATTGGTTAATGAAATTTCTTGGTGGAAGAAATTTCAGGTGGAAAGAAGCTGTATGTTATAATTCTATTTTGGGTATTACGTAAACATTAAGTCGCTCACCTGTAAAATGAATGATTTTGACTTAACCACTTATTCACGACCGCCACAGATATTATCACAACTGAAATAAATGATTGCCTCGGAACAACATAATGTTGTTTTTTTTAACTTTAATTTTCTTACAAATTTAACATTGACTTTAGCTCGTAAGGTAAGTGAAAGTATTTTTTCTTCCTCTGTGTAGATATTCCCTTACTTTCCTTTACAGTCAGGTTTCCAATTCGGGTTTCCTTAGCATTCACCAGACTCCTTCACAAAGAGTATCCACTCCGCCTACAATGCTACTTCCAACTTCCTCGAAGGCTTTTTAGTTAATTCTGTAGAGTACTTATTTGGCTGTCGAAAACCCATCTCGGAGTTCTGGGTATTTATATTTAAAAGTTAAAAATATGATCAACTTACACCCGCTTTTAATATCTATTTAAGAACTTATAATAAATTAGGGAGCGGCGTGGTCTAGTGGATAGAGCACTAGTCTGCTGTGCTCCGGGTCCTGGGTTCGAATCCCGTCTGTGGCAGAATATTATTTATTATGTTAATTCAGTCGAAGGGCGACCCTAGGGTATGTAGACCCTCCTGAGGCAGACTTTTTTTCTTTTATAAATAAATTTAGAGATGAAAGACGGTAATTACATTGAGTTTTAATAAAAACATGTGTTTCACTAAATAATCTATTATATTATTATCTACGAAATAGTGGATATAATTAGTTGATCGTTGGGAATTACTAAAAGGAATTAGTCCGGGTGGCGGTCAGTGAGTGAAACAATTTAGTAGTTTCAACAGTTTAGTTTTTGCCAACGTTTCGACCCCGAATGTGGATCATCATCAGAGCTAAAAAGATACATTTAAAATAAAATTAAATATACTATTTTAAAAACTATTGCGCTGGAGAATGTAAATATTATAACATAAAAGGAACTAGATGTGGATAGAAATCCATTAATTTAATTACAATGATAAAGGTATACTAAAGAGAGGGCTATACAGAGCAAATAATGACTAAAGATAATGTACAAAGATATAAGAAAATTACATGAAATAAAAAAAAACTGAAAAATGGAGTAGAGTGGAGATACGTACCGTGTTGTAGGCGAATGGAAAAAAGGTATAATTTGGTGAATGCGATGTGGGTAAGTATATAGGAAATTACTTTGATAGGTAAGTATATAGAAATTACTTGATAGGTAAGTATATAGGAATTACTTGATAGGTAAGTATATAGGAAATTACTTTGATAGGTAAGTATATAGGAAATTACTTTGATAGGTAAGTATATAGGAAATTACTTTGATAGTTCAGTATTTTTAACGAGATATGACAACAATGAGTACATTTGCAATACTAACATAAACAGAAGTAATCAGATTAAACCTATAATAGTAATAACATCATAATGGCACTAGAAAATGTTTTAACAAGATTATGAAAGTAAAAACCTATCTAATACAATAGTAAGAATAATAATGAATAAAGTATATGTAGTAAAACTGACTAGCTCCCAACCAACGTTTTTATAATCATGGTAAATATATTAAGACAGTAAACATAACAAGGTGAAAATATTATGAAAAAATATTTAAGTAACAATCATTGACAGGTCATACAAATTGATACAAAAAATAAAATGATTACAATTAGGGATAAATTGAAATGTAAAAACCATTAAGAATTTTTTAAGTACATAAACAAATAAAATAGATACATATATAAAATAAATGTATACATAAAAAGATAAAAATAAACCAAGAAATAAACAAAAATGTTCCTTTCAGTATTATCTAAGACATAAACATTAAGTTTTATCCGCTTTTCATCACTATCCATTATCATCCACCTTTTAGAAATTTGTGAGTAACGAAATAAGGAAAATCTTCAGCTTCCCAACGATATATTATACGTCTATATAAATGCTCATAATTATCGAAAAAATAAAAAATTACATTAAAAAATATTTACACTTTTCTCCTTACGATGGAAGTCGGATCCGATACCTAGGACTGCACCTGGACAGACGTCTTACTTGGAACTCTCATACAAGAATGAAAAGACAAGAAACTGCTCGACGTTTTCGACTACTTCAACACTTACTGGACAAACGCTCAAACCTTAGACTTAACTACAAAAGACTCATCTACATGACTATCATAAGACCGATATGGACTTACGGAGTAGAGATTTGGGGCTCTACTAAACCATCAAATTCTTCCCGTCTCCAATCCTTGCAATCAAAAATCCTTCAAAAAATCCTCAATACTCCTTATTTTGTGTCGAATAAACTCATCCATAAAGACCTTAACGTTCTCTATGTTGCTGATTTAGCGCGAACCAGGTACCACTCCTTTCATGACAAACTCCATTCCCACTCTAATCCACTTGTTTCAATCCTTGCTTCCTATACAATCTCTGGTAAACCTCCGAGGCGTCTGAAAAGAAGATGGCCCTGAGACATTCTAGTTTAACATAGTCTTTGGGGAGCTGCCAATGGGTTGTATCCCCACATGTGATACCACGACATTTGCATCTTGTTTCTCATTTACTAGATGTATATCATTATACGGTTGTAAATAGCAATAAATCTATTTAAAAAAATAAAATAAAATGGATGTCGAAGTAATTCATATTATATATTTATCAATGCTAACAAGATGAGTTGGCCAATATCATAAAAACTACGAAATTAAAGGTACTTTATATTAAGAACATTTAAAATATCGGCCCTGTCAGACTATTTCAATCAGAATGAAACCTACTTGATATTAAAACTTTAAGATTTTTGATAAAATCGTAAAAATGTGCAAAATGCATTTTACAAAGTAGCACTTCCGGTCAGCCGAATTTAGTAAAAACGTTGCTTTAGCGTGTCGGGCGTATTGCTGTCCTAAATATGAAATTTCAGCATTGTACGACTGTTCTTTTTCATGATAGACTTTCCACACGCACAAACATTTTTTGGGGGACTTGGTCATATGGCTCAGGAGATCCTAAAACGTGTATTTCCGTCGAATACTAGAATTCACAATACTTTCCCTTACTATATATAGGTATGTGGAAGTAAAAATTATTAAACAGTTTACTAAATACGGAGATAGAGAAGACAGAGAGAGAGGGACATAGACCCTGCCTTCCCAGAGCATTAATTAAGCTGGCCCCTGGGACGGGGGTATTTCGCAGCTCCTCCATTTGCATAGATAACAATTACCTTACAGTTTTAGCACTCCATATTACATTTCTCCTAGCTATTCTTATCTCGTTGTAAGTCTACAAGGATCATTAGTGACACAATCTGTTACTATAAATAGAAATGTTTTTACTTTCACTTACCTATATATGAAATATATAGTAAGGGAAAGTATTGCGATCGTGAATATTTTCGAATTCCAGTTTTCAACGCAAATACACGTTTTAGGTTTCCTGAGTCCATATGACTAAGTCCCCCAAAAAATGTTTGTGCTTGTGGAAAGTCCAGCATGGAAAAGAAAAGTCGTACAATGCTGAAATTTCATGTTTAGGACAGCAATACGCCCGACATGCTGCAGAAACTTTTTCATTAATTTCGGCTGACCGGAAGTGCTACTTTATAAAATGAATTTTCCACCTTTTTACGGGTTTTAATATTAGTTAGGTTTCATTCTGATTGAAATAGTCTGACAGGGCCAATATTTTAAATGTTCTTAATATAAAGTAACTTTAATTTTGTAGTTTTTATAATATTGACCATGTCATCTTATTAGCATTAATCAATATATAATTTGAATTAATTCGTCATCAATCTAAAGGAGAAAAGTGGGATTTTTTTATTATTAAGGATAAATTAGCAAATATTTTTTAATGTAATTTTTTGTTTTTTTCGATAATTAAAACATTTATATTGATGTATAATACATCGTTGGGGTCCAAATGTCCAAATCCCGCGAAAAGGTCTGTGTGCGTGTGGTGGCCAAGCTCGTAAACGATAAGTTTGATAGAACTGAAATTATATATTTCAAAGCATATATGCTTGAAATGTTACAACTTTTTCATGAAAATCGGCCAACCTAATAAGCCACTTTATACCATGCATTTTAACCCTTTTAACAATTTTCTCACGGCGTTAAGGATTTTGATTAAATTCGCTATATCGATGTAAAATTCAATAGGCTTTAATATCATGTAGTTTTCATTGTGATTAAAATGGTGTGACAGTGTATAAATTCCGATATTTTAAATTTTCTTTCCCTAAAGTACCTTTAATTTTGTAGATTCTATAAAAATAACAAAATTATCTTGTTAGCATTGATAAATAACAGCTAAGTATGTAAGTTGTGCGAATTTAAAAAACAACTAATAGATAAAACTGAAAAAAAAAAATCTTTAATGCTATTTTTTTTGTTTAACATAAGAGCAGTAATATACATGTATGGTATACCGTCGGAAAGCTAAAGATTTTAGAAAAAAATATTATCTAATACACAAGAGCTTGTAAAAGTTAATAAATAGTGATGAAAAGCCGATAAAACTATATGATTATTTTAGATAAAAATATAATAGATTTTTTAATAAAACACATGTTTCTATAGAAATTCATTTAATTAATTTCCTTAATAGTTTTAATAATTTTTATCTCTAACTGTATTTGAAATTTTTTTAATCGATTTATAAAACGGAGGTAAGTGAAAGTCGTGTGTTGCCCGCATTAGATTTTTTTTTTTTATTTGCGTAAAATTTAATTAATACATTTTTATTTTCATGGGAAATTCTTAAATTGGTTTTAACAACAGAGGTAAGTAGAAGTCGCGTGTTGTTCCACTAGATTTTTAGATTTATATTTGAGATCACAATCTCAGATCTGTTATAAGCTTTAAGTATTTAAGGTAAGGGCACTATATAGGGCACAGGTATAGGGCACAAAAACGATTAATAGAGATATTGAAATTATTCGGTATAGATATATATTAATTGATAAATAATTCCAAAAAGATTCTTTCACGCCAATAGAGTCCACGATTCAGGGGTTTTCCCACCGATTGTCCAATGCATCACATTTCCAAATAAAAAATTAAGATAAAAATAATGTTACTATTAAAAAATCTGGTGCGCGCAATGCAGGAATTTCATTCGCCCTCGTTGTTAAATAAATTTAACGATTTTTTAATTACAGTTAGGGATGAATAAAGTTTAAAGAATATATTACAATAAGTTTCGATAGAAACATATGTTTTAATAAATAATCTACAATATTTTCACAACACTAAGTTAGTTTCATCAGCTTTTCACCACATTGTACCAACGTTTACAACTATATGTTTAAAACAAAAACAAAAAAAAAAAAATAAATATATATATATTATATATATATATATATATATATATATATATATATATTGTTTGATCAGTTCTCTACAGTTGATAAATTAAGCTTGTGTTGTTCTCAGGTTTCTGTCAATGAATATACAATTTTATCTATGCGACGTTTCGAGAATTTATTGTTCTCATAATTATGCAATTTTGGACAAAATCGAGTCTTAATTAGACACGTGTAGACCACAAACTTTGAAAGAACACTCTTGTCGATTGTTTATTCATTGCCTGAAACCTGAGAACAACAGAAACTTTTATATATATATATATATATATATATATATATATATTATTTTTTTTTTTTTTTTTTTTTTTTTTCTTTCTAAAATCTTTAGCTTTTCAACGGTATATTATACGTCTATGTTACTGTTCTTATGATAAAAAAAATACGTTAAGAATATTGTTGTTCTTTTCTCGTTTAGTCGGTCATAAAATTCGTTCAACCTGAATATTTAGCCGTTGTTTATCAATAATAATAATATGATACAGTCTTTGGAATCTACAAAATTAAAAGTTCATTGGAAAAAGATGATTCAAAATATACTTTAATCCTATCAGACTATTTTAAGCAGAATGAAACCTACATGATATTAAAGCCCATTTTACATCGATATAGGGTCTTTAATAAAAATCGTTGGATTTGTTTTAGAGAAACTAGTAAAATTACCACTTTTTTGTATGGTTAAAAGTGGCTCTTCTGGTAAGCTGATTTTGATAAAAAAAAAAGTTGCTTTAACATTGTTGTATTAAATATGAAATACAGTGGTTTGTAAGAAATTTATTAGGTCGCCAGCTTTCTTCCTTAATTTTTGGGTAGCCTCTTAATGAAGTTGAAAGTGCCCCCAAGAGGTTTTCCAGGCTCGCTCCACGGCTGAAATACCTGAATACATAATCCTGCCTCAGCCGGGATTCGAACCCAGGACCCGCAGAACAGTAGACTTGTGGTCTATCCATTAGGGCGCGCAGCTCCGTATGAATAAAAAACATTAAGATAAAAATAATGTTTAGATATAAAAAGCCAAAAAAAATAAATAAAGGAATACAGGGCGAGTTGACTACAAAATACGAACTGGTTGGCTTCTATCTGTAAAGCGGACAGACAGAGGAAGCGGATAACAGTGGACGTGAAATTGATAAGAACCGGAGCAAATATTCCTGTCGGAGGGAGGGGGGGCGCCATAACTCAGCGAGCTTGATATTCCGGCAAAGTGCCCCCCCGCCACGACCGGATTCAATTTTACTCCCGCCCCGGTGTTTGGCTAAAAGCTTCACGGATCCTTTATTTCTAGTCCTTTTGTGAAGAGGTCCTTTGAGAGGCCGGTAGATTTGTCATCCATAGAGGCGCGCGACCGGGCGGCCAAATCATCATCCATCTGCTAGCCACAACCTCTCCGCCTTCAATAGTCCCGTCCAATGTCCCTCCATCACCGCCAAATGCAATTCTTTCTCAGGATTTTATGAGAATTTTTTGCGATACTGACGATATGAACTAGAATATCTGGTGCGAAAATCACACTACTTCAACTTATTTTCCTATTTCACAAGAAATATTTTATTTTTTTTTTTTTTGAAGTTAACTCACCAACTATTGCTCCTTTTAATGATTACTTCCTTAACATTTAAATACACAATACTCCCTTTAAAACTGTAAACTATTAATGTTTTCCCTAAATACTAGGGGTCTCTCTACCTATATCATCCTTACAGGAACATTATTTTATATAACGTCACTTTATGTTACTGTGGCTAATCGGACGATGCTACAGTAGGAGTCCTAAATTTTGCCTATCTAGGTTTTATTAGGATAGAGATCATTAACGAGTATCTCACATTGCACAGAATCGGGACCACCTTTTAACGTGCCATCCGAAGGACGGCATAACTAAGTATTTTATACTCCCATTAAAAAATCCTAGGACCACCTGCGGGTTACTTACAGGAAGTACTTTGCCATTATGGATATGGAAACCATATGCCCCACGATACTACTCTACCTTTGTACAAATACCTTGCCATTTTTTAGCGAGGGCACTCACTCCATCTGACGGTTGAAACTGTTGAAGCGAAATACCAAAAAACTCTTGTAGCGGCCTATGCCCATGACATAGTGATCTACAGTAGCTCGAGGAACGCAGAGACAGCTCTACATCAGGCGGAGTTGGCTTGTAATGAGATTACAAGAAGCTGGAGAGACTAAATATTACAAGTTAATCCCAAGAAGACCGACTGAATTATTTTTTCTTTCCAAAAGAAAAAGCGCGAATCAAAAATCAATACCCACGAGGTAGCGGGAATCAAAAATCAGCCGGCCAATAGGATAGTGTATTTGTTCATCACCCCAGACAGGCACCTCACATTGTCTAATCACTGCTTCAAAAAGATTAGCTCGGCTAGGACCAAGTCCTATTGACTAAATCATTTACTAACGTCACCGAATCTATCCCTCCGCCTGAAAATATTAATCTATAAATCATTAATGAGACCGGCCCTCCTATACGGATTACCGATGCTAACTAATATATCACCAAGCTCCAGCAGTTTCAAAATGGAGGACTGAGAAAAATAGTGAGGCATACTTCTCTACAGAGGACGAAGACAGACCAAATACACGACACCTTCGAACTTCCGACCGAGACAGAGTACATCTCCCAGAGTAGTAAAATAGAATAGAATATATTTTATTTGTCTTTGGGGTATTCCCCTTACAAATAGAGCCTAGCTTGGCTTTATATACATAGCTTTAAGTTATATACATATTTTAATATAGATAAATCAACAGTTTTTTTTTCTTTTTCTCTTCAAATATAGTAGATATAAAAAAAAAGATACATATGTTTTTGAAATAATAATATATCTGTTAAAAAAATAAATTAAAATACATATGGTTTTAAAATAATAATACATCTGTTTAATAAGATAACGCGGTAGCCACTCAGCCACGGGCTCCCCAATGTAGTATATTGATATAGATAAATTAACAGTCCTTCTTTTTTCCAATATAGTTGAGATAAAATATAAAATGAAAATATATATGTTTTTAAAATAATAATTAGTATCAAATTCTGCACTGTACTGCACGAACCCACTGTTCAACAGGACGGCAACAGCGCTGGCAAGACTATGTACAGACCCTCAGACTTGACTTAGAAAACATAACTTGACAAACTGACTCAACTCGACTGGCGAGCCCCATCACTCGACAGACCCCCATTGGCTCCCGATTCCGAAAATGTTTCCTATCTTCAGAGCCCTCTTACAATGCAGTAAAAGAGATTCCTCACTCCTTCCCCATGTACCCACATTTCAACCTCACTCCCAAGGAGCTTAGATAAAAAAAAAAAGGAAAAAAATCGCACAAAAAGGGCACTCCGTTTTAAGAAGTGATAATGTTAGAATACGAGTATTTTTATAAGTTTATATAGTCTGATTCATTAAATTTAATAGTAAAAATAAAATTATCATAGATATTATTGGGTTGTGTCACATGAAATGTCCGTTTTCAAGGTAAAGTATTCTTATTAAAAATACGATATGAAAAAAAGATAATTTTATTCAAAGTATTTACCTTCCTTTTCTGCACATTTTTCCCAACTGACACATACTTTTTTATCCCGAACTGAAAAACTCTGAGCTCTGAAGTGAAACAAAATCTGAAAACGCCCTTTTCACTTGATCATCATTTACAAAAAGTTTTCCTTTGACGAAGTTGTCTGAATTCCTGAACATGTGGTAATCTGTTGGAGACAAGTCGGGAGAATATGGTGGGTGCGGAAGAACTTCGTAGTCCAGTTTTTTTCAATTTTTGCATGATATGTTTTGAAACATGGGGTCTTGCTGCTGCTCAGTGAGATCATGAGGTACCCATGTATCGATGTTTTTTACTTTCCCAATACACTTTAAATGCCTGGAAACAGTAGATGCACTTGCATTTAGTTGTGCTGAGAGTCCTTTAACTGTTTGGTAGGGGTTTCCTTTTACTGTATGTTTGAGGATCGTTATCTATTACAGACGGAGGTCCGTTCATTAACACTCCCTTCCCCAAACGCCTTGCAAATATTTCTAGCGGCCCCAGCTGCTGAATGGCCGAGTTTAAACTCGTACAAAAATATTACTCGAAAATCGCGTGTTTCCATGTTTATATTTGGAGGTATACTAAAAAGTGGGTAATTGTTGGGAAGCTAATATTTATAATACAAAGGTAGAAGATTAGTAACTCTTTACTTCAAATATGTAAACATTCGGAAGAAAGCAACTGCGAATAAAGGACCTGCGAAATCCTTTATGTATTTCAGAAACTATAAAAACGGACATTTCATGTAAAACAATCCAATAGTTTACGTTGAGGCAGTTGTCTTTCTCATATCTAGGATATTTAACTTTATTTTTTATAGGTCTTCTTTAAATTTTGTAAGTTATGAACATATTTTCTGTCAAATAGATGGATGCGGCTTGGTCTAGTAGATAGAGCACTGGATAGAATATGGCTGGTGCAGATAATTTTTGTTTTCTGTTATTTTAGCCGAAGGACCCCATCAGTCTGTATAAGTTCTATAAAGATTAGAACATGTTCCAACCTTTATGTAACTCTTTACTTTTCTGTAAGGGCAGAAATCTGTTTATGTTCAAACTTCTGATGTTTCTTGAGAGTTGTGCGTTGCTGTGAACGCAGCTATCTGATAGCGAATATTTGGGAAAAAATAATTAGAGGCTTTTAAATTAATCCGTGGGGCTTTTAACTCTGGCGTATTCATCCCACATCCCGAAAAAATCCGGCTTAGCTTTAAAAAAAATAAGAAGATATTTTATAAGTCGATTGGAATAAATATTTTATTATTTTATTATTCTATTATGAATGTATTATTCGGAATAATCTCTTCTTTTCAGTTATATATTTATTTATCATAACATATATAAACTATGATTATGTAACTATTACGTTTCGAGGTACTTCTTATGTCTCATCTTCAGATCTTTAAAAATCATCTAAAATACAATTCAATAAATATTATAAGCAACCATACAAACAATAACAAACATTATCAATAATTTAGAATTTATTTATCACTTAAAATATTTACAAACTGTTTATAAATTTTTTTATTAAAATTCTACTTACATTTATTTCCATATTATATCCTAATATAGGTCATTTAATAATGTAATATTATTCATATTTAGTCCCTATATATGAATAATTCTGTCAGTCTGTTAAAATAATCTATTATTTCATTATGACATAATAATTCCTTCCACATTTTGCTGCCAAACACTTGCAACTATCAGGCAGACTAAATTAGCATTTCATCTAATTCCGTTCTTGTACTATCAATGTTTTCAAATTATTATTTATTATTCTAGTGTTAGACGTTAGGGAAGAATAGTAATGTACTGAGCATGCACTGTCAGATTTCCGTGGTGTTGTAAAGAATCCAATCTCAGCTTTCATATGTTTTGATAAAAACAAATAAAGATGTAAACTTAATTAACATTTGAAAAGGGAATTATTTAAAAAGCTAAAACGAAAGAAAATTATGTAACTCATTCCATTAACTAAATGTCAATGAGGAACACATTTTTCTTCTTTTGAAAGCATTTCCTTAATTAATAGACTTCCTGTTAGGTTTCCTTCATTGTGGTTACATAGAATATCCTCCATCACTGCAATGCTACTTCCTGCTTCCTCGTAGCCTTTTAATATATTATATATTTTTTCTCAGGTGGTGCGACAGTCCGTAATGGCCCTTGGCCGCGCAGGGTAATCTGTTGGGAGAATACACTTGCATTTTTCGATAAGATTTCATATGATTATCTCTCCCTAGGCCTATTTTTGTGAGTGGCCTCCAGTTTTCATTAGTGACAAAGTAAGGAGCGTTTTACGAACGATTTTCAATTAAAAGATTTTATACAAGAAGTAATCGATAGCTATAGAATGAGACTTTACTAATAAAAAAATAATTAATAACTTACTTTTCTATACCTAAGACTGTCACCCATAAACCAGCTACCTATAAAGGACAGACCAAGTACCGACAGAGAACACATACCTGTACTTAGGACACAGTACCACCACCTAGAAGCACTTGCTTTTTGGTGCCCATGCCGCCTCTTCATCCCCCCTACAATCCCTTGCTATATGTACCCTCAGATCCTCAAGACTTATCACTCTAGTTGCAACTTTACCTGTGTCACACTCATAGAAGGAGACCTCGGAATGTACTTGTAGTCACCCAAACATCTCAGCACAGTGTATTTTATTCAGAATATCTATTATGTTCTCTGATAAAAGCAATATTTAAATATCGTCACTGAATGTGATTCATTAACTGATGATTAAATCCAGCCAAAAAGCTCGATTCCGTGACACCAGATAGTCATGTAAATAAGTCTTTTCTGCTTAGGAAGAAGGTTCAAGTGTTGGTAGAGTTAGTGTCGAAATATCCCACCCAATATTTGTCTTGATTTTTATCAATATTTGTTTTTCCCCTACTATTCCTATGAGTATACTGTTTCGACAGTAATATTTTAGTGATTATTAAAATTTTTAAATAGATTTAAAATACACTTGAAATGAATGCGTATGTTAGCACAACAATTAATTATTTGAAATTTCATTGGTACTTTGTAACCAATAGAGACAGGATTCGATTAGTTAAAGTGGCGTTAACTATCTAGGAGTGATTGTTGATTGGGCAGTGGAGGCTGGAGAGGGTTTGATGTCAATGTAAACATTGGCCAGGATAATGAATCATTGGATGGAAAGGAGCCAATGGGAAGGGCGGATTGGGACAAGCCCGACCAATCAGGAGCCTTGTCCTGTCAAACCCTTTCTACTGCGTCAGATATATCCTTAATTAGTTCAACGT